>CAWUFW010014328.1:0-419724 GCA_963921515.1 Calotriton arnoldi
CCTGGCATATGCTGTCCACTAATTATAGTGGGCACCTTGCACCAGTCCAAATCGACTCTTATGGTAGGTAGGTTAAAGACAACCTTATTGAAAGCTATCCTAGTGGTAGCTGTGGAGAGCAGCCTTCAGGCTAAGTCTTGAAGGAATGTAAAGCAGCTTGTTTTACCAGTCTATAATCTCTTGAGTGACCAAATGAAAGAGCACCACACCAGGTATATATTCAAAATATATGTATTTATTACTAAACACACCCCTCTAGTCTCTTTATGAGGCTAGAGTTCGAAGTACATAGGTTATAAGATCTTAAATCACAGTAATAGCACGAATACACGTTTGGGCCCTAGGGGCGTACCAAACCATATACCAATAAAGTGGTATGCGAACCACGACTGAACTAGACACTAGGCCTAGAGCCTCTAGAAGTGCTTGGACCACAAGGAACCACCCAAGGTAGTGACACAGGGGACCCACGGGAGACAGCGTGCAGTGTAAATACACAACCGCGATACGCCGTTAACTTCTATGGAGAAAGTCGGGATCGGGAAAATAGAGGAAAGGGACACTTTAAAGAGGACTAGGACAAAACCCTTTGAGATCTAGGACTTTGAAGAGTCTCTACCCACGGGAGCACCGGAGTACTCGTGTTACCTCACCCTGGGAAGCCGGGTGCATAGGTGCCTTTCGGGGTCGGGTTTCGTCGTCGTTTCTTATGGCGATCTGCTGCAAAGTGCTGCTGGCGACCAGGAGAAAAGTGTCCGGGTGGATCCAAGAGTGGATCGGAGTTCTGAAGAACCTGAAAGCAGAGGGGACAGAGTCTGGGTCACTAGCCAGTGACCAGGGAGGCGATGGACAGATGCCCACCGATGTCGAGTGCTTCAGGTGCGTTGACGGTCGTCTCGTTTCTGCAGCCACGAGGTCCAGGAGGCGTTGTCGGCGACCAGGAGCAGGATTCGGGCTGGTACACGATGTCTGTCGAGTGCTGCGGTGTCGGCGACCAGATTGGACCCAACAAGCCTTGGCAACGGCAAGTCTCGATGTAGCTGAAGATCGTCGATTGTGCAGACCAGCAAGGTCTGGGGAACTCACCCAGCAAGGGTAAGTGAGGGCAGGCCTGGAGCAATCAGACTGCCAAGTAAAGAAAAGATTGGCCTTCGGTAAGGGCTACTAGCCAACGGGCTAGCGACCGCGAAGGAGCCTCGTGACGCCGCACGTGGAGCTGGCTTACAGGACACTCGTGGAGTGGGGGCCAGTGATCTTCGGTGCAGGTGGTGCTGGAGGCTAGGGCTACTCGGAGCCCAAAGCACGACTTCTTGGGAGACCCAGAAGATGGTGCACTTGCAAGTGTGCTCGGTGTCCAGGGGTCACGGTCTCACGTTACCCACGATAGCCACGGGCCTCAGCTTTGCTGGGGACTCAGGGTAGCCTCGGGGAAGTCTGAGAATCCACCTCTGGTGATGCGATGACTTCGGCGTCCGACGGGAGCTTCAGTGATGCGAACCGGACAGATGCTTCTTTGGTGCCTGCCAAGCAGGGGAGTCACTCCTTGACCCCAAGGGAGATTCTTCAGTCCTCTAATCGTGAGTAGAGCGTCGAAGGTCCAGGATTCTGTGTCAGAGTTTCGTCCAGGTATAATCTAAAGTCCTAAGGACTGGGTTCCTACCTTTATTCCAAAAATAGGGGATGGACTACTCTGTGGCCCCACCTATGGGTGGGTCAGGGCAGAGGGTGGCTACACCCCTTTCCCTTTGTCCAGTTCGCGCCAAAGCAGGGGCTGCAAGCCCTGATCCGGTTTGAACTGGGGTATGCACAGGGACACCAAATGTGCCCCCAGTGCAGGACTTCAAAGCACCCGAAAGTGCTCCCGCCCAGCCCCAATACACATTGTCCTGTCTGGGGAGGTGGTCACACCTCCCTGGGACAGGAAACCTATTGTCCAGGCCTCCCCTGCCGGAGTTTCGTCCAGCAGCAGGAGGCCAGACTCGTGTCTGTGGCAGCAGCATCCATTTTGTGATGCCAGGGCTCTGGAAAGAAGTTACCGGACTCGTCAGAGTTAACATGCCTTTCCCTCTAGAAGGGTGGAATGCTACCCCCGCCGCCAGAATTGGCGGGGGGTAGTATTCCAAGATGTTTGACACCAAACACGACATGTTTCGGTGCAGCCATTCCATAGTTAGCATTTTACCGCGAGGATATAATGCGTTTAAGAGTATATGGTCAGGCTGCACTACAAACAGCATCAGAGATGGTCTCTGAACGCTGCAGAGGGGCCCTGCTCATGCAGGGGCACCCTCTCACATAGGAACCATGCACTCTGCCTTCAGGATTGATAAGGCCTGCCTTAGGAGTGACTTATAGGTTTATATGTGTGTATGCATTTAGTGATATAGGTAACCTATACCACAGCAAGGGGTGCATGCACCACCTTACCCAGGCTGCAGTAGCAGACCTGTGGTGTCAGTTTGGATGGCCTACCAGGGGTGGCATAATATATGCTGCAGCCCCTGGCAGGCCTCTGAGGTACCTATGCCCTTGGTACATAGTATACCATATACTAGGGACTTACAAGGGCACTCCAGATCCCAATCAGAGATGTGCCTAAGGCACATGGAGACCCTTTTAAAGAGGAAACAGCTAGGCTGGGGTTCTGAATAGCAGGGCCCCAGCCAGACTAATGTCGAAAACCAGTGAAGTATCAGCAAAAAGTGGGGGTACCCCTGTGAAGCAGATCCTACTCTCCTACACAACCCCCCCAAACGTAGGGACATTAAACTAACCTTGCCCAGTTAAGTCTTCATGTTCTAAGTGGAAATACCTAGAGAGTCCATCTGCATTCGCATGGTTACTCCCAGGCCTATGTTCCACTGTAAAGTCCATCCCCTGTAGGGAAATGGACCACCTAAGCAGTTTGGGGTTTTCACCCTTCATTTGTTTTAGCCATAAGAGGGGCTTATGGTCTGTCTGAACCAGGAAGTGTGTACCAAACAAGTATGGCCTCAACTTCTTCAGAGCCCAGACCACAGCAAAGGCCTCCCTCTCTATGGCTGACCAACGTTTCTCTCTAGGGGTCAGCCTTCTGCTAATAAAAGCTACTGGCTGATCCTGACCTTCTTCATTCAATTGTGACAGTACAGCCCCTACCCCCAATTCAGATGCATCAGTTTGAACAATGAACTTCTTGGAGTAATCAGGACTCTGTAGAATTGGAGCAGTGCACATGGCCTGCTTGAGGTCATCAAATGCCTTTTGACAGCTAACTGTCCACTGAACCTTTTTGGGCATTTTCTTAGAAGTTAAGTCATTCAAGGGTGTCACTATTGATCCATACCCCTTGACAAATCTCCTATAGTACCCAGTCAGGCCTAAGAAGGCTCTCACCTGAGTCTGGGTAGTGGGAGCAGTCCAGTCCATGATGGTCTGGATCTTGCTCTGCAAAGGTTGAACCTGGCCTCCACCCACAAGGTGGCCCAGGTACACAACCTGACTCTGCCCTATCTGGCACTTAGTGGCCTTGATAGTCAGGCCTGCCTTTTGCAGGGCCTGTAAAACATTCCTGAGGTGGACCAGGTGATCCTCCCAGGTGGAGCTAAAGACAGCAATATCATCTAGATAAGCTGCACTATAGGCCTCCAGTCCTGTGAGAACTGTGTCCACCAACCTCTGGAAAGTGGCAGGTGCATTTTTCAGACCAAAGGGCATCACCACAAATTGATAATGCCCACTAGGGGTTGAAAATGCTGTTTTGGGCTTTGCAGCATCAGCTAGTCTGATCTGCCAGTAGCCAGCTGTTAGGTCAAATGTGCTGAGATATTTGGCAGAGGCCAAAGTATCTATGAGCTCATCTGCCCTGGGTATTGGATGGGCATCAGTCCTAGTGACTGCATTGAGGCCCCTGTAGTCTACACAAAACCTCATCTCTCTTTTCCCACCACTGGTGTGAGGTTTAGGTACTAGGACTACTGGACTAGCCCAAGGGCTATCTGAGGGCTCAATCACTCCCAATTCCAACATCTTCTGGACTTCAGTCCTGATACAGTCCCTGACATGGTCAGGTTGCCTATAAATCTTGTTTTTAATAGGCAGACTGTCCCCAGTGTCCACTTCATGAGTGCACCAGGTGGTCTGACTGGGTGTCAGAGAAAACATATGTCTAAACTGATTGAGGACTTGCCTGCAATCAGTTTGTTGCTGGGTAGTGAGGCTGCCTGCCAAGGCTACACCATCAACTGACCCATCGTCAGGGTTCTGTGAGAGCAGGTCAGGGAGTGGGTCACTCTCTTCCTCCTGCCCTTCATCAGTAGCCATGAGCAAGCCCATGTCTGCCCTGTCCACATATGGCTTAAGTCTGTTGACATGGAGAACCCTGTGGGGACTCCTGGGTGTTCCCAGGTCTACTAAGTAAGTGACCTCACCCTTCTGCTCAACAATAGTGTGGGGTCCACTCCATTTGTCTTGGAGAGCTGCTGGGGCCACTGGCTCCAACACCCACACCTTCTGTCCTGGCTGGTAAACAGTTAGGACAGCCTTTTGGTCATGCCAGGCCTTTTGAAGTTCCTGGCTAGCCTCAAGGTTTTTGGTTGCCTTTTTCATGTACTCAGCCATCCTGGAGCGGAGACCAAGTACATAGTCCACTATATCTTGCTTTGGGGGCTTGAGAGGTAACTCCCATCCTTCCTTCACCAAGCACAGTGGACCCCTCACAGGGTGGCCAAACAGAAGTTCAAAAGGGCTGTAACCAACCCCTTCTGAGGCACCTCCCTATATGCGAATAAAAGGCAGGGCAAGAGTATGTCCCATCTACGCCTAAGCTTTTCTGGGAGCCCTTTAATCATGCCCTTCAAGGTTTTGTTGAATCTCTCAACTAAACCATTGCATTGTGGGTGATAGGGTGTGGTGAACTTATAAGTAACTCCACACTCCTTCCACATTGCCTTTAAGTACCCAGACATGAAGTTTGCACCCCTGTCTGATACCACCTCCTTAGGAAAGCCCACTCTTGAGAAAATTCCCAGGAGGGCCCTTGCCACCACAGGTGCTGTAGTGGTCCTAAGGGGTATAGCCTCTGGATACCTGGTGGCATGATCCACTACCACCAGTATAAATCTGTGCCCAGATGCTGTTTGGGGATCCATGGGACCAACAATGTCAATCCCTACCCTCTCAAAGGGCACCCCCACCACAGGTAGTGGTATCAGGGGGCCTTTGTAGTGCCACCTGCTTTGCCACTGGCTTGGCAGGTTACACAGGAGCGACAAAACTCCTTACTGTCTTCAGACATGTGGGGCCAGTGAAAGTGAGGGACAATTCTGTCCCAAGTCTTGTTCTGGCCCAGGTGTCCTGCTAAGGGAATATCATGGGCTAGGGTCAATAGGAAGCCCCTGAACTTCAAAGGTATTACCAACCTCCTGGTAGCACCAGGCTTGGGGTCTCTACTCTCTGAGTACAGGAGTCCATCATCCCAATACACTGTATGGGGACCACTAGCTTTCCCAGCAGCCTCAGCAGCAGCTTGCTGTCTGAGGGGTTCAAGGGAGGGGCAGCTCTGCTGCTCCTGGCTCAGATCTGCCCTAGAAGGTCCCCCTGTCCCCAAGAACTCAACCTGGTCAGGCTCAAGTTCCTCTGGGACAGTTCCTTCTTCAGGGCTGAGATCATCCCCCTCAAGGGACTGATCTTCCTCCTGAGCCAAGGGGGAAGGCACTGCCTTAACCCTACTACTCCTCCTCTTGGAAGGCACTTGGTCCATTCTTCCAGAATCCAAGGCCTGTTCAGTTTTAGACAGTTTAGCTTGTGACCTGGTCACAGCAAACACATCTGCAGGGATCCCCAGCATTTCTGCATGGGTCCTGAGCTCCACTTCTGCCCAAGCAGAAGTCTCTAAGTCATTGCCAAGCAAGCATTCGACTGGTAGGTTTGCACTTACCACAACCTTCTTAAGGCCAGTTACCCCTCCCCAGGAGAAGTTAACAACTGCCAGAGTATGGTCTGTTCTGACATTGCTAGCATTGGTCACTTGGTACATTTCACCAAGTATAACTTGCCCAGGTAGCACAAGGTCTTGTGTCACTATTGTGACACTTGCCCCTGTGTCCCTAAATGCCAAAGCCTCTCGTCCATTGATTAAAGGCTGTTGTCTGTACTTGCCCAGATTACTGGGACTCACAGTGGAGGTCACATCCATGCCTCCATCACAGACTAACACAGCCTGAGTCAGCTCCCTGACTAAGTCAGAGCCCAACTCAGTTCCCAGGGTGAACCCTACTAAACCCTTGGCTGGAGCACTTCCACCAACTGTACTAGGGGGAACAGGTGCCTTAGGGGCATTGGTGGAGGCTGGACTGGAGTCTTTGGATTTGGTGCAATCACTGGTCCAGTGGGTCTTTTGCTTACAGACCTTGCACCATGGTTTTCTTTGGCCTTTACCCTTGGTAGACTGGGAATCCCCACCAGAAGAAGATTTTTGGGGGCCTGATGAAGACTTTTGATCTTTACCCTTCTCCCCACCCTTGTCAGAGTTCTTAGCATCTTGCTTCTTGGTTTCCCCACCTTGGTTCTGTACCTTCTGCTTCACCCTGGTTCTGACCCATTTGTCTGCCTTCTTTCCCAATTCTTGGGGAGAGGTCAGATCAGAGTCAACCAGGTACTGATGCAACAGCTGGTTTTGACAGTTATTAAGAATCTGCTCCCTCATTATCAGATTATACAATCCTGAGAAGTCACACACCTTACTGCCCATCAACCAGCCTTCCAGAGCCTTGGCAGAACAATCCACATAGTCTACCCAGTCTTGAGTCTGTGCTTTTTGGGTGTCTCTGAACTTCAACCTGTACTGTTCAGTGGTTAGGCCAAACCCATCAATAAGAGCACTCTTCAAGACCTTGTAATTGTCAGCATCCTCCTCTCTAACAGTGAGGAGCTTGTCTCTACCTTTGTCAGCAAAGGAGAGCCACAAGATTGCTGCCCACTGCTCCTGAGGGACCTTCTGTACTTTACAGGCCCTCTCTAAAGCAGTTATCCATTTGTGGATATCATCCCCACTCTGGTAGGGAGGGACAATCTTGCTCAGGTTCCTATGGTCATAGGACCTTTCCCTATCTCTAGGGATATGGCTGCCACCATGGGACTCTAGTCCCAACTTTCTTCTCTCTTTAAGGAGATCTAGGGATTCTCTATCTAAAGCCAATTGCTTCTTCCTGATCTCCAGTTGAGTTTCCTCATACTGGACCAGTCTCTTTCTTCTCTCATGAGAGGATTCCCTCCTGTGAGAAGAAACAGAGCTCCCTATTGAGGTGCCAGAGTGGTTAGACTCCTGAGAAGGAGACCTAGACTTTCTGAGCACACTCATAATCCTTCCTGGGGGACAAAGGTGTGGTTCTCCAGATCCTCATCTTCATCTTCCCCAGAAGGGATTGGGTTTTCCAGGTCAGGGTCATTGTCACCCTCCTGGTCAGTTTCAGAGGGGGCTGGGGGTAGTAGTACCCCTGGCCCCTTCCTCATCTGCTGGCCCACCCTCTGCTCCTACCCCTTCAGTCTCTGAGGACTTACTAAGATCATAAGCCACCAACATCTCCTGGAGGTGTTGGGTGGTGGGACTTTGGCCTGTCCTTAATTTCCTCACGTTACACAAAGCTCTCAGTTCCAAGAATGGGAGTGTGTCATACTTGGAGGGGAAGCTCAATGGCTTCCTGCAGGGCATCTTTGGATCCTGCTTTTAAAGACATTACTAGTGTGGTGTGGTGTATGCACTACCTACTCTAGTGTGGCCTACTAAACTCTCTTGAGTTGTAGAAAGGGTTGTGCTATCCCTTAACACACAACTCTAAGTTCAGTAGAACTTACTGATATTCTAAGCTTAAATTATATGTACCTTAGGTACCTTTAGTGGTTTTCAGTTGATCAATTCAATTGAGATTATCTGGTAAAACAATAGCAAGCTGGAATCCCACACGCTGCACACCAATGTGAGAAGTTGGCCTGGCATATGCTGTCCACTAATTATAGTGGGCACCTTGCACCAGTCCAAATCGACTCTTATGGTAGGTAGGTTAAAGACAACCTTATTGAAAGCTATCCTAGTGGTAGCTGTGGAGAGCAGCCTTCAGGCTAAGTCTTGAAGGAATGTAAAGCAGCTTGTTTTACCAGTCTATAATCTCTTGAGTGACCAAATGAAAGAGCACCACACCAGGTATATATTCAAAATATATGTATTTATTACTAAACACACCCCTCTAGTCTCTTTATGAGGCTAGAGTTCGAAGTACATAGGTTATAAGATCTTAAATCACAGTAATAGCACGAATACACGTTTGGGCCCTAGGGGCGTACCAAACCATATACCAATAAAGTGGTATGCGAACCACGACTGAACTAGACACTAGGCCTAGAGCCTCTAGAAGTGCTTGGACCACAAGGAACCACCCAAGGTAGTGACACAGGGGACCCACGGGAGACGCGTGCAGTGTAAATACACAACCGCGATACGCCGTTAACTTCTATGGAGAAAGTCGGGATCGGGAAAATAGAGGAAAGGGACACTTTAAAAAGGACTAGGACAAAACCCTTTGAGATCTAGGACTTTGAAGAGTCTCTACCCACGGGAGCACCGGAGTACTCGTGTTACCTCACCCAGGGAAGCCGGGTGCATAGGTGCCTTTCGGGGTCGGGTTTCGTCGTCGTTTCTTATGGCGATCTGCTGCAAAGTGCTGCTGGCGACCAGGAGAAAAGTGTCCGGGTGGATCCAAGAGTGGATCGGAGTTCTGAAGAACCTGAAAGCAGAGGGGACAGAGTCTGGGTCACTAGCCAGTGACCAGGGAGGCGATGGACAGATGCCCACCGATGTCGAGTGCTTCAGGTGCATTGACGGTCGTCTCGTTTCTGCAGCCACGAGGTCCAGGAGGCGTTGTCGGCAACCAGGAGCAGGATTCGGGCTGGTACACGATGTCTGTCGAGTGCTGCGGTGTCGGCGACCAGATTGGACCCAACAAGCCTTGGCAACGGCAAGTCTCGATGTAGCTGAAGATCGTCGATTGTGCAGACCAGCAAGGTCTGGGGAACTCACCCAGCAAAGGTAAGTGAGGGCAGGCCTGGAGCAACCAGACTGCCAAGTAAAGAAAAGATTGGCCTTCGGTAAGGGCTACTAGCCAACGGGCTAGCGACCGCGAAGGAGCCTCGTGACGCCGCACGTGGAGCTGGCTTACAGGACACTCGTGGAGTGGGGGCCAGTGATCTTCGGTGCAGGTGGTGCTGGAGGCTAGGGCTACTCGGAGCCCAAAGCACGACTTCTTGGGAGACCTAGAAGATGGTGCACTTGCAAGTGTGCTCGGTGTCCAGGGGTCACGGTCTCACGTTACCCACGATAGCCACGGGCCTCAGCTTTGCTGGGGACTCAGGGTAGCCTCGGGGAAGTCTGAGAATCCACCTCTGGTGATGCGATGACTTCGGCGTCCGACGGGAGCTTCAGTGATGCGAACCGGACAGATGCTTCTTTGGTGCCTGCCAAGCAGGGGAGTCACTCCTTGACCCCAAGGGAGATTCTTCAGTCCTCTAATCGTGAGTAGAGCGTCGAAGGTCCAGGATTCTGTGTCAGAGTTTCGTCCAGGTATAATCTAAAGTCCTAAGGACTGGGTTCCTACCTTTATTCCAAAAATAGGGGATGGACTACTCTGTGGCCCCACCTATGGGTGGGTCAGGGCAGAGGGGTGGCTACACCCCTTTCCCTTTGTCCAGTTCGCACCAAAGCAGGGGCTGCAAGCCCCTGATCCGGTTTGAACTGGGGTATGCACAGGGACACCAAATGTGCCCCCAGTGCAGGACTTCAAAGCACCCGAAAGTGCTCCCGCCCAGCCCCAATACACATTGTCCTGTCTGGGGAGGTGGTCACACCTCCCTGGGACAGGAAACCTATTGTCCAGGCCTCCCCTGCCGGAGTTTC
Source organism: Calotriton arnoldi (assembly GCA_963921515.1). NCBI lineage: Eukaryota > Metazoa > Chordata > Amphibia > Caudata > Salamandridae > Calotriton > Calotriton arnoldi. The sequence continues at coordinate 9,926 of CAWUFW010014328.1, forward strand.
GTCCAGCAGCAGGAGGCCAGACTCGTGTCTGTGGCAGCAGCATCCATTTTGTGATGCCAGGGCTCTGGAAAGAAGTTACCGGACTCGTCAGAGTTAACATGCCTTTCCCTCTAGAAGGGTGGAATGCTACCCCCGCCGCCAGAATTGGCGGGGGGTAGTATTCCAAGATGTTTGACACCAAACACGACATGTTTCGGTGCAGCCATTCCATAGTTAGCATTTTACCGCGAGGATATAATGCGTTTAAGAGTATATGGTCAGGCTGCACTACAAACAGCATCAGAGATGGTCTCTGAACGCTGCAGAGGGGCCCTGCTCATGCAGGGGCACCCTCTCACATAGGAACCATGCACTCTGCCTTCAGGATTGATAAGGCCTGCCTTAGGAGTGACTTATAGGTTTATATGTGTGTATGCATTTAGTGATATAGGTAACCTATACCACAGCAAGGGGTGCATGCACCACCTTACCCAGGCTGCAGTAGCAGACCTGTGGTGTCAGTTTGGATGGCCTACCAGGGGTGGCATAATATATGCTGCAGCCCCTGGCAGGCCTCTGAGGTACCTATGCCCTTGGTACATAGTATACCATATACTAGGGACTTACAAGGGCACTCCAGATCCCAATCAGAGATGTGCCTAAGGCACATGGAGACCCTTTTAAAGAGGAAACAGCTAGGCTGGGGTTCTGAATAGCAGGGCCCCAGCCAGACTAATGTCGAAAACCAGTGAAGTATCAGCAAAAAGTGGGGGTACCCCTGTGAAGCAGATCCTACTCTCCTACAACTGACTGACCAAGAGAGTGACTGACTGACTGACAGAGAGACTGACTGACTGAGAGAGAGACTGACTGAGAGACACTGACAGAGAGAGAGACTGACTGACAGAGAGACTGAATGACTGAGAGAGAGACTGACTGACAGAGAGACACTGACTGAGAGAGAGACTGACTGACAGAGAGAGACTGACAGAGAGAGAGAGAGACTGACTGACAGAGAGAGACTGACTGACAGAGAGAGACTGACTGACAGAGAGAGAGAGACTGACAGAGAGAGAGACTGACTGACTGATAGAGACTGACTGACTGAGAGAGACTGACAGAGAGAGAGAGAAACTGACTGACAGAGAGAGAGACTGACTGAGAGAGAGACTGACTGACAGAGAGAGACTGACTGACAGAGACTGACTGACTGACAGAGAGAGACTGACAGAGAGAGAGAGACTGACAGAGAGAGAGACTGACTGAGAGAGAGAGAGTGACTGAGAGAGAGAGACTGAACGACAGAGAGAGACTGACTAATAGAGAGACTGACTGACAGAGAGAGAGAGACTGACTGACAGAGAGAGACTGACAGAGAGAGACTGACAGACAGAGAGAGACTGACTGACTGAGAGAGAGAGATACTGACTGACTGAGGTAGAGAGACTGACTGACTGAGAGAGACTGAATGACTGAGAGAGACTGACTGACAGAGAGACTGACTGACAGAGAGACTGACTGACAGAGAGACTGACTGACTCAGAGAGAGACTGACTGAGAGAGAGAGACTGACTGACAGAGAGACTGACTGACAGAGAGACTGACTGACTGACAGAGAGACTGACTGACAGAGCGAGACTGACTGACAGAGAGAGAGATTGACTGAGAGAGAGACTGACAGAGCGAGACTGACAGAGAGAGAGAGACTGACTGAGAGAGAGAGACTGACTGACAGAGAGAGAGACTGACTGACTGCGAGAGAGACTGACTGCGAGAGAGACTGACTGACAGAGAGAGACTGATTGACAGAGAGAGAGACTGACTGACTGAGAGAGACTGACTGACAGAGAGAGACTGACTGACAGAGAGAGACTGACTGACTGAGAGAGACTGACTGACTGAGAGAGACTGACTGAGAGAGAGACTGACTGACTGAGAGAGAGACTGACTGACTGACAGAGACTGACTGACTGAGAGAGACTGACTGAGAGAGAGACTGACTGAGAGAGAGACTGACTGACAGAGAGAGAGAGACTGACTGACAGAGAGAGAGACTGACTGACAGAGAGAGAGACTGACTGACAGGGAGAGAGAGAGACTGACTGACTGAGAGAGACTGACTGACTGACTGAGAGAGACTGACTGACTAAGAGAGAGACTGACTGACAGAGAGAGACTGACTGACTGAGAGAGAGACTGACTGACTGAGAGAGAGACTGACTGACAGAGAGAGACTGACTGACTGAGAGAGAGACTGACTTACTGAAAGAGAGACTGACTGAGAGAGAGACTGACAGAGAGAGATACTGACTGACAGAGAGAGATACTGACTGAGAGAGATACTGACTGACTGACAGAGAGAGAGGAAAACCTGCTCTCGCTACAATGAAGCAAAGCAGGATTGCATGTTAGCAGCTCCCCTTGCTCAAAAGCAATGCCGGCTCCCGCAGCTGCTGACATGCAGCTCCCCTTATGGAAAAGCAATCTGCTTTGCTTCATTGAAGTGAGAGCAGGTTTCCCTGCTCTCGCTTCAATGAAGCAAAGCAAGTTTGCAATCACAGGGCGGGTGCCGCGAGGCTCCCGTCCTGTGATTGCAAACAGCAGTGTCCCGGGGGGTAGGCACCCCGGGACACTGCAGGAGCCGGCCCTGGGGGGTGGCGGCCCCCAGGGCCATGGAGGGCTCCAGGAGGGGGGCCGTGCGGCCCCCCTCCCAACATCAACTGAGCCCCGGGGAGGTGGTGGTCCCCGGGGCTTCGGGGGTCCAAAACGGACCCCCACATTTCTTTTCTAAGTGCCCCGGGGAGGTGGCGGTCCCCGGGACGTGTGGGGGGGCTGGAGCCCCCCACACAGGTTACTTAAATTTTAAAAAAGAAGCCCCGGGGGGTGGCGGTCCCCGGGGCTGTGGGAGGGCGGAGAGCCCTCCCGCACCATTTTTTTTTAAAGCCCCGGGGGGTGGCGGTCCCCGGGGCTTGGGGGGCCTCTAAGGCCCCCCCTATAAAATATAAATAAACCCCAGCATGCCCCCGGGACTTGGCCCACCCGGGGGCCAATTAACAACGGAGCGCAAGAGACGGCGCTTCGTTTTTTTTTTCTCGGCGGGATCCGCGCACCCTAAGCGCATCCCGCCGATTTAAAAAAAAAAATGCTTTTTTCTGCCCAGGGGGTCCTTGTGGGACCCCCTGAGCAGACCTAGGGGGTCAGGGTGTTTCTACCCTGCCCCCTTTGTACGTTTTGCGCACTTGTTTCTGTGCCTCGGTTCTACCGAGGCATAAAATGGCTGCCAACACTTCCTGATTTGGAGTGTTGACAGCCACTTGACAGCCAATTAGCATGCAGCTCGTGATCGGGAGGGTACGCGGACCCTACTCGGCCATAGATATATATGTGATTTTACTTTTGATTTTCTCAGGAACTACTGAACGGATTTACACCATTTAAGCAAAAGGCACGACTCTGATCCAAGGGCTACCTATTTGCCAAATTTGGTGTAATTCCGTTCAGCAGTTCGGGCTGTAGCTGCAACTAAAGGTTCCTATGGAAAATTGCATGGGGAAAACGCGTTTTGGGACCCCCCTTTTTTCTCGGCCCCCGCTTGACGAATCACCCCGAGACTTTCAGGATAGGAGCGGACCGGAGCGCCCCAGAAAGTTTGAAAATTTCGCGAAAATTCGTCAACCGGCGCCAAAGTTATTTCAAATAGAATGTTGCGGATTTCCTATGGAAAATAGGTCCTAACTATAACTATCTACTGGCGACCGCCAGTAGATAATATATATATCTACATATATATAAAATTGTTATATTGGTGAATTTAAAAATAATTATGAAATAATAATATTAGTTAAAATTAATATTTTTTTAAATAGTTTTACATTGTATATGTGTATATAAGCATACACACTTTGATATATGTGTGTTCTTTTGTTTAAATTGGTAGATATTTCTATATATTTTTTAACATTATTTAACCATATTTTATTTACATTATATTAATGTTATATGTTAAAATATTTAAGTTTTACTTATTTAAACTACACATATAGTAAAAAACAATATTTTTGTATATATTTTTCGATATTATTGTGAAAGTATATCTTTTTTTTATATTTGTGTACTTACCATTATATTTTAGAAAAATGATATTTTTGTGATCGATGTGCTTGACACAATATTTTGTAATCACAATATTTATGGTTTCAGTATTGTGTCAGTGAACCAGTGTATTAGACATTAGATCAGTATGGTGCAAAATCAAAGTAAGAGCTGCTGCCATATTGCCTAATTCTCACTCTTCTAGACTCTGATTGTTTTCTTTCCAATTTCCCCTCACACTTTATCTTTCTTTGTTTTCTTTTTATAAACATTTAAATGTTTGATTGGGTCCTTGCCCTTCTTCCTGTCAGTAGTCCCTCTACTCACTTACTGTGGCTATCAGCCAGCCCTCTTTTTCCATTGGTCTGTTGTTCTGTCATTCATATTTTATTTCCACCCACTACAGCATTCAGCTTGGGTAATGGGTCAGCCCACATCAGCCACTGGGGAACATCACTGTGAGTGATGGCACTCTGCTCATTCACTAGGAGCACATTTACACACAACGTACTGCTGGGACTTCTATGGCAATTTGTGTTTTTTTGAGGAGAAAATATTTTTGCTTTTACCCATTTTTTATGTAGGCAAAGGCCTGGCAACTCTCTTTAAAAACGGTGGTAAAAACTTCAGTAGTGACTTTATAAATTGTTTTTGTATCTTTAATCAGTATAATGAATTCCCAAAATGAAGGCCGCCAGCCTCACGAACCCAGGTGGATGAAACTCCATTGTTGTTAGTTGATAGGGATAGGGAATATTAATGCCCATGAGATTTTAGTAGGTACCCATTTTATGTAGACGTTTAACCATACGGTCAGTGACCCTTGGTCAATAACACCAATTATTATCATACACAAAATGTTGTCATCTTCACGTTTAGGCACAAAATCAAACAACAAATCTGCCTAGAATAGCCCACATATCAGTTCAGTTCAGTTCAAATAGCTTTATTCGACAACATGTATCATAAAAGCATTATTTGACATTTATACAATAAAACAATATATGATCAGTGATAAAAAAGATCTTTAGATACAAAAGTTCGTTTAAAAAATATCTTGGCATAACATTATTAGCAACGTGTTAAAATACAAAGCATAAAACAAGTTTCTCTAAAAACAGTAGTCTAAGAAGAATATGTACATGTCGCTTTCTACGAGCCTCTTCCACCCCAGGTACTCAATAGTTATAATAAAATACAAAAACAGGAAAGATAAAAGGGGCATAGTCCATCACAGTAAATCAGTACATAAAGTGCTAGTGCTATATCCATCATAAGCGGTATTAAAAAATTATAGATCAACCCAATATAATCTGTGGTTTTAGCACTTATTATGTAACACAGCTTATTTAACTGCCGCTAGAGACACAATTGCCTAAATTGAAGTCACACCACGTAGGGCATTGATTCTAACTAACCAAGCTTGACCTAAAAACTTGGCCACTCCACATGAGAATAAAACACTTGGGTCAGATTTTAAAATGCGCAGAGCAAACCGGTGATCGCGGGTGCCCATGTCACTGCATATTGGTTTTAACCATTTGATCCTTGCTTTGTTGTAAGCAGGGCAAGCAAACAAGACATGAGCAACACACTCAACCGGAGCTCCACAGCAGGGGCAACTCTCTGTTGTGTTCTCAGCTGCGTGCCACTTTGCCATTAGGGTATTAACAGGGAGCATGCCAAACCTAAACTGAATATACAGAGTCCTATCTCGTGGGACCTGGATCACGTCTAGGTAGGGCTCCAGGCTTCTAGTTTGCTTAAACATAAGGAACTCCTCTGTCAATCTCCCCATAATTGGCTTGCTGAGCTCTTGGCTATCAATCCAATCCCAGTAATAACGCTTAAGTTCCACCTTACTAGGGGGAATTTGGGTGTCCCATGATTCTTTAAGGCCAAGTTGCATCATCGTTTTCTTCACATATGATATCCACTTGACCCTATGGTCCACATCCAAATTCATTACCTCCGTTAGAGCTGAGGCGTAGTTGGTAAGCTCTTCAGTACGCCTTAGGCGAGCCCAAAAAAGCAGTGGGCATAGCCTAGCAATTGCTCTAAACGGTCGCCTACCCATGTCATACATTAAAGGTGTTAATGGGGTATTACGGGGAGCATTACCAAATCCCTCAAAAATTTGTGCTCAGACCTACTTAACTCGTCCACGTTTTCGAACCCCCATAGCTCGGCTCCGTATAGAGCCGAGCTAACTGCCTTTGCTTCATAAACTGCGAGCGCCGGGGCAACTGGACTACTATACGATGAGCGATGTTCTTTGCTTAGTGCCCCGGTCACGCGTTTATGGTTCAAAAGCATTTTAGATAAATGGGGCCTCCAGTGCATTTTATCAGAGAGTCGTATGCCAAGATATTCAAAATTCCCGACTCTCTCCAGGGGGGTACCATTCAGTGTAAAATTATTCTTAAAAGATTTGTGGGGGTTAAAAGCCTTAAGCTTTGTCTTTGTGGTATTAATAACTAAGCCCCGTGCATCACAGAAAGATTGATACCTGTTCATTAATTTTTGTAGCCCAGCTGGAGTCTTTGACATCAACAGGGTGTCGTCAGCGAACAGAAGCGTTGGCACTTTGTCGCCCGCCAGGATTGGGGCATCAGCTGGGTCTTCTTGCAGAAACTTCACCACCCCGTTCACATACAGAGAGAACAGGGTGGGAGCCATAACACAGCCCTGGCGGACTCCTTGCCAACAGGAATCTGCTCCGTCATCTGGCCTTGGGCACCCCATCTCACCTGAACATAATTTCCCTCATGAAGACGGATTAGTAAATTAAGAATTAATGGTGGAATGCCCATATCTTTTAAAATCTGCCACAGTTTAGCCCTAGGTACCAGATCAAACGCTGTTTTTAAGTCAATAAATGCCAGGTAGAGACTGCCTTTTCCAATTAAAACGACTTTCCAATATATAAGCATTAGTCTAAAAACCTGGTCGATCGTCCCGGTACTGGCCCTAAAGCCCGCCTGGTATTGTGAGAGGATGTCCTCCTCTTCAGACCATGATTGGATTCTCTGTAAGAGGACCCTACCTAACACCTTTTGCATTACATCAGTCAGACTTATGGGCCTGTAATTTGAGGGGTCTTCCTTGTCACCTTTTTTATAAACAGGAACTACTTCTGCACCTTTCCAGGATTCTGGAACTGGGCATCCTGCAGCTATGGCATTAAACACTAGCTGAAAATAGCACGACCACCCTCTAGGATCAAACAAAAATAAATCTCCTGGCAGACCATCTGGTCCTGGGGCTTTAGCGGGGACTAATTTCAAAATCGCAGACTCTATTTCAGCCCGAGAGAAGGGATCCCTAGCATTCCCTATAGGAGGGATGTCTGTGGTGCCGCATGGCTCCTCCAGACATCCGTCCTCTGAAGTGGAATATAGTTTCGCAAAGTGATCCTGCCATTCGTGGCAGGTAATATGATTGGGCATGGTGCCTAAATCCCTATTGTTTCCCCGACTCACTATGGACCAGAAGAGGTTCTTGTTCTTTCCCAGACTTGCGTCCTTCAGCTCTTGCCTGTACCGTTCATCCCACTCAATCTTTGCTTTGTGCAAAGCAACCTTATAATCCTTCCTGGCCGTTTTAACCCTGGAACGGTTTTTAGTTCTAATTGCTAAGGTCAGAGATTGTCTTTTAAGCTTGCAGTCTTTAGTATACCATGGGTGCTGTTTTTTTTGGCAAACACGCAGAGTGTTATTCTTGCATGGAATCTGAAAATAGGAGCTTAGTATCTCTACAGTGCAAGAATGGACGGCAGGGACCATGTCACACTTAAATGTATCTATGACCACAGCCCGGAGTTCTGCTGTTTTCTCGGACAAGGTCTTACGAATAGCTAATAGATTTAAATCATGCGAAGAGACCTTGTCCCACTTTAGGTGCCTTTTACAATTAGAGGGGACGATATTGGTAATGCAGGTCGCTGCCCTACTAATCTGAGGGTCTGGTAGAGGAGCCCACGGATTCCTCATGGTCATACATAGAGGGTTGTGATCGCTATCAGTCGTTATACCTACAAACATGTCAGTCATCTCATCCCACAGATTTACATCAAGTAGAATATAGTCGATTCGTGAGGGACAACTGACTCTGTTGAAGGTGTTAGCCCCCTGTGTGTCAGAAGGAGTTCTGCCATTGGTTGCCCTAAGATCAAACTCTGTGGCTAATGCATTAAGTTGAATATCTAAATTGGTCCATTTTTTGATGGGGGTAAATTGAGTGGAGGGACTGCCCATTTGTCATCAGCCCTATCATACTCCAGCATTTCGTCTGAGCTCAAAGGCTCAAAGGTACAGTTAAAATCGCCTGCAATCATAATACGATTACCAGGCGAACAGCTGGATATAACCTGCTCTAAGAGCGTAACGGTGGGTGATTGGTTGCCCCCCTTGGTTCCTCTAATGTAGACATTAAACAAGTCTAAAATATCCCCACCATTTGGGCCCCTAATAGTCAGTCTCATAATATCATGACTTAGGGATGGGTGCGTGAGAATACGACAACCTAAGGCAATATTCACCCAAACAATCAAACCCCCTGAGGGACGCCCTCTCCCCACAGTAGTAGCTGGGATGCAATAGCAGGCCTAACCTGTTTTGTGTAATGACACCAAACTCCATGTCTCCTGGAAGATACAGATATCAAATCCCTCAATAAGTTAATTCCAGTGCGGGAGTAGGAGTTTATTTTGTAAACCTGCTACATTCCACGATATAATCCTAAGCTAAGTGAAAGAGGGAATCGCGGCCAAATTATCGTTTGTCAATTGAAGCAGGCTTGGCGGCGCTTGCGTATCGGGCACTTCAGGGTAAACTAATGATTTACTTAATCCTGTCCCATATATCCTCTTATCAGTTTCAAGGTGATCACTTAGGCCCCTGTTCCCATGATTACCCAATGCTATGTCTTGTGCATCAGAGTTAGGTGAAGGGATTTGCTGGTTATACATGGAGCTAAGGAAGATAGTGCTTGGGTCCATGTTAGAGCAGTAGGCGGTCTCTAGTCAGTCGACTGCTTCTAAGGATGTCCCTTGCTCCGAAATATCAGTTGTCCCACCCCCATTGTAAGAACGCGTGCTCCTGAATTGTATGGATGAAGCGGACGGGGGACAGGTTCTGAATTCTAGGGCGAGCAGATTCTCTGCCAGATCGCTGGAACAAAGTGTAAGTTCAATGTAGTCATATATTTGCGCGGGGGTTGAACATCTGCGTGTGCAAATGATATCCTCGCGTATCAACGAGCGGCAGCCCCTAGTGTGTCGGATCCAATGTATCACTTTGTTTGTTAGGGAGTCAGGGCTTTCATAAGCAGCATTAACATTAAGCTTGGGAACATTAGTCATAAAAATGGTTTGGCCCTGTGACTGGGAAGCAACGAGTGTGTAGTGAATCTGCTGGTGTGATTTAGCCAGAGTGTTTCTTACCGAGGATATGCTACTCGAGTTTACTTGGTCCAAACGTGTTCTGGAGGCAGTTTGGTTAGGGCGCTCTCTGGGTATGTAGGGCTTTGAGATATGCAGTAGTATTTGTATAATTGTTTGGTTTCAGAGTTTGGGAGATAGAATTTGTGGGAAATGAAGCACAAGAAGTAGCGGCTCCACTTGAATTGGCCCTTTCAATTGGAGGCATTTTATTTGGCGATTCCTTTTTTTGATTAGGATGAAGCAGATGGTTTACTTGCTGCTGGCAAAGTGGAACCAGTGGTAATAAAAGTTTAAGCAACACAGTGAGATCTTCCATCATCTGTCTTATAGTTATTATTTCACCCTTGAGTGAATTGATAGTCAGGGAAATATCCTGCAAAATAGAAGATTGTTGATCTTCACTGTCTTGTGCATGTGGCTGTACTTGTTCTGTGCTTGTCAACTGTGTATCTATATTTGTGTTAGGGTCAAGCGTGGCCAGCAGAGCAAACCTATTTGAACAGGGGACTATAGGTTGGGGTACACACTCAGCAGTACCGGTGGAAGACTCTGAGGTTTTAGTAGCTTCAACCTGTCCAACCTGTCCATATGCGTGTCCTTTTGCTTGAGCAACTGATGTAATACTGCCATTATCGGAATTACCCTTTCTAGAATGTTTCTGGAACATTGTGGGGATAATTGCTGGGCGTGGCGGGCTAGCGTGGGTAGGAGAAGAATGGCCATTTATACGTGGTAATGAGGGTTCTGAGACTAGGATATCCTCACACTCACTGATAAGAGTATCAATTCCATCTATGACACAGTTACCGGCTGAGTGCTTCTGATTTTTCCTAGCCTTTTTTCCCTTACCTGCCCCACTATTAGTGTTACCACCCGCCTCTTAGCCCTCCATAATTTTCTGTTTCCCCATAGTTCAACAAGGATGAGTTAGGCAATTCCCAGATAGTGGCTCTGCCACAAAAAGTCTAAAAATGTCACCAATGTTGGATGTCAATAACAGCAGATACAGATTAGATCCAAGAAGTGAAGTTCCAGCGCAAAGGTAAACAGTTACAGTGTGCTCAAAGACACCAAAATTGAGGGATAATTACACACAGTACCTTATCTGGATGGAATATAACCCTGACAGGAAACGCTCACACCAGCTGTAAGATGAAAGGGGGGTGGCCCTGCCCTGCCTCTTCCTGTCAATGACGGGCAAGAACGGGCCCGCCCGCGCGATGATGTATGCGGGTCCCGCGAAGCGCGAGCCGCAAGTGCCTTTATGCGGCTCCGGGCGCGCAGGAAGGTGACGGTGCCTCCGGGCGCAAAAAGCAGCAGGGCAGTCTGGGGGCTGGAGTCTCCCCTACGACGATGATGTATGCGGGTCCCCACATATCACATGGTGTGAAACAAATTTTACATGGATATAAGCTCAACTCTGTTCCTATGTAAGAAGTTTTCCTGATAAGAAAATGCAGCATGGCACGGGAGAATGTGGTAAGTCAAGGATGGGTAGACGGGAGAGGTTACACCAAAAACAACTGTACTACTGAATATCTAGGATATAAATATTGAAATACAAGAACATCTTGGACAAAATATTGAAGACCAAAATAGTGAAAGGTAAGTGGATATAGAGGGAGTATAGATTTACTATTCCTAACTCAACATCTACCTATCTTGAAGATATAGATAAGGTATCGTCAAGGTACATATCAATATTTTATCCTCAATATTTCTATACCACGATATTCTATCTTCAATATTAAGGGAGCGCACCTGTGGATATAGTCTGTGTCTGTACTGCCTGACAGCATACTTTTCCTGCATATGTTAACTGACTTGCGATTGGCTATATTCATCACAGGTATTCTCTTGTTTGAAGTCCATGGCCTGGCGTTACCCCTGGAAATGTGTTATATTTCAGGTGTGTCTTGCAGAAGGGAGGTGTGGGTGAGGTGAACAAAAAGCCAGATATTCAATCTAATAAGTTATCGTAACTTCATAGAGTGTGCCTTGGCCAAAGGTTTTTGGGTTTAGATCACAGTGGAAATTTTCAATATCTAATGGTCATACTAAAAGATGGCCTGTGTTTCAAACTAAGGCCTGATTACAATGGCAGTCGGACGAGCGTCTAACCGCCATCGCCACGGGCAGGAGACCGCCGACAATGAGTCATCAGTCCCATTCGCCTTATTAAGATCAGACCACTGTGCACACCGTCAGAAAGGGCCTCTTTCTACTGTGGCTTGTGCTGCGGCCCAGGAAAAGGGCTGCAGCACAAGCCGCAGTAGAAAAACTCACTTTGTGCACATCCATGCACTGTGTGCCAGGGACCATGTGGCACCTGGCACACGTTGCATGGATGTGAATTTGTGGCCACTACATGTGCCCCCTGGGCCACTTAGCAGTGGTCCACGGGTTACGGGGCCCTGCTTGGGGCCCCCAAAGTCAGTTTCCATCAGCCTTTTCATGGTGGTGGGACCGCCATGAAAAGGCAGTCAGACACAGACATCCTAATCCCTGCGGGGGTGCCTGCACAGACAGTGCCTCCACAGTAGGGATAGGAGTCTGACCGCCGCCCAACAGGATCTTGGATTCTGTCAGAGGCGGCGGTCCTACCCCGACCTCTGCTGTCCGACTGGCTGCATCGAAATGCGGCGGTCGGACCGATGCCCTGGATGTCATGTGGACCGCTACCAATGGCCTTTCAGTTGCGGTCCACCCACTATTGTAATGAGGGCGTAAGATAACTTACCAAGGTATAAGTTAACCAATAAGGATCCTGGAGAGTAGTTGAGACTTGGAAATGCTCAATGTTCTATGGCGGTCAGGATAGTCTTTCTTCTACCCTTGTCTTTGGTCAATATCGAAGGTAAATACCCTCGAGGAGAAAGAGCAGAGATTGTAGGCTATAGTAGTCAGATGTGGCCTGGTGTTGAAAAGAAATAGAGCGACATGATCACTGCTTCTTCACTATATCTCTAAACCGAGTTGCCAATCCAAGAGTTTCCAATCCAGGAAACAACACTTTTGTAATTCTGGTTCATCAGTGGCAGAATCGGTATATACTGATCTGAATAACTTACGCACCTTGCCTGGCAATTTTCTGTATTGGTGGATTCTATGCTCTCATTCCAATTCGCACCACGCGTTTCAAGCAAGTGCATGTTTGTTGTATACTAACCACCCCTTCACGTGATATTCTAGAGATCTTTCTTGCAGTTTCTTCTATGGTTTGTCTCCTCCAATTTACTGGAGACTCCAACCTTGAAACTTCTTCTCTTCTCCTGCAATCTCAAAAATGTTGGCTCCTATACTGCTAACTCTGTATCCACACTTATCCCCTTATCTCATGTCCTTTGATTGAGTGATTCCATGTGTGTAATTTACATCGTACCATTAAAGATCACTCATAAACTGCTGCCTATTTCTGTTATTAACCCCCATCTCTCTTTCCAGCCATCGGTTCCCTACCTCATTCTGCATACCACTATGCTGCTATCCAGGAAGTAAGTCTGGCGTGCATTGTCAACCAGTAGACAGAATCCATAGCAGTGCTACTCCTTTTCCATTTTCTATCCTTATTCTCTATTCTATTTTTCTTTTTTCTCCTACAGTCAAGGCTCACAATACTGCCTCGTGCTCTGTCAGTAGTCAACGGAGAGGCAGTGGACCATCACCAGGATCCATATTTGTTAGAGACCATGACAGTTTGGTTAGGCCAGGTCTGGTGGATTTGTGGACTAATGTGTCTACTTTAGGGGTTCAAAACCTGGCGGGTTCACTCAGCCTTTCATCCTTTGAGGTCGATAAAATGAGTACCATTGAGTTGGGATAAAATAAACATCTGTTATCCAGTGCCAAGCTATCCTTCTGAGTCAACATATGCTTTACAAATATACGTTATGTTATGTTATCTTAGGCCACAAGGATCGGGCAGTTCATTAACGTCCTTGACTTAGACCACAACTGGCCTTCAGAAAGAGCTATGTACATCCCGAGCACGACAGGGCATTTTTTTTTTAGATAGTCTTAACTATCTGCAAAGCAGAACAGCATGATTTCCCACGCTCCTGAATTAATCCCTTTCGAGTGGTTGTAGCCTCATCCTCTTTGGCTGATTCACTGGGTGCCATAACTTTGACTCTACCTGCATTAGGGATGATAGAGATTGTCATGGACCACCAGAGAAATTATTGGGTGATCCAAGACAATTCTGCATTTATTGCACTATATCAATTGCATTTTGTTTTATTAGACTGCAATAATTTTCTATGGACACAGACCACGTTTTGTCTATGTTATCTTTCTTCTCTAAGGATGTTTTAATAGGCCTAGCCCCTCATATTAAAAATGGTTTATAATTGACTTATTATGATATATTCATGATCAAATTCTGTGCAGTGTTTCAAATAAGAGAAGTACAGAAAGAACTGTTATAAAGCATGCTTCTCAGGATATTGCTACTTATGTGATTATCTTCCAACCTTAGCCCCTTAAGCACAGGCTGGACTAATGAGGTGGCGGCAGCAGCCTTTTATCATGGTCTTACTTAGAAGTTAAGATGCAGCCTCGTAAGTGGTAAAGAGGCCTCCAACTACCACAGACCTCACAGGTTTGGTCTTCCACATAGAACAGCTAAGTGACAGGACAAAAAAACTCAGGCAAGAATATAGACAAAGTCCCTATATTGAGAAGACACATTCTACTACTGCTACTGCTAATTCTTCAATTTCTGATGAACCAATGCATATTAGCTTAGTTCACAGTAAATTAACATTTGAAGAACGAGAAGGGTGAATAAGAGAACAACTATGCCTCTACTGTGGAAAATCTGACCATTTTTGTATGCAATGCCCACAACTGTTGGCAAACTCAACAACTCAACCTTGAAGAGCATGCCAGGTCAGAATTTACCAAAACAATGCTCAGTGGAAAATGATACTCACTTTTATATTAAGATGATATCTCTGTCACAAGGCTCCTTGTTTTCATCTACCTTATTGGATTCTGGAGCATCAGGGATATTCATGGATAATAAATTTGCATAAAGACATCAGATAGCTTTGGTCCAGAAACAGAAAGCAGAACCCAATCGAGCTGTAGATGGTTCTCCATTACATTTGGGAGATTTCGCACCTTTCAGCCTGTATTTTCTCCCCTGCCTACTCCTACTGGATAGGTTGAACAATTATCTCTTGATAGCATTGACACAACAATGTTTCCATCATTATAGGGATCTCCTGGCCTAGTGAAGCAATCATAATCCTAAAACCTAATTCATAAACACCCACAATTGGTCTAAAGAACATGTAAGCTTTTCCTCCTCTCAGTGTCAAAAACACTATTCCCTATTGCAATGACATATATTTCTGGTACAATATCTTCTATCAAGGAATGAATTCATACAACATTGTACATCCCCAAGCAAGAGCCCCAGTTTTCATCGTCCCAAAACTTTATAGAGAGTTATGCCCAAGCATTGTTTATAGAGAATTACATTATATTACTGGGTGATATAGATCTCCATTACCACTCATCTCTGTACTTCTGGGTCAGGGAAAGATAGGTCACTGGTTCATGAAACTAGATTTACAAAGAGCCTATAGTTTAGCTCAGGTTCGTGAAGGAGTTGAATGCAAGATGATATTCAATACAAATATTTGTTTATGCCCTTTGGTATCTGTAATGCTCCTGCCACGTTCCAACATTTTATTAATGATATTCGACAAGACTTACTGTGCCGACTTGATGTAGTGCTCCTGAGTGATTTCCTTATCTTTTTATGCTGTTTTGTTGAAGATCAAGAAAATGTGTGTAAAGTTCTTCCCAGGATATAACACTACATGTAGGCCAAGTTACCAAAATGTCTCTCCAGTGCCCTTCTGTTTCATTTTTGGTACATGCCGTCTCCAATATAGGCATTCACATGGACGAGGTGAATGCCAGAGCTGTCATGCAATGGCCAACATCTAAGACTTTCAAGGAGAAACAAAGTTTTATCAGATTTTCTAACTTCATCTATAGGCAATTTATTCCAACCTTCACTTTGTTGATATTTTCCATCACTGCCCTGACCAAGAGTAAAACACCATTGATATAGGGTGAGAAACAAGACATAGATTTTGCAGAAATGAAGGAATCATTTCCAACAGCTTTAATACTTAGCCTTCCAAAGGTGTCCAAACCGTTAATAGTGTAAACGGATGCCTCTTCAAAATAGCTATAATTGCCCTCCTTATGTAGGCTCAGAAGAAATGCATTCTGTTGCTTATTACTACTGTTCTTTGTATGAAGATGAGAAACAAACAATATACAACAGAGAACTGTTGGTCATTAAAAATTATTTTGGGCACTGGAGGCATTACTTGGAAGGTGCTAATCATGAATTTGAATTTGAGACAGATCATAAAAACCATAGCTTTCTCAAATCCAAACAACGTAAAAAACACAGACTTACCAGGTGGATGCTATTCTTTACACATTTCCATTTCAAGATCAACCCTTGTCTAGGAAATAGACATGGAAAGGCTCATGCCCTTTTTCATGCCGAATCAACAGACAGTGAATTTCCTGCTCATCTATTTCCTCATGCCCTACAATGAACCCATGTTACTACAGAAGACTTCCTAAAGCAACTCAAATATATAAATCACAAAATAAGCTCAATTAAGTAAAGAGTAAGCCATATACAGAATATTTGTTGGGGGTTATTATATAGACATGACAAGTTGTATTTACAGCTACTCAAGAACTGAGAAGTCAGAATCTTAATTGGTGTCAATAAAGTCTGATTGCTAGTCATCCTGGTCATGTTACACTAAAGAGCCATTCTGTTTGGTGGCCTAAACTATGACAATCCATGTATTTTTTTGTCTTTCCTTGTATCACGTGTATCTATGCAATCAGAATATCTGGGTAACCAATGGGTTATCCAAATATTCTCTTTGCCTTTAATAACCTTCGACTTTGAGTTCAATAAATGTAATTGTTGACTTACTTTCACAAAGATCTGCATTTTATTTCAATGAAAGAAATTCCTCCAAGCACTAGAGTTGGCTACTCACTTTCTGAAGGATATTGTGCATCTCCATGGCCTTCCGTCTATTATTGTCGCTAACCATTGGTCACAATATACTAAATGGTTTTCTGAGCATTCTATGCTTACCAGGTATTGCTGGTATGGCTTTGCACAAATCCAGCAGCTACTGCTCCCAAACAAGTGGATCACTGACATAATATTAGAATCAACAATATCGTGTAACAGAAATATTGTGTCAAAAATATTGTTTACAAAAATATTGCGTTCCTATTCTTATAATGGAAGTACAAAAATATGAGAAAAAATATATAGTTTCACACTAATATCGTTAACAAGCATACAAAAATATAGTTTCTTAATATATATATATAGTTTAAAGTAGTAAATCTTAAATATTTTAATATATGCCATTAATATAGCGTAAATTAAATACATATAATATATATTTATATAAGCACAACACACACATATATATATGTGAATATACACAATTCACGTATACTTCTGGCAGCGAGACAGGGGCACCTCCACGAGGAACTTCCTGGCAATGAAGCATCACAAGTTGCAGGTAAAATGTTATATTTATTCAGTGAATGCAACAAACAAACGGACACTGCTGCCAACACTTCAACTAGGAAGTGTTGGCAGCCATCTTGGGATTCGGCTTGAAGCTGAGTCCCAGAAAAAAAAGAACAAAATAAAGAATAAGGGGCAGGGTAGCAATACCCTGACCCCCCAGATATGGTGGGACACGGCCCACAGGGACACCGACTGGGTTTAAAAGCTGTTTAAAAAAAAAATTGCCACGGACTTGCTGGTGAATCCGCGTACCCGTGGCAAAATTTTACAAAAGAAAGACGCGTAGGCTTTCACGTGGCTTTTTTCTAAAGCTCCTGGGTGGGTAATGAAGGAGGAGGGCGCATGGGCCCCCCCTCCTGGGCTTTTCTTAAGCCTAGGAGGACCGCCACCTCCCTGGGCAGTAAATACTAGAAATGCGAGAGGCCGCTCGGGCCTTCCTGCTGCTCCAGGGACCGCCACATTCCTGGGGCACACTGGTTTTTTCAGAAGCAATGAGAGGGAGGCCCTATGGCATTCCCCGCTGCCCCGGGGACTGCCACCTCCCCGGGGCATGTAATAGGAATGCGGGGAGCCTGCCAAGCCCCCCGCTAACTTGGGGAACACCACCTCCCGGGGCACACTGGTGTTTTTCAAAAGCAATGCGGGGGAGGTCCTATGGCCTCCCCAGCTGCATGGGGACCACCACCTCCCCGGCGCACTTAGGAATGAGCCCGCCTGGCCCCCACTGCCCCGGGGACCGCCACCTCCCTGGGGCACATACAATATCTAAAAAAGGAATGGGTGGAGGCCCTACTGCCTACTCTGCAGCCCCGTTGACCGCCACCTCCCCGGGGCACAAACACAATAATGAAGAGGGTCTGTTGTGGACCCCTGGGCCCGTGGACCACCACCTCCCCGGGGCTTAATTAACAAAGGAGGGGGACCGCGCGGCCCCCCTCATGGAGCCCTACATGGCCCTGGGGACCGGCACCCCCCAGGGCCAGCTCCAGGGACATTGCAGTTTGCTATGGCTTGGCAGGAGCAGCGCTCCTGCCAAGCCATAGCAAACACTCTGCTTTCAGCAAGGTAGAGCAGAAAATGCCCTTGCTTGCTGAAAGCAGAGCATGTCTGTTTCCCTGCCCGCTGTCATTGATTTGAAATCCAGGGAGCTGCATCTTCAGCAGCTCCCTGGGTCTCAAAGCAATGCAGGCTCCCGGAGAAGGCAGTGTGCCGGCAGGGCCCTCGGGGGCCTTCAGGCTCCCCGCGGTCCCGAAACAAAGTGGCCAGGCCCCAGGGGATGGGGTCCCTGGTGCTAATATCAGCCCGGAGAGGGAGGGGCCTGTGTGGGCTGCGCAGGCCACCCTCCCCTTTTAAAAAAATATATATAAAGGGCTGGCCACGAGGGATGGGGTTCCCGGGGCCCAAAATGGTCCAGAGAAGGGAAACCATGAGACCCCCTTTCCTAAAACATTTGAAGGAAAAAAAAGCTGGCAACTCACAGGAGGTCCCGCCCCCTTTCTCCACCACTCTGCAAACGCACCTCCTGGCGTGCTGCTGGTTGGGGGATGAGGTCCCCTTGCCTCCTGAGGGCCTCAGGACTAAAGTGGACTTCTTCTCCCAAGGACTATCACACAGCCCAGAAGAGGCATATGATGACATTAAGAAGAAATAACCCACCTAGAAATCTCTTATGAGTTTCATAAATCTGGGAGCAAAAAACTGAATTTTTTCAAAAATGGGCAGGTGTGGCGCGAAATGCGGTCCCATCAACATGAGAGCTGCCAAATCAGAATAAAACAGCAGGAGGCGCACCGCTTGACCTATTTTATGAAAGAATTCTAAAGCTAAGGGCCCAAGAGTAAAAGCAAGCTGTAAAGAAGAGTGCGCAGGCCCCCTAGACAGGCAAAGCATGTGGAATTTCCAAAAACAGCTCATTCTCAATTAGGCCACACTGAGATTGCTAGGTGGGTTATTTCTTCTTAATTTAATCATTTGCCTCTTCTGGGCTGAGTTAAAGATAATTTGATTTGCGCTGTATTCATTTTGATGATAGTATTGGTGATGCCACGCATGCGCAATGCGCCACGGTACGTGAGATCTATTTGAATTATCTTTATTTTTCAACTGATTTTGTTGTTTGGGTGTTTTTTATTGTTTAAATATATTTTATTTAATTGCAGACATGATGCTTCGTAGAATAGTAGCATTATGCTATTTTGCATTGCCCAAGGTGAGCAGTGCTATTTTAGATGCTGCCCAGAGCGCGGCTCTCGGGTACTGGTCGGAGAGTGACGCGAGCGCTTATTGGATTCATTCAGCAGGTAAGATGTTCTGTTTGAGGGAAGGCCTGCATGCTTCTTTTGTTGGAGCTTATCATATTCTTTAAACTCAATATTAATTTTTTGTTGTTCTATATTTCCTCAATAGGTCAAATAACTGAAATATTTTGAGCTTGGAGGTGGCCGTACAATTTGTGCATAGATCTCTCCGATGCCATAGTGAATATCATGTGGTTAGAAGTTTGTTGGTTGGTGAGTCATTTACTACCCCCTTAATTTGACTGCCGATTGGCTCAGTAGGAATAACTTTTTAAATTGTAATTTATCCACATTTACATCGTAGTTACATAGTTTTGTACTATTGGCCCTGTGGGAACCCTCGTCTGTTATACTGTTGATTCGGATGACAAAAGTAGGTTCATTCATAACCAACATGATTGGTGGGATTTGTGGTGCACTATTCTCTCACCCTGTCTAATTACAGATCTCAGGCTGAGCTATTCTTGGTGATGGATTATTTGACTAAAACACTCAGTTAGTAAATCATGCATGACACCTGGACTTTGTTTTGTGCTATGCTCTTAGAGATTCGGTCAGTCGTCCTATTTTTGGTACCCTCCAAATGTGTTTTTCTTTAAATTAGAGATTCATTTTGCTGGTGCTCTCAACTTTTGTCCCCTGTCCTGATGATGACCTAATGAATTAATAAGGTTGAAGCATCGTTGACGCATTCCTTTGGCAAAAATAAAAGAGGAACCATATACTGTATTTTTGTTTCCTATTACTTGTTGGATCAATTTGGTTTAACCATTCCCTCTGCCATTGTATACACAGTCATTTGTTTTGTGTAACCCCGTGAGCACCATTTGCGTATTGTATGTTGGAATTTTTTAATAATTGTTTTAAAAAAAATTGTAACAACAAACACTTTTGAATAATTATTATGAATACCTTCTCATTATTTTTTCTGTTTGCTGTTTCGAAATTCAATTGCTTCATTTATGCAAAACAATAGTGGTTTATTGTCTTGTACGAAGTAAGTCCTTGAACCACTGTAACTGTTATAATAGTATCTAGGATATGGGCTTCAAAAAACGCCCATTTTTTCCACTGGTTCCTCTTACTGTCTTTTAGAAATGCTGGTTTTTCATTGGCGAGTACACTTAGTAGTCCCTCCTTTTGGAATTTTGTATCCTCCCATGAGGACTATCCCTTTTACATGTGTTCTTACTATTCATGTTAGTTACTCTTTGAGAGCACTCTTTTTTTGGTAGGCCTGCCTCTGCTCGTTATGTGTTCTGTTTACTTGTGCATGAAACTTCCGTCCGCTTGCCGTCCCTTAACCTCCCTGTGCCTCCCCCTCACCCCTCCCACAACACTGCTCACTGGCCCCTTGCCATCCCTTAATCCCCCTCTGCCTCCCCCTCAACACTCCCACCACACTGCTCACAGGCTCCCACCACCCCTACAAGGCCACTGTTCATTTTGCTAGTTTTTTCACTTGTTTAATTTACGTTTCATTTGCACTGCAGTGCCTGCATTTAATCTACCTTTGCCATCCTCCCCCACAACACTGTTTGCCTGCCCCCACCTCTGAGATCGCTGCATTGATTTATTTTGTTAATTACACTTGTTACACAGAATGCCTCTCCTCAAGAAACAACTAAATCACAGGCAAAGACGAAAAATCTGTCGCCCACGGTGACATCCGTGTGTTTTGTGTGTAAATCCAGTCCAGACTGCAGCGCACATACCAATATTCCCCACATAGCCATTGCACTGTTTTGCATTTAGATAACTACATTGTCACGTTATCTGAACCCGTCTAACAATGGAACACCCGGACCTCACAAATAATATGGACGTTGTCAGGTGGAGACTGGGAGGGGACTTGGACAACGAAGGATATATTTAGTTGGACGCTTCTTAATATGTTTTTTATTTTACAGAAAAGTAACCTCCTTGATCTGTAAGAGGTGCAGACATATGCAAGCCGTCAGGGGGCACTACCATCACTGCTCTAAGGCAGCGACCATGCCTGTCACACTCAGCTTTTCAAAAAGCTCACAAAAGGCAGGGGACGGGTTTCATTAAAACGTTATTGTGCTTACATGGATAATTCAAAAACAGATATTTTCATCAAAATGGCACTGATATCGATGTATATGTAATTAGGCCTCCCGGTTTTATGGTATTTATTTTTTTGACATTTCCGTCTGTATTTATCCATATTTATTTTTTGTCAACTTTATCTGTATTTATCCATATTTATATGGGTTTTGTGAGAAAAATAAAGCTGAAACTGGGATGTTTCCATATTTATTTAACCAATAAATATGCAGTCATGCTTGAATGTCTGCCAGGTTTCAGTGATATGAACATCTGCAGAAGGTAAATCAATGCACTTATATGAGAATATGCGCATTTCAGTATCAGCTTTGTGCATATCTACTGCTGTTTGATCCTCTTTACCAAAACTCCTTTCTTTTTTTACCCCTTTACCTATCAGTCCACACCACAGTTATTGGCCTGACAGTCATGGCAAAGTGTATTTAGAATCACTCAAAAAACACCCAATTTCTGTTTTTATCCATATTTAAAAATAAATACAGACAAGAATAATAAATGGCGTCTGTATTTATCTGTAAAAATCAGTAAAAACGGAAAACTGGGAGCCTTACATGTAATATGTGTGCCATCGTGTGCAGCAGTATACCGACCTGAATGTAATTATTTGGATCTGGAGGTCAGGAAAACATGGCAATGGGTGCAGTGACGTGATTACATTCCATTAAAAGAATATACTTGAAAAAACAAACACAAATATATTCTTTAATGCTCCTTGCATCCGCTACCACATCTTTGCTGGCACTGCTATATTTGTAAAAAAGGGTGCAGTACCTTGTGTGGCCAAAAGAGGTCCCAAGGGACACCTAGTGACAGCCTGTGGTACTGCACCCTTTCCCTGCTTCATGCACATTAGAACAGTAAATATTGCTGCACCCACAATAATGTGCTGCATAGGTAAATACATATAAGGTCCCAAAGGCAAGACCGATTGCATTGCAAATGCTTGTTTTAATTGGGGTCTGGATCTGCGGATCCACCCGAATCCACCCAAATCTGGAAGGATCCAGGAGAATCTAGGGAGGATCCATGCATCCTCGCGTAGCAAAAAACAAAAAAGGTTCTTGGACAATTTCTTGCCCTTGAGAGGTCCCTCACAGACCCCTCAATTAGTCCCATGGGGTCATGGTACCACTAACCTGACCCGTTCTATCACTTTTTAACTTTATTTTCCCCGCTGGGAACCGATTCTTGATGAACAAAATGGCGGCCGCAAATTTCATCTCAGGTTGCAGCCAGCCAATCATGGCATAGCTGTTGGCGCGTGGATTTACAAATCCAAGGAGGATCTGTCGAGGATCCACATCCCTAGATATACAAATTTGGATTTCAGTTAATATCTCAGAAACTACCTAATGGATTTACACCAAATAACAAAAAGGGGTCCTTCTGGACCAAGAGCTACCTTTCTGCCAAATTTGGTGTAATTCCATCCAGCAGTCCGCGCTGTACTCGTGTCTAAAATCTCTATGGAAATTAACATGGGAAAAACACTTATTTGACACCCCCCTTTTTCTCACCCCCTGCTTGATGGATGACCCCGAAACTTTCCATGCACAACACAACAAGAATCACCGGGGCACTATTTTGGAAAAGTTCATGAAGGTTCGTCAAACGGCGCCCAAGATATAGGCAAGTCAAAAAACACTTTTTCTATGGAAACATGGTCCTAACTATAACTACCTACTGGCAACTGCCAGTAGGTAATATATAACGTAACACAATGATAAAAAATTAATAATATTTTACATTAATTATTTTTCTTGTCTGTGTGTGTGTATATATATATATATATATATATATATATATATTCACTGAGAAAAACAAAGGTTACAGGGATGTTATAGTTAGGAAATAGAATTTAAAAATGCTTAGCAATTCACTGAAAAAAACCAAAGGTTACAGGGACCTTATAGTTAGGCTGATTTTTTGCTCATACAAAACCAGAGAAATTCAGCAGTTATAGTTAGCAGAGCTAACTATAACTTGCGCCCCCGCAATGCACTGCTTATGATGACCTCACATATTACATCACTCATGACATGGTCAGTGACATCACTATTTAATCCATGAAATATTTAATCATACATTAATAATAATAATTTTTTCAATTATTACAATTAACTTCCCACTGTATACGTCTACAAACCTAGCATTCTGCAACTAAAATATAAGTAAAATAAATCAATATTACATAATGTACATAATCAATTCAATAATTAATAGTACATTATTAAGTAATTGTTAATTAATTATTACTTAATTAACTTCCCATCCTATACCCCTACACACCCAGCAGGCCACACATAAAATATAACTAAAATGCATGATTATTACACGATTTACTTAATTAATAATCAATGAAATAATTAATAACAAATCATAAATGAATTGTTAATTATTCCCTAATTAACTTCCCACCCTATGCCCCTGCAAAAATAGCAACTTTCACCTAAAATATAAGTATAATAAATTAATATTCTATAATATACATAATGAATATCAATCACGTACATACTTACAATGATTAATTAATTAATTATTACTTAATTAGCTTCCCACCCTCTCCCCCTACAAACACAACACCCCGCTTCGACTCTATAAATTACTATTAACAATTAAATTAAAACTTGTAAGTCACTTAAAATTGCAAACTATATTAAAAAAAAATAATGACAATTATACAAACAATACTAACACATAAAATTAATATATATACTAAAACACATTAAATTAATTAAAAAATGATATTCTTTACAACTATATTATTGAAAGCTATATTTACAACAACGATATTCTTAACAATGGTATTACTTACCTGACAAAGCATTCTTGACAACCTATATTTCTGCTTCACGATATTTTTGCATCACAATATTTGTTTTTTCGATATTTCTGTCTGCCAATATTTACAGCTCAATATTTTGTCCAAATAGCCAAACGGTTGGACAAACTGAAATGCTAAATTACTCTATTGAACAATATTGATATTGTTTCCCAATGCAGTATCAGGACGATTGGGTACAATGGGTTTCTTTATGTGAGTTTGGGTTGCACCTGTGCCAGGAATTTACCAGATGCAGTGGTGTGCATTTATGAGAAGTGATAGCATTTGTGGTTTATGTGTTCAGCACATGGTGAGGCAGAGCACTTTTGGTCATTGTGCTCAGAGCATGGGAAGGTATCACTCTCTATGCAGTTCACACCATGTTGGCAATTCTGTGACTGCACTAACATTTGAAGAGTGGCATTCAGGACATGGAAGCTCATAGGGGAAGGAGGACGTCAAATGTGGGGTTCTTATTCCCACATCTTCAAGACACCACTTCTGGCTGAAGATCTATACTCGGCTCTTTCTCAACCTTAGTTCAGTGTAGTTTTGGTCCCTTGCTTTTCAACACAGGTATTAATTCATCATCTTCAATGAAGAACTACCGAGATTGCTGGGGAGACTTTTTCTACCATTTGTGGCTTTTTTTCTCATAACTGGCACTCTATTAAGGAACATTTGACACATTTTAAATATATATTAAATGCAGGGTAGCAACCTAGCTGCTGGGCAGACTCTCCCTTTTCTCTGACAACCACAAAGGAAACTTGATAAATCTTCACAGTGTCCAGTCCTTGACAGATAACAATGCAAACAACACTTTTGGTTTATTCATACCATGGGTCCGTCTCAGGACCTGGTGCAAGAGTTACAACTTCGCCTTGAATACTAAACTTTAAAGCAAACCATAGCATTGAGTTCTATTGATATCCCACTAGCCCCTTCAAGGGGCCCACGTTTTTTGGTGAAATCTCCTGAAGTTAAGGGAATTTATGAATTTCATTATGGTGTATTTTGCTATCCACCCTTGACAGTTTATTCAAGACAAAACAAAGGTGGGATATTTGAATAGTTGTCTTACTGGTTCTGCCTCAGCTTAGGCTACTCCTTTCATGGCAAATTTATATTCTTGTTTGGATAATTATGCTACCTTTTTGCTTGCATTTAAGAAGATGCTTCAATGACACGATTTGGAGCATTCTGTAGAGGAAGCAATATGTTATTACCAGTAAGGAGGAATGGATGTATTGACTTATGTTACTTGGTTTCGCCAATTGGCATCAAAGACTGCTTGGATTGAGAGCACCCAAAAAACGCAATTTTTTGTGGATTCCAAGAAGGGATTGAGGAGGCGTTGGTTTATTCTCATTGTCCTACCTCATTTGCTGAATTCATTGACTTAGCCTACAAGCTTCAGAAAAGGAAAAGATATAATGAAAGAGATTTCGAGTGGGGCTTATTTTTTTGTCAATTGATTAAATATATTGCAGAGATAACTGGTTGTATCAGCCAGAGACCAGCTCTCCTGAAGAAAAACATTTGGCTAGATGAAAAGGAACACTGATGAAGGGCAGGTCTGTGCCTATATCGTGAGGGGTCAGGGCATATGTCTCGTGCTTGCCCTGCTAATCCTCAAAATTACGTAGTCACATTTCAAACATCGAAGAGAGGTTGTGCACTGACTGCTCTATTTTGGATCTTTCCTGCAATTTAGATAGCCAATTATTTATTTTGCGTATCATTTAGAATAGTGTTTCTTAACCTTTTGACTTCTGAGGACCCCCACTTAATCATTACTGGAACCTGGGGACCTCCACTGAATCATTATTGGAATCCGGGCACCCCCACTGATTCATTACTGGAAGCCGGGGATCGCAGTTTCGCATTTTCGATGATTTGAACTGCAAAACAATACACAAAAAATACAGAAACAAGCATTCATCAAAGAAATACACACATGATGAAATATTTTATTTAATTCAGAAACAAATATAAAAAAAAATCAAAGTTTTAATTTTAATAGGAAGTGTAGACACTTCCAAATTTTATTGAGGCTACTCGTCGCCCATACTATATTCTGTTTGATGCACTTGCATTTTTAGGGGGGGGCGGAAGTTTTATATAGCGCAAACTCGACCCGAAGGTATCAGAACCCTTTACACAAGCACCAGTTGCGTTACAGATGGACACATTCATTTTGTTAGGCATGGGGAAATTAAGTGATTTGCCCAGACACACAGGATGTTGAGCGACCCAGCCGAGAATCGAACCCGGTTCTCCAGCTTCCAGGTCAACTGCTCTAGCTGTTAGGCCACTTCCTCTCCCTTGCTCCCACAAATCAATCTGAGGATACTAACTTGACGTGCAGCCTCCAATTTCAAACTTCTTCACATTTACAGAACGTTTTAAAAATATCACTTGTACATTTTGCTTCTTTATTTATATACACTTTATTAATCTGTCAATATTATTATTTTTCTAGGCAGTCAAGGACCCCCTGAACAGCCTTTGCAGACCCCCAGGGTTCCCTGGACCACAGGTTAAGAACAACTGATTTAGAAGATTGAAGAATGGAAAACTATATATATGTTCCAGCGCTGTTGGCTTGCGGTGCATGTGAAATATTTATTGATCATGATTGTGCTCTTAAAAACAGTTTCCCTAAAAGAGCTAAGAGGGTACCTGAGGTAATTCAAACTGTTGATCTTTTGCATTTGGCCTCAGTTGCAGTGTGAGAATCTTATTTGCCTTCACAGGTTTCTTTTCGAAACCATATAAATGTACTTTTTTTTCATGTCATTACCTCTCCTAATTACGCTCTGATTTTTGGAATTCTCTGGCTGAAGTGGCACAATCCCCATGTTAACAGGCTACTAGAACAATGTAATTATCATTGCAGTCTTGTTATGATCATTGTTTCACTTCAGAAGGTCATTGGTTACCATTTGAAGAGAAAAAAGATTCCACATCAAATTTAACAGTAGAGGATTTTTCTTAATGTCTCCTCAGTACCATGTTTTTCCTTCAGTTTTGCTAAACCTCGGGTCTGCTCGCTTCCTTCTCATAGGGAATATGATTGTGCAATACCAGATGAGCCTGATGTTAATGTACCTTTCACACACATTTATTCTCTGTCATAAAATAGCAGGAGATATTTAAAGGCTATTTACAGTGGAACATATTAAATAGACTGATTTTGCATTCCCTCTCTCCAACTAGGGTACCTCTGTATTTTGTTAAAAAGAAAGATCAAGATGTTGGACCTTGTATTGATTATAGAAAGTTAAATCCAATTACAATCAAAGACTGATATACTTTACCTCTTAACAATTACATTGTTCAATCTATAAAACATGCACAAGTCAAGTATTTACTAAATCTGGTCTATGAGATGCCCATCATCTCCTGTGTATAAAAGAAGGCAATGAGTGGAAAACAGATTTCTATACCTTGTTTGGAGACTTTGAATATTGGTTGACCCCATTCATGTTGTGCTGCTGCCCTGCTATTTCACCATTTCATTCAATGTTCTCTGCTGTCCTCTGAACTAGTTTGTTTTGCTCTCGCTGGATGATGATTTTCCAGAACCCTTCTGCAACACCGAGAGCATCTGAATTTAATGTTACTAAGACTCTAGCAACATCATCTGACTTGTAAGCTTGAGAAATGTGAATCTTAGAGGGAGGAGATTGAGTATCCTAGATGCTCAAGCCTCTCTATTGATTCAAAAAGGGTTTCAGCTTTTCTTGAATGACCGTCACCTACTATAAAGAGACTCACAGCTTCCTTCCATTTGCAAATTTATTTTTTATTGTCAATTCATTAAATATATTGCAACGATAACTAGTCGTATGAGCCATGTTTTAAAGAAGGGAAACATGAAGGAGGTTTTTGCTGGGCTGCTCAAATTGGAAAAGTCATTCAATGTGCTAAACAGATGTTCACTCGAGCTCCAATTTTGTGCAAATCAGATACCTCTAAGAATTTAATTATCGAGAGTGATGCTTCCAAAAGAGCAGTGGGTTTGGTTCTGTTACAATTGCGAGAAAGTGATGGACAAGAAAATCTGGTGTTGTGTTTGCCTCATGTCTTGTCAAAGAGTGAACAGAATTACTCAGTCCATGAAGGAGAGCTACTTGCCATCTAATGATCTCTATCAGGGAACCATTTGAAATCTGACCCAATCATTGGAATTTGCAGAGTTTACGAAATCTTCAGTATAGGAAAAGTGGCAAGCCAGTTGGGCATTGTTCTTTACACAGCACAATTTCACCATTACTTGTATACTTGGATCAAGGCTTCTTCAGATGGATGCCTTTCCTCTTCACTGTTCAGAATCATCACTTGTCTGTGATTAACCTACAATGCAGAACTGCCCGCTTCGGTCACTCTCATGAGGCGGGGATGAAGGCACAGCTACGTGAATGCGAGACACAGACCATGGACCAGGGAACCGATGGGAGTTACGACGAGACTGAGTGCCAGTGTGAGTGGTGGCGGAATGTCTACAGTAGGTCCAGTAGCAACAGGGGCTTAAGGGGAGCCCTAGGGGCTCACCCATGCACTCACCACCATGTTGGCAGGGCAGCTGCATGGAGTACCCGCTCCACTGCTCTCAGTGGGCGAGGTGGGGAGAGAGCCCACGTGTGAAGGAGCCACCATTTTGGATGGGTAGGTTGCCTACGGCCCATGGGTGTGGGACTGTGGGCTTTGAACCCAGCATGGCTGAGAAACCCCATCTCCAGGGACATAGCTTCAGGGGGGTGTTTGGGGTGTTACATCCCACTAATACATATATTTTGTGATAAATAGTTGGGTGCAGGTGGTTTTAGTTGGGTGTGGTGAGGTGTCTGTCAGATTTCACCAGGCATTTTTACATAAACACAGACAAAAATGCACACATACGTTCCCTCTCTCTGTTTGGAAACACTTAAAAAATGTTGATTATTTCACAATATAATGTGCTTTCTCTCATTAGTACCCCTCCCAACCCGCATTCCTCTCACTTTCCGCTGTCCCTTTAGCCCCTCTCAGGTGCCCTGCTTGTCGTATAATGTATTTTAACATTAGGTGCCAGCATGATTATTGGGAAAACTGAAGCTCACACCACCCAATCTTGATGACCAAGCTACGCCCCTGCCCAGCTTCTGAAGTGAGGAGCAGGGGACAGAGGTGGCAACAGCTTACTGGGCACATAGAGGCATTAAAAAGCAGCACTAAACCAGCCCAAGAAGCCATGCAGGGGATAGGCACATAAACCGAGCACACGCAGGATGAAACAAAGTTGCAAAGTGCACTTTGAGGCTAAGAACTGAGACTGTCATGACTGCTAATAGCAGCAGACAGGTAAATAGAAGGAGGAGGGAGGACATACCCTAATAACAGTGGCTACTACCCAAGCCACAACGTGGACACAAGATGACCTGCAATGGGTAAAAATGGAAGCCAATTAGGGAAAGCTGCCCTTTGAAACCAATAAAGCAACACCTCCAGGCAAGAGGAAACAAAGACTGAGCAACTGGATTGAATCGGGGACCAGGTGAAGAATGCAGATGGAAACCTGAAGCAGCTCCTCCCAGAAATGAATAGCAGGCTAGTCAAGATGGACTCCAAAATGTATGCATTATCCAGAAGAATGAATCACTCGAAAGAGAGAGTGGATAAACATACAGTAAGTCCCCTTTGGCACGGAACCCAAATGCGCCAAGTTGCGGCCCTGACGGGATTTCGCAAATAGGACCTAGTAGGTATATCCACACTGGGAGATATTATGAAGGGGCTGCAGGCGGAATTCCAGCTGCACAAGTCACAATTTTATAAATACCTTCAATTGCGCCATGCCCTGATCCCCACCATCCTTACTCTGGATAGCTTGCCAGAGTTCCATCCCCTCGAAGGCCCTCTCCTCATGGTGGACCTGGGTGCACATAAAATCAGACAGGTCTACCAGACTTTAACAACGCACTCCAAAACAACACTGCATAAAACTAGAAGGGCGTGGCAGGATGACATACCAGACCTAACGGACGATGACTGGGCCGAGGCCATAGCTAGCCCCTGGGGTGCAGTGGTGTCCTCCCGATATCGACTTATCCAATTCAAATATGTACACCGGATATACTATACAAGACTCCCTCTCTGGAAGATGGGGGTCGTTCAGTCTCCCCAATGTCTACGCTGTGAGAGGGAAAAGGGAACCTTTATACACACAGTGTGGAGCTGCACAGCTATACAGCCCTTCTGGCGTAAAGTCTCTGCATGTTTGGGCAGGGTATTAGCTTGGGATCTCCCACACGACCCAAAACTGTTCCTATTACGTAGCACTGACGGGATAGGGGGGAACCGGTATAAACAGCACCTGCTCTTCCTGGCTCTCACAATCGCTAAACGAGACATCGCTCAGTTATGGAAAGGGGTCTCCCCCCCCCCCAACAGTGGGGAAATGGAGAAAAGAACTAGACAGATGTATGGGCGCTGAGCTGGCAGTATTCCAGCCTTGAGGCTGCCCCCGGAAACACAGGAAAATATGGTCCCAATGGGCAACGTACCGGGCTATCGATCTTCCTCCCCTTCCCCCACAGACCCACTGATGGGCGAAGTTGCTAACACTCCCCGGACCATTTCAGGCCGCACACAACGTACCATTACTGCATGTCTGAGTACTCATCTACACCTTCTTAAATGTATGGGTTTGGGAACTTTCTGCGCAAAGTTTTCGTTGTTTTATATGTCTTCTCCAGTTAATAATGTATACCAACTGTGTACATCCGGATTATCTTGGTGCCAATGTATGTATGTAGGGCGTCTGCCCAGCTGGTATCATGAAAAATCAATAAAATGTGTTATTTAAAAAAAAACATACAGTAAGGCTCAACATGGCAGAGCAAAGGGTGTCTGACTTGGAAGAGAAATCCTTGACCCATGATGAAAAAATCATGAAGTTTAAAAAGAACCTGAAGTTGCCAAAAATTAAGACTTAGAAGCACGCTCAAGACATAATAATGTCCGCGTACTGGGAGCACCAGAAAAACAAAGATGACAAGTCTGGAAACTTTTGTTGAACACCTCCTGATTGATCTGTTTGGCAGGAAAAGTTTTTGTAGTTGCTGACGGTGGAAATGGCATATTATTCATTGGGTCCCAGGTTGCCCCTTTGTGCAAATCTGTGCCCCATCATTGCCAAGATACTAAATTACGGTGGCAGGGGCATGGTGTTGTTGAATTTAGGAGATAGGGGGTTTTAGTACAAAGGATCAAAGACTGCAATGTGCACAGATCTAAGTAAATGCAATTCCTGTGTCATTATATATGTCACAACAAGCGGAGGCGCAACTGACAATGTATATGCATAATGTGAATGTACATAAGATGCTCAGAGAAAGATACAACACTGGAAAATAACTGAGGTGGCTGCTACAAAATAGGGAAGGTCATGTACTCCATATATGTAATGCATTACCTAGGTTTGCTGTGTTTGTTACTAAAAGGAAGTTTTCGCTAATGGCCTGCCCTGTTTGAAGAGCAAATACAATGGGGTAAGTTTAACAGTTGAGGTATAGGGGGGGAGATCACCCCGGCAAAACACTGGCAAACCTGGTAAGGCCACAATTGGTGATGCAAAGTATTAGAGTGATCCAAGAAAAAGATGGCAACAAAATTTGGATAGAGGAAGAAATATTAAATATATTATGGTAGTTCTATGCGGATCTGTCAAGCACAAAAGGCACCCCCACAGAAGAACTTTTCAACTGTTTAGACAGAGCCACAATAGCTTGGCTGGAGGGATGGAAGTGTGAACCCCTTTGCTTTACGATGATGGTGGACAATATCAGAGAGGCTGTTAAAGAGATTGGGGGAGATAATGCCCCTGGAAATGATGGATTGACATCAGAATTTTACAAATCATTTAGTAACCTGATGGTGCTCCATATGCTATTGATGTATGAGGAAGCTAGAACAGCAGGAATGTGCCCCAAACATTGTGCAAAGCATTAATAATCACCTTAATAAATCCTGATAAACCTCTCTCACAATGTGTCTCATATAGGCCTCTGTCACTGATTAATCTGCACACAAAAATCCTGGCTGAAATAATGGCTACTATGAATGAATGAATGAATGAGAAATGTATTAAGCACAAACTATTGCCCGGAGGTGTCTTGGCACTGCAAGAGACAGAAAGGTGATAGTTCTGTTACAAAGTAGGGCAGTAGACCTAAAGAAACTTTTGCAGCCTCAGGAGGTCCTTCTAAAAGAGGAAACTACCAGGTTCTTGGCCGGAGCTGACTGAAGGGTCCTGCCGGGGTGTACCACCTCAGCTTGTCCTTAACAAGTGAAAGGCCTTGCCCCTGCAGCGTCTTATAGGCCACACAAAGGGCCTTAATAACGATGTGTTGCCTGACAGGCAACCATTGACGTTTCCTAATGGCACCTCTAGCAGATTCAAATATGAGGATATTTAAGAGAAAGCGTGCTGCTGAATTCTGCAGAGTCCGAAGCTTCTTCAAAGAGCCTGCTGAATGGTTAAGGTAGAGTGTTAGAAGGTGGTTCTGACACTCTGAGCCGCCCGGATTTTTCGCTTTTTGGGCACCTATTTGTTGAGCTTTTACTGTGGGAGAGCCTCATAAGTTGGGACTCACCCACAGTGAACTCATGATGAGAGAGACTGCATGTGGATTTTACTGGTGTCCCCCTAGCTTGACTAGGCCGCTGTGCAGCAGATGGAGTAAGGGGCACCGGGCTGGTTACATGCAGACACATGTGTACATGCGTGTGCACACGTGTACGGGCTGCGCAGGGGAGATTCCTGGCGTACGCAGCCCAGGAGCAGATACAAAGTGAATGGTGTGGCAGGACTTATGCAGAAGTGGGTGGTGACATGGAATAGGCTTTATACAGTGGGAAGAAACATGCCAGGGAAAGTCAGTGTGCTTTACAGTGTTTATTCCATTATTCTCTTAGGGGGATAGGGAGCACATGGGCTAGTTTTACTTTCCTAGGGCCTACAAATTCCAGACACGCCCCAAAGTCCACTGTAACCTATGTGAGAAGAAGTATTCTGCAGAGTCCAAAGTCATATTTGTACTGCTTTTGGGTCATCCAGAAATGTTATATTTCTCTGAGTCAGCTCATAACCAGGGCCTGGCTGGGGGCTGACCCCAGCAGGCTGGATTAATGACCTTTCTTACAAGAGCGAAGACCTCCTCTCCACGAAGAGAAGATGGGTGGAGCTACAGGCTAATCCATCAGCAACTGTCACCTGGTGCCAGGCACTCAGCTGCACAAGGGAGAAGGCAGCTCTGGGGGGAAGGGGCTTTCAGAGACCATGTGGCAGGAGACCCTGGACGACGCCATCTTGAACCAACCCAGAGGCCTGGGCAGGGAGGAGGGAGCAGGGGCAGAGAAGTGATGTGTCGGTGTGTGATAGGGCCAACAGAGACTTCCTGCCAGCCCCCTCCCCAATTCTTTAAAAGTGTTTGCACAGGAAGAGAAGCTCTCTCTGGGGTGTGGTCTGCTGAGGCAGAGGGCGCTGGAGCCTGGCGCAATGGGCAGTTGGAAGGAGGAACCCCCTGACTGTCCCAGGATCCTGAACAGCGCCAGGAGAAGAGACCAGGACCAGTGCGCAGAAGCAGGGGCCTCTGCGCAAGGAGAAGAGAGGCCCAGGAGGAGAGCCAGGTGAAAGGCTGGCGCAGGGAGCCAGTGAAGACAGCTCCCTGCTGAATGCCCCCCTCCTTGAGACCAGGAGGGCGAAGGAGAGTGTTCCCAGTGGCTGGGGAGCGCCACCAGGAGCAAGAAGAGGCCAAGATCACGACGATCGGACCCCTGGGGGCTGAGATAGGCCCCCCAGAAGGTAGGCGACCTATGACCCTTGGCCCACCGACGACGAAGCGCGTGGGGCTCCGCCGCCGGTCCAGAAAATGCCCCCAGGGTGGGTCAGGTCCCGGGGGCTGCCCCCAAGAGAAGATAAGTCGGGGAGCGCCGTCGCGCTCCCAGTGAAGGTGCCCCCGCGGGGTGCCTGGAGCCCACCCTGGCCCCCGCCAAAAATGAAACCGGGGAGCGCCGTCGCGCTCCCCGTGAAAATTGGGGGGAGGGGCCCGGGATCCCAACTCCGGGCCCCGTGTGAGGAGGAGGAGGTGGGGAGCGCCGTCGCGCCCCCGCAAAGAGGTCTCTGGGGGCCCGGGAGGGCCGGGACCCCATCTCCGGGCCCCGAAGCCAAGCCGGGGAGCGCCGTCGCGCTCCCCGTGAAGATTTCCCCCACGGGGTGCCAGGAGCCCACCCTGGTCCCGGCGAAGAAGCGCAAGACGGGGAGCGCCGGTGCGCTCCCCGCGAAGGTGGATGAGGGGCCCGGGACCCGATCTCCGGGCCCCGAGGAAGCGCAAGTCGGGGAGCGCCGGTGCGCTCCCCGTGAAGAGGAGTAGGGGCCCAGGACCCCATCTCCGGGCCCCGACGTGATGGAAGGCGGAGGGGGGAGTGCCGCTGCACTCCCCCGAGGCCAGCTGGAGAAGCGCTGGCCTCCGTGTCTGCCTGCTGGAGCGGGCAGACCAGAACTGCGTGGCCGGCTCCCACGGCAGCACGCGAGGGTGCTGGCCGGGCGGGGAGCCGGTGGGGGCAGCCGGGGGTGGGCTCCCCGGGCTGCCCTCCAACAAAAGAGGCAGGCGGGGGTTCCAGGTGGGACCGGGACCCCGAATCCCGAGGCACAGCACTGCGGGGCCTGGGTGGAACCGGGCCCCCGAAAACCAGCAGAGCAGCCGGGGGTGGGCTCCCCGAGCTGCTCGAAGAACCACTCACCTGGCAGGAGGGGTCCGGTTGGGACCGGACGCCCAATGGCCTGAAGACGCGGCGTGAGGCCGCCAGCGGTGCCATCGCGGCTCTCCTCAAGCAGCAGGGGAGCCGCTGCTATGTTATGCACGACAACGCGGAGAATCGCCCCATAATGCCTTGCAGGCCTGGACCGGCCTGCAAGGGAAAAACAGCGTTTTCTCTACTCGTGGGGGCCCCAGGAGGACGGGGTCTCCACTAAACGTGTGACAAGGTGCAGGGGGAGCTGCAGGAGCAACGCAGTCTCCCCCAGCACGAAGAAGAAAAGTCCCTCCCTAAGTCTCATGGGAACTGGTAAAGAACAACCCCTCAAGGGCTCAGACAAGCGTCATCAGCATCCCCATGCCTGGAACTTTTGTTCTGCACTTGGGGGTGCTTAAAGGACTGCACCAGGACATGGAGGTCTGAGTTGGGGATGTCTAGAAGGGCATCCCCTGGAGGTGAAGACGTGTAAGTGCACCAGAAAGGCATTTACTAAAGTTATTCTTTTAGAGGGACTGAACGTCACATGTGTAATGAGAAGTACCCGTGTAAGGTGTTGTCATAAGCAAAGTGGGGTTATGTTGCCAGACATTCCTGCTAAGGTGTCTGGCTGTATATGCTTAATCCTGTGATTCATCTGTGATGCCTTTAGGGGCTGTAATTGCAATGCATTATAATGATCAACCAAGGTGATGAGTACTGTCATTCTAAAGTGATGCGTAAACATGTATTCTTGCTGGCGCGCTTAGGTGAAGAACAATACAGACTGTTAGCCCCTAAGATGTAGAGGTGTATCCTGTATGGTCAGTGGGAGATGCTCAGTCACGATTATGTGTCACCAGGGGAGGGGTACCTATTTTAAATGCTTGTTGAGGTAATGGGGTGGGTCGCCACTGGGATGGTGCCAGTGCGCAGGGCCCTCGCTCCAGGTTATGCTCAACTAACTGCATTAGGGGGCAAGATGATGTGCATACATGGGAGTGGTGGTACTAGACCCCACCCCTGCGGGAGAGGGTGGAGATGTTATGCAATGTCACAAAGCAATTCCAACAGCTGATGTATATTTGTAAATTGGTGCATAGTATTGAGTAGTGTGTGTGTTTAATAAATGTACTCTTACTTTTATAAAGCAAACTACAGACTGGACAATCAATTATTGAGTGTTATTTCTGCACACCGGTAATGGCGATTACTAGCCCACACCACCTCCCTTGAGTAAGCCTCAGACTGCTCTGCAACGCTACCCTCTGAGAGTCAGGCGCTACAATTGGGTGTTTGGTTCCCAGTGAAGGACAAATGTAGTCATGTTATTTGTGCAGGCCTCACAGATACTGCCTCCTTTTCCAACAGTAGAGACTGTTGCAGTAGTCCAGTCTTGCCAGTATAAGAGAGAAGACTACTGTTTTCAAGAGCTCAAAAGGGAGATATTTCTTTTTTTTTATTAGTCTTAGGGAGCAAAGGGTGGTGGAGGTGACCCTGTTGACTTGATCTTTCAGCTTTAGCTCATTGTCTTACATAATTTCCAGGTTTTTGACTTTAGACACTGGGGTAGGGAGAGAGCCTAGTTTAGATGGCCACCATCCTGGTGTCCAACACAATGGATTATTTCCAAATACGATGACCTCTGTCTTTGATGAATTTAATTTCAGACAGTTGCCATCCATCCAATTGCTCACCTCACTCATGCACTTCCCAAAAGTATCACCAGAGTTGACCTCGTCCTTTGACAGTGACATGACGTTTTGCGTTTAATCTGTGTAGGATGCTAGAGATAGGCCAAAAGATTTTATGAGCCTGGCTAGTGGTGTAACATCCTGGTTGAACATCGTAAGGCTCAATGAGGATTCTTGTGGTACTCCGCAAGGCAGGGAATAGGACTTAAAGATAAACTCTCCTAAAGCCACCACCTGCTGCCTGTTAGCAAGAAAGGACTGTAGGAGAGCAAGTGCAAGACCTCCTATCCCCAGACTCTGCATACAGTCATCCAATATAGCATGGTTGACCGTATCAAAAGCCGCAGAAAGGTCCAAGAGAACCAGTGCAGCATTCCCTCCTCTATCCAAATTTGCTCTAATTTCCTCTGTTGCCATCACCGGTTAGAATTCGGTACTATGATTTTTCCTGAATCCGAACTGGGTGTCGTCCAGAAGATGGTCATTATCAATAAAGGAAACTAACTGTTCATTCATCACTTTCTCCACCAGCTTAACTGAGAAAGGAAGCCTAAAGATACGGTGATAGTTGTTCGAATCTGTGGCATTGAGGTTAGCTTTTTTTAAAGTGGAAGAACTCAGGCAGATTTCCAAATCGAGGGGAAACCTCCCTCTTTAAACATTGCAGGAAAAATATCAGCTAGATGCAGTGCCATCTATCTAAGAATCTAAGGCCACGTGTCACTAGCATAGTCTTGCCGGAGCAGACTGACTTTGTATTGGGAAAAGCGACATCCCACCACAATATACTGCAAATTGGCCTGATGCACCAGACTGATCCTGACCTACCTGTTACAGCGAAATTTTAGATGCTGAAAAGGCATTTGATTCAGAGGCCTAGCAGGATGTATGTAAGTATACAGTCTTTCAATAGCACAAATCTAGTCTAAAGACAGGGAAGTGCTGTACATGGTTGAAGGCAAGCATAAACTTAAGTAAGAGTAGAGGAAGCTGGGTTGTAGACATTTAATGCATTGAGATATGGCGCTGTTTAAAGAGGTGAGCCTTCAACTCTTTCCTGAATTGGAGCAGTGTTGGGTCGGTCCTGATGGATACGGGGATGTTGTTCCAGATCCAGGGTGCATAGATGGAAAAGGCCTGCTGTCTTGTTTGTTTTTTTTTACACACTTCTAGGTCTGCATTTGGATGGTGTCCTGATTGCAGATGTGCGGAGATGGTCTCCTGGCTGTGGATGTGCCCAGATACACCAGAGATGGTAGGCTTGTCTACAAGATATTTTTTTATTAATGAAATAATTATGTTAATACTGTAAAAAAAAAAATAAGTTAAATCTTATGTGTGGGTTGTGGGGTTTATAGGGGTACAGTGTGGGAAGTAATTTAATTGTAATTATTTAATAATTAATTATTAATTAATATTAATTATTTAATTGATAAATAATTATGTTAATAGTGTTACTTTTTTTAAATATACATTTTATGTGCGGGTTGTGAGGTTTATTCGGGTACAGGTTGGGAAGTAATTTAATTGAATTAATTAACTAATTGTTAATTAATATTTATTAGTTAATTGATAATTAAATATGTTAACTGTGTAAAAACAATATTTTAGGTGTGGGTTGTGGGGTTTATTGGGGTGAGTACAGGGTGGGAAGTAAATTAATTCTAATTAATTAATATTTATTTATTTATTTAATAATGATTACTTAATGTGAGTGAAAACATTTTTTAACAGCAGGCGGTGGTCCCACAGACCACTGCCTACATCTTAAAAAATGAAAAGAAAACTTTTCATTTTTATTTTTGTAATGCAGCCTCCCTTAAGGAAAATGGGCTGAATTACAAAACAAGATATTGCTTTATTTAAAAATCAGTCACAGATGGTGGCTGCTGACCCCAGCAGGCCACCATCCCTGTGATTGTAGCCATTCCCAATGGGTCACAAATTGCGACCTGCCTTATGAATATTGATGAGGCAGGTACATTTGCGACCCATTGGGAATCACAAGCAGTGTCTGAGACAAAACCAAAGAACCAAAGACCAGGAGGTGGTAAGGAGGCAGACTAGTGCTGTCTCTTTCCTGAAATTTAAAAAGCGATTTTCCCTACCCATGATTGCATCATTTTTAACTGTTTTTGCTTGTGGTTGTTACAGTTTAAAAATGGAAGTTTTTAACCTGCCCTTAATTACATAATTTTTCACCTGTTTTGTTTATAAACTTGTGGTTTTTACTTGCCCATGACTATCTCATTTAACCTGTTGAATTGTGGGATTTGCAGTCCAAAATCAGTTGGTTTTTTTCTCACATTGCCCGTGACTACCTGTTTTTCCCTCCTAATTTCTCTCTTGCTCTGTGCTCAGACCTGTGTGTTAAGCAATCTACCCCGAGCTCCCATTTTGTGTTAGCATGGGAGTGAAACCAGATTACCCCCATCACCCCTTCCCCCTTAGCAACAGGGATATTCTACATCATAGAGTGAACAGAGGGTGCTCTATGACAGCAGTAATCTGCTGTTAGCTGTTTAAACTGTGTTCTTTAAGGATTGTGCACTCGTTTTTTGGCTAGGAGAGTGAGTAAAGTCTTATACAAACAGTATTGTTAGAGGGCAAAGTTTGTTAGGCCCTTACCTGCAGAACTCCAAAGTGTGGACCGAGCCTGTCTGTCTCCTAGGAGATCGTGAATTGAGCAGCTTTCCAGCCCCACTGGGCAGCAGCCTAAGCTTGCTGATTGGCTCCCCAGCTCCTAGGCAACCCCGAGCCCTCCTCTCACACCTGCCCAGGTCCCGTAAGGGTTTGTTGGATGAACCCCAAAACATTCACCTCCATTTTGTGAGCTGCAGTTTACCTGTGCCCCAGATTGCTGTGAACCAAAGACCAGGACGTGGTAAGGAGGCAGACTAGTGCTGTCTCTTTCCTGAAATTTAAAAAGTGATTTTACCTACACATGATTGCATCATTTTTAACTGTTTTTGCTTGTGGTTGTTACAGTTTAAAAATTGAAGTTTTTAACCTGCCCGTGATTGCATAATTTTTCAACTGTTTTGTTTACAAACTTGTGGTTTTTACTTGCCCGTGACTGTTTCATTTAACCTGTTGAATTGTGGGATTTGCAGTCCAAAATCTGTTGTTTTTTTCTCACATTGCCCGTGACTATCTGGTTTTCCCTCCTAATGTTTCCCTTGCTCTGTGCTCAGTCCTGCATGTTAAGCAATCCACCCCAGCTCCCATTTTGTGTTAGCAAGTGAGAGAAACCAGATTACCCCCCTTCCCTGTTAGCAACAGGAATAATCTACATCAGAGAGTGAACAGAGGGTGCCCTGAGACAGCAGTAATCTGCTGTTAGCTGTTTAAGCTGTGTTTTTAAGGATTGTGCACTTGTTTTTTGGCTGGGAGAGTGAGTAAAGTTTTATACAAACTGTATTGTTAGAGGGCAAAGTTTGTTAGGGCCTTACCTGCAGAACTCCAAAGTGTGGATTGAGCCTGTCTGTGTCCTAGGAGATTCTGAATTGAGGAGCAGCTTCCAACTCCCTGGCCAGCAAACAATGCCTGTGGTCCTAGAGATCTTATATAGGCTGCTATTGGATGCTACATGTGTGCACTGATTGGTGTTTGCATCTGGTGTTTCTGTTGGATTAGGGTTAGTGTTCTCATTGGTTGGACATTTGAGGGTACTCATTAGTTCCTGGGTCAGTGATTCTATTGATATAGGGCTCAGGGTTAGTGATCTGATTGGTGGATAGGTTTAGGGTTTCAGATTGGTTCCTGGGGCTGAGGTTTCTATTGGATGTAGGGCTTAGGGTTTCCTGTGTGATTGGGTGCTGTGACTAGGGTAAGGACTAGGGTTGGGGGTTATGCTTTCTATTGGATGTAGGGTTTAGGGTTTTGTGCCTGATTAGGTGCTTGGACTAGGGCTATGATTGGTTGTAAGGTCTTGGTCTCCTATTGGTTCTAGGGTTTAGGGCTAGTGTTGTGATTGGCTAGGGTTAGGGTTAGGGCTGAGGTTCCCATTGGCCGAAGGGGGTCACCTGATTACTAGGGCTATATAAGGCCAGGGCTTAGGGCGTCTCTGCCCGGGCATCGAGGCTAAGGGTGGAGAAGACAAGGGTGAGTCCCTGTTTGAGCCTGTTCGAGACTAGTTTGGACTAGGGCCAGATATGCTGCCCAAATATACAGTCACCTGCACCCACCCCACACCACCCACATCCACAACCAGAGTAACATACTTACAGCACATGTACTCTACTCATTTACTACAAACTAACCCTATACAAGCTTCTATGTCTGAGCACCCACTACAAAACCACACAAACCACACCTATATACCCTTCTATCCCAGCTACCACACATTTGCACCATCACCTACAAACAGGACACAACTCTATCCTATACCACTT
Source organism: Calotriton arnoldi (assembly GCA_963921515.1). Classification (NCBI taxonomy): domain Eukaryota; kingdom Metazoa; phylum Chordata; class Amphibia; order Caudata; family Salamandridae; genus Calotriton; species Calotriton arnoldi. The sequence goes on from CAWUFW010014328.1 coordinate 51,128, forward strand.
GCCAATCCACCCATGACTAACACAACCCAATTCCACACCACACTGAACTATAGCCCAACCAGACACACACTCCCTGCTCTGATTATACCTAATAGACCCCTTTTTGTCATTAACAAACCTCTGCTCTGCCTTCCATCATTTCTCCAACCAACACCCTCCTCTTCTTTTGACCGCAATAAGAAAACCACACAACACTTACACTGCACCACACATATTGCAGCAAACACGTCTAAGACAAACACAACTCTACTTCATCCCCTCTTACCCACAACTTACACTCTACTCACAAACACATCACCCCCCCTTTACCTTACAATTTTCACCCACAAACAATACTATACTAACAAATCCATCTCATAAAGCAAATACATCAGCATCTCCTTTCACTACTCCTCAAAAGCAAAACATATCACACACACCAGCACAACAAAATCTCTCAAGCGCAACATCTCATAATACTTACCATCACAAACTACAAACATACACCCACCTTTAAAATTACACAAATGAACAAATTCCAGTACCAAGCTTTCTCTCTTCCACCACACCCAACACATATACAGCATCACAGCAACTCTCTTTTAACCGCCTCTCATCCATTGGACAAATTTGAACCTTACCACATGACCCACATGCTGCACCACCACCCCTAACTTGTACACCTTCTGTCCTAAACAGACGCAAACAAAATAAGCAACGTGCCACACCTCACAACTTCACTTCTCCATGTTTACTGCACAACAAGGTTACACTACAAAAATAACACAGCACACCAACTCACTCTCAAACACCATCTCCAACACCTACACACGCAGACTGGTCAAAATGCCTTCTCAGCCTGCTGGACGAAGAACAAAATACAGAAAAGCTACACGATTGCTATCCTCATATACCTAACACCAACACTAAGGACACACCAGCTGCAAGCCCACAAAATACTGCTCACTCCTCTACAAAACAAAGTCAAGCTATCTCCAAAGCCCATTCTCTAAACTGTCTACTAATAAATGCTCGATTGCTCTCTAAAAACAAACATCACATCCACGACCTTCTCACTGACTCAAAACCAGACATACTATTCATTACTGAATCATGGTTGGGAGATGATATGGCTCCAGTCCTGCATGAAGCCATTTCTCTAGGCTATCATAACAATCACCCAAAATCGTATAAGCAAAAAAGGAGGTGGCCTAGCTGTTGTTTTCAGACAAATATTACATATCACTAAAGTTGACGATGTCTCCAAAAGACATTGTGAGGCCCTTTTCACCAGATGCAATCCTACACCATCTTCCTCCTGTAACTACCTGCTACTTCACAGACCTCCATCTAGCAAGGCAACATTCCCAGACGCACTTTTAGACACGGTTTTAAACCTGATAACACTACACTCCAACCTATGCGTTCTGGGTGACACTCAACATTTGGTTTGACAAACCCAATATGCCCCATCCAAAAGCAATCATCGCTGGCCTAGAAGCACTGAACCTGCATCAGATCGTCCACGAACCCACACGCATCACTAAACACATCCTAGATGTAGTTTTTACTAACACAGAACTAGTTACCTTTCAAACGATGACTCCCGTCACATGGTCAGACCACCATTTGCTTGCCTTCCAACATAAAACAACACTAAGCAACGCACCTAAAACCACCGTTTGGTCGAAGATTACCAAGTCATCGGCGTACAACAGGCAAGAAAGATGTTTCCCATTCATCTTAGGGCTGGCACTTCTATTCACTTCCAAAGTGGCTGGGAGATCAGCCAGGTATATTGCGAACAGTAAGGGGGCTACTACACATCCCTGCCTTAGACCATTCTTAATCAATATTTTAGGTGTCAAGGCCCCGTCTGTATCTTTGATGACTTGCGCCCAGTTATGTTTGTGTAGCTCCTGGATAATTACCAAGAGCCCCTCTGGGATGTTGTATTTTCTTAGGGTCTCCCAAAGGCATCTCTTGTCCACTAGATCGAATGCCGCGTGGAAGTCAACGAAGCAGCAGCATAGCTTCCCCTGCTTCTCCATAGACTTCCGCGCCACTGCCCACAGTGCAAAACAGTGATCGATCGTGGCTGCGCCTTCTTAAAACCTCCTTGTTCCACTGGCACGATCGACCGCTGTTCCACCCAGTCTTTCAAACTGCCCAGAATTATTTTGGAAAAACCTTTTCCCCAAAATCCAGTAGATTAATAAGTCTGTAGTTTTTTGGGGCTTTCCTGTCGCCCTTCTTGTGGATAGGTCTGATTACTGCTCCCCTCCACTTTTCAGGGATCTGACCTGACTCCAATATTGCCAAAAACATACAGGAGAAAAATTCCGCCCACCAATCTTGCTGGGTGTGGTGATTGAGTCCACGAAGGTTGGTATAGTTCAAGTAGATTTATTGAAGATTAGAACAAGACCATAACAAGATCAGATCAAGACCATAGCTAGACCCCACCAGGAGCAGCCAGCATGCTGCTCAGCCCAGCCAACTGTGAACATTGACCGCTAACATTCCATAAGATGACATCATAGCAAGGTTCTACAGGCAGAGCATGAAAAGCATTGAACTCAAGATATAACATATCCCCCTTTCTCCCAAATGAATAAAAGAACACAATGAGAGAGAAAGAGAGAAGAAACCAGAAAGAGAAAACTTAGAGGAAACAGAACCGCAAAACACTCTAAAGAGGAGCAACATCAGGTAACAGAGAAGAAAGGAAAACAGACATAGAAACCATCCTCCCTTCTTACACAACAGAAAAGAAGAAAACCACAACGCCAGAGAGAGAAGAAAAGGAAAGACAAAAGACTGCCCCAAAGCACACCCACTGGCCAGAACAGGAATGAATGAAGGCTGAAAATGGAAAACTGACAGAACATAGGGCTGCAGGCTGCGATGAACGCAGAAGAAGGAAACACGACAGAAAAGCAGAGGAAAGCCCAGAATCCACAAGAGACACGAGAAGAAAACCTCGGAAGGAAAACAGAAATGAAGAGAGAAAGAAGAAAGATGAGGAAGGATAGAGGAAACTCCTCACCAAGACACCATTATCAATACATAATGAAGCATATAATATAAAGATAACAGTGTACACATAGCAATAAAAATTACAATATAAACGGAACATACTTAGCAATAAAATCATGAAAAGCACTCAAATAGAGTTAAAACGTAAGCTAAATATGTACTCTCGAATGCATGGTTGAGAACCCATGACTAATCTCTTGAGATAGAGATGCGTTGTGCACAAAACTGGTAATGCTCCCCATACACATCTCAGTGTAAAGACCAACTTTGTGTGGAAAAACCATACCGTGCACTGTAGTAATGTAACTGTGTTAAATACAGCACATATGAGTAGGTACTCAAGAAAAATTCCAAGCAAAAAAAAATGTGTGTGGGTGGGAACCCATCTACTTAATGCAAAGGGTCAACACCCTTGCATAGCTCCCAGGAGGGAGGAAGACAGAGTCGTGCACACCCTATGTAGGGTAAACAAATAAAACTAGAGGTGTCCGTGTATGGACAACTAGTGTGGAGCTTCCACACTGTGCACTAAAGCAAAGTGAACGTTAGCTTTTTGGGTAGGAACCCGTTAACTGAAAGTATCTGGGTAGGAACCCGAATACATGGGTAGGAACCCGTGACTAAATGTGGGTAGGGACCCGAATACATGGGTAGGAACCCGTAATAATGCAAAAGGACTGTAACCCTTGCATAAATCCCCTGTAAGAGGATAGACAAATATTGTGCACAAGTGAAAAAAAAAAAAAAAATGTACAAATGTACCATGTGCAGATGGGACTGAAACCCACTGCGATCCCAGTGTAGGGAAACTTAAAGCATGCAACGGAGCTTGAACTCGCCAACATCATTAGTACAGGTAGGTAAAACAAAATAGCACGTTAAAATACCCACCCCCCAGAAATGTTGAAACGCTCATGGGAAACGAAGAAATTGACAGAAGCAAAAGGCACACAAGAGTCCAAACAAACAGGCAGTCTTAAAACTTGGTGTGCCTGTCATCAACATGTTAACTAGAGTCACAGAGGTTGTAAACTCTAACACCACACCGGTGACCGGGATGTCACCCGAGTATCGGAAGTCTGGAAACCACCCCGATGAAGACAACACACCACGATTGTTTTCTGTGGTGGCATACAGTTGACTCCAAGTACAGTCCCAGAAAACAGATAAAAGTACCTTTGTGCCTCAGGTATACTCAAGAACCGAGACTGGACCTGCATGGAGTAGTTGTGTAGACAAGCCAGGAGCCGATCTCGAAAATGTCACCACCTCGAAGCCGCCATAGATGTGATGTGCTGAGGAGAGACATCTCCGTCATGAATAAACTTTATTGAACAGGTGTTGCGAGAGAAGAGAAATTGGTTGGCCACAACGAGCAGTATCGGAGATACACAGAACAGAATGAGATGTGGTCCTGTGCTACTACCAAACACAAGATGGCGCCACGTTATCACGGCCGTGCCGGGTGGCTATCGGTACAAGCGTGCAGGCCAACGTTGTGCAGCAGCTGGATGTGACGAGGAGAAGAATATCGTCACAGAAGACTCATGGAACTGCAGGAGGCAGGTAGGGGTGCGCGTGCAGGAAATGACTTGTGCATCTCTTTTAAAAAAAAAAACGGGTCAACTGGCACTGCTGGCAGAAAGACTCAAAGGCCCCCAACAATAATAGACGTAAAGTTCCTCACAAGGAAGTGAAATAAAACCTCTTCAGAAGCGTCAGTTAGGGTACACAGGCAGCTTCAATGGATGGCAGTCACACTCAGTCAATGAAACACTTAAAACACTGCCAGTCTTTGTTATCGTAAAATAGCTCATGCAAACTGAATCCTTTTGCACAATCAATGTCAGACAATGTGTCTCACCTGACGCTGCTCCCGGTGATATTGCATCTGAAAGCGCCAAACATGTGCCACAACCTGGCTCCACGCTGCCAGCCACTGCCAGGGAAAAACTCGTACTTGCCAAAAGCTCAGTGGAAACTACAGTTCTCCATCGTGTGAAGTACACAGCTCACCTTCATGTGAAGAGTCAGCAGCGTTGAGGTCATCCACAAGGAAACGCACAGAAAAGATGTAGACTCACAGTAGAAAGTGCACACTCCGTGGTGCCTGTGAGAAGAGCATGTTAGTGGAAAGACAGTAACAGACTTGAAAAACTTGTTGATGCTGTAAGAACAGCATACTGTGCTATGAGCTTGCGTAGAAATTTTAGAGACGTTGTAAGAACAGCAAGAAGTGCTTTAAGCTCCAGTAGACATCGTTGAGACACTGTAGGGACAGCAGTCCAGTTTAAGTAGCAGAAATCTCTCTTGGTGACTGACCAGGCAGGCACTCTCTAGGCAGCAGAGAAGACTTAGACTCACATAGGGGTGAATGGCAGGCTTACCCTCACTGAAGGCACAGCACAAGACGTGTAGAAGTAGTGGGGAGTAGACGCCCAAGAGTGAATGGGCAGCTCCAGAAGCAGCACTTCCCCAAACGCACAGGAACAACTGGCAGACTGCTGTGGGCGACCGGTGGGAGGTCACTGGTGGGGTCAAGGATGCCAGTTGAAGGTAGATGCTTAGCTTGAGTTACTGAAGAGTCTGTAGTTGGTGTTCCTTGAAGTTTGAAGAGGTGATAGATGCAGGTTCTTTTGAAAATCGTCGCCAAAAACTTGTGGTGATTGAGTCCACGAAGGTTGGTATAGTTCAAGTAGATTTATTGAAGATTAGAACAAGACCATAACAAGATCAGATCAAGACCATAGCTAGACCCCACCAGGAGCAGCCAGCATGCTGCTCAGCCCAGCCAACTGTGAACATTGACCGCTAACATTCCATAAGATGACATCATAGCAAGGTTCTACAGGCAGAGCATGAGAAGCATTGAACTCAAGATATAACACTGGGATTTTATGATAATAGCTGGTAAATTATCTGGTCCCGCGGCACGGGTTAGGTTTAAGCTTCTTATGATATTGTTTACCTTTTCTGTTGTAAAAAGAGGTTTTAGATCTACCACAGCATCCCTCCAGGGACAGATATGCCCACCTGCCACTTCAACATCTGTTCCGTATAACTCACCTAGATATTCTTCCCATGCTGCTTCCTCCACTACACAGGGCATAGCCCCGTTAGCCTGACCTGATGCTTCCTTTATCAAGTTCCAGAACTTACGCAGGTTTTTAGATTCAATAATTTCCAGCAAGTTTACCCAGCATTTCTCTATATAGGCCCTCTTCAGATTTCTAACTATCGTTTTGTACTCCTTCCTCACTTTACTTAGATTTTTGTGCCTTATTGGATCATGTTTTTTTCCTTAGGCTTCTTTCTTCTCTTCTTATTACTCTTTTCTTGGTTAAACACTCCCCGTTAAACCAGCTAGGCTGTTTGCCTTGCGTTGGTTGCTTAGCAATTGTGCACGGTTCCTTACTTTTTAGTTCTACTTTAAGGCACTGCGCCATTTCTTTTAGCTTTTCCTCGAACCAAGACACTTTCTTAGTCCTAGCATCTTCCAAACCCACTTCCTGTTGAAATCTGGCTAGCTTTTCAGTATATTGCTCTGTTAGTCTTGTTGTCAGACGTTTAGGGTACTCAACTTGTTGAGGGAGAACTATTTCTCTAAAGCTTGGTGGTCCCCTTGCTAATTCGAATTGCAGAATATTATGGTCACTACCGTCGCAGGGAGTTATCTGAAATCCTTTGATAAGGTCAAAATTCCAAGCGTGAACAAATTCATAATCAATCGGGAAAGTTGGGAACCTATCTTAAAAGTCTGCTTTGCTGGGCAGTCTGTTTCCCATCTGCCGTTTAGGCAGAACAACCCTTTTAGCCCCAAGTATTTGCCCAGCTTCACGTCTTGTTTAGAGATAGTACAATTTGGAAAGATCGCTGGGGATATATTATTTGAGCTCAAGAGATCTTTAAACCAAGGGTCATATCTCAAGGGGTTCAGTTTATGGTTAAAATCACCCATTACAATTATTGTCTCATTTTCAAATTTTTCACACAGTATATCCAGATCATTTTCAAAACGTCTCATTTCTACCTCATATTCTTCGTTTGTTCCCCATTGAATGTAGACATTTACAATTATCATGTGATCATACAACCCGTCTGAGCCCAGCAAGGATATATCACTGACCAGTAACCATTTACATGTCGTATTTACAGTCAAGACCCTTTTCGCTATCTTAGTCGAGACGAGAGTCATAATACCTTAGTAAGTTCTTTCCCATTGTTATTATTACTGAAGCCTACTTGTTTTAAATCCTTCGATCCCAACTCCCTCAGACTAGGGCATTTAGAGAAGGAATATACAAGTTGGGAACGGTTTAGGGGTATAACCTTCCTGCCTTTTTTTCTCCCCTTCTCTATTTCGACAGGTTCAAAATATAGCCACAGATTATTCACATCTTTTGCAGGAATAATACCAAGTTGCTCCCCCTCCTTCCCATTCCATTCCCTTCCTTTTTTTACTGAGACCTCTCCCCTGTCTAATGTTCTGTTCATGTTCATTTTCCCCTGTGGTAATTTCCATGATTTAGCCACTTTGACCTCCCCTTTATTTGATGGTGCTAGTTTTACTTGCTCCTTTCTTTTCACCATTACTACCTCCCCCACCCTTGCGCTATTCTTGGGGACCCTCGTTGACCTCCTATTTCTTACTATAGCTCTGTCTTCTTGGGGGGTTGCTGTTTCTTTACTCCCTTTCTTCACAACTTTTGGGGTTCCTTCCAGCCTTTTTTTCACTACCCTCGGCTTCTTTTTTAAAGGTGCTGTTCTTCTCTTTATATCGCCTATAACTCAATAGGTCCCTCTATCTGTTTACCAACATCGGGCATCTCGATATATAGACCTCCTGATGGTCAATTATTTGCTCACAATCCCTCTCCTCTACCTGCGATGGGAGGTCCGGGATCTGAACCGGTCTCACTATCGTGGGCATCAGCCCCCTGATTCCTTGCAATTCCCCTACAATCTTCTGGAATTGGATTTCGTGGGTTTTTAGGATACTATTATTTAACATCGCCACTTCTAGCAACCCTTGCAAGGTTTTTTGTAGCATTAACATTATATCTAACATTGAGGCCGAAGCTGTCGCTGATATATCTATACCAAAAGTATTATTATGCGCTGAATTTTCTATAAATTCAGCTCCTTGAGTTTCAGGTTGCTCCGTACTCTTTGCGGTCGTGGACATTCTAATCTGGTCAGAGTCACTTCTCTGTTCTCTTCTTGAATTGGTTTATTTATTTATTTATTGATGTCATTTATAAAGCGCATGAATCACCCCAAATGGGGTATCTCCGCGCTAATGGCGACTAGAGAGGCACGAAGAACTAAAAAAGTGAAGTTTTAAGTTTTTTCCTGAAAGTTAGGTAATTAGTGCATTGGCGGATATCCAGAGGTAGCTGGTTCCATAATTGTGGGGCTATGTAGGAGAATGCTTTGCCTCCTAGCCTAGTTTGTTTTATGCGCGGGACAGTGAGAAGGCCCTTATCTGTTGATCGGAGGGTGTGCGAAGGTGTATATCTAACCAGTTTGTCTGCTAGATATTTAGGTCCCATTTTGTTGAGGCCTTTGAAAACCAAGCAACCAATTTTAAATTCTATTCTTTTACGTATAGGCAGCCAGTGTAATTTACGTAGCAGGCGACCTGAGGGAGTTCGGGGGGGAGCACTGGTCACCAATCGGGCCGCCGTATTCTGGACCACTTGTAAGCTGCTCAAGGCAGTAGTTTTAGCGGAGATCAGCAAAGCATTGCTGAAGTCCAGTCGGCTAAGGACCATTGCATGTATCAGGGTTTTTCGTGTTGAAGAAGGGAGAAGGTGAAAAACCTTACGGAGCAGGCTGAGAACATGGAAGCAAGTCCATTTTGTGGTAGCTATATGGTCATCCAAATTAAGTTTCCTATCAATTAGCACACCCAGATTCTTGACCACTACTTTAGGGGATGGTGCTGGTCCCAGCTCTTCTGGCCACCAACACGGTGACCATCTGGTCACTGCGTCTTTGAATAGCATTATTTCAGTTTTATCTACATTTAACTGCAGGAAGTTATTACTCATCCATGATGTAATAGTTTTCATGCCATTTGCAAAAGTGCTCTTGATGTTAGGTGTATTTTTATCGAAGGAGAGAAGGAGCTGTGTGTCGTCCGCGTAAGAGATGGGAGTAAATCCAATCTTTCTTAAAAGTGCTGCGAGTGGGGCGACATATATATTAAATAATGAAGGGCTGAGACAAGAGCCCTGAGGCACACCCTTTGTTACCATACTTGTCTGAGATTTGTAGGGGCCAAGGTTAACTGTTTGTGTTCTTCCCTTTAAGAAGTCAGTTAACCAGTCTAGTGCATTGTCCTGTATTCCTATAGCCCGTAATCTCTCCATTAAGTTCATCCCTTCACAAATCATATCAATGCCATCTGACAGGGAGAAAATCCGAGGTGAGGAAGATAGTCTAGGTTCCGGGGTGACCTCGATTGGGCTTAGGTTCAATTGGTTACTATAGGGTACATCTGTCCTGGTTGCATGGTCCTCCAGATCCACTTGTTCATACAATAATTCTTTATTCAAATCCGGGGTTCTCACTGGGGTTTGCAATCTTTTAAAGTGTTTTCCTACAAAGTCTTTTATTGATTTAGATACTTGTGCGCCTCCCTTTACTCCGCCTTGGGTGCCTTCACTTGTATCTTTATTTCTTTTAGAAGACCTTTTTGCCACGCCTTTAGATATTTCCATGCTCTCTCCCCGGGACTCATTTTCAGGCACAGTTTCCTTAATGAGGCTATCCTGATCTTTCTGTCCTTTATGGCTTTTGGTCTTTTTTGGTGCCATCATACGATGTCTTTAGCTTTCCAACTTTAGATAGAAATGCTAGCTTACTTAAGCTGTATTGTGTTTAATCCCCTTTTCACCAGTGTATTGCGTTGCCGTCTGTTTGCTCCACACCCCCCCTTCTTGTAAGCGTAATTGGGGGTGTCAATTTTCTATATATTATAAGCCAGTACCAAATTTGGTTAAGATTTTTATATATAAGTCGGTTTAATCACAGTTATTGGTCCACTTACCTCTGCTGTGCGTGAGCAGGCTGACTAACCGATTTATTTTGATCCGCTTCCCGTCTTTTTCACCACCACGTTATCACTTGTTTTCACCTGTGCCAGGGGATTCATTCAGCTTTCTCCGGCAAAATTCCCTTGCCTCAAGCTTGCCCCACGCATCACATGCCTGCTGGACCACAGGCTTTCACCTCCAGCCTTATTGGCTTAGCCCTTGTAAATGCAGTAACGCCACCTCTATCATTGATGCCTCGGTACTCGGTACCGTTACCACCCTTGGCAGCCTGAGGGCTTCTCTGCCTGCCATCGCGTCTTTCACCTCGCGCCTCATTCCTTGCTCCCTGGTTCTTGCTAATCGTCCAGGAAGCGCGCGCGCTCGCGATCAGCGTCGGTAGCGTCGGCCTTGCGTCCGCGTTCTCGGCTCCTCGTGTTGCGTCGCGGTCAGCAGCTCAGTTCCACACACAGCAGAGAGTGGAGGAGAAACATTCCATCCACCACTTTTCAGTTGTCTCAGAGCCATGGATCAATGGATGAAGTGGAGCCATCTCAAATTGAATGCTTCCAAAATGGAAATACTCACGTGTGGTGAATGGAAACATTATAACCCGCTCGCCACATGGCCTGATGATCTGGGAACACCACCTAAAATATCGAAGGAAGTAAGAAACCTCGGAATGACCATGGACTCCAAGCTACTGATGAATGCCCAAGTGGACAAACTAGCAAGATCAAGCTTTGTTACTATAAAAACTCTGCGACGAATCTTCCCCATTTGGGATTTCCACACAAGGTCCAGGCTACCATCTTCCTTTTTTTTGTCCAAACTCGATTACGCCAATAGCCTCTACCACGGCTCACCTTTAACAACCATGAATAGACTACAACGGATTCAGAACTCGGCTGCCAGACTACTCTTACATATAAAACCGCAAGACCACATCTCCCCTGCCTTGAAAGCACTTCATTGGTTACCGGTTGCCAGAAGATCCACGTTCAAGCTGCTTTGTATCACCCACAAAGCAATACATGGAACAGGACCGCTCTTCATCAGGAATAAAATCACTAAACACATTCAACAAAGGAACCTCCACTCTAGAGTGGCACCTTGCCTCAAAATCCCAAGATACAAGAAAAAACACAATGGGTGGCACATCATTCACTGTTCAAGCAGCCAAACTAAGGAAATCTTTACCCCCCAACATAAGATCCACGGATAACCACCTTATCTTCAGAAAACGACTCAAGAATCGGCTCTTCCCCACATAACCACCATACACAAACAGATAGAAATATACAGCATATCTCTCTGTCTATAAGATTTATTTGTACTTTAGATATGTACCTATATATGTGTATTGCTTTGTATAAACATGTAGAATAATTTTGCTAAAAAAATTAATATATAGATATTCATTAGTTCTGCTTAACAAATGTACATATTACTGATAGTTACATTATTCTATGTTTTTAACATGTATTTAAGTGACTGCATAAATAGATAATTCTTTTTATCATAACTATTTATCTACAATTGCTACACTATTGATCTACAAAAATATATATATATAAATAAATAAATACAATTAATTTTAAGTACAACACTTGAAAGCCAGAGTTTATTTAATGCATCTTTAATCTACATATACTACCTTCCTTTATGCATCTATATAGCTTCTATGTACTTATGGATCTATATATTTATTACATTTGGATCTATATATTTATTACTTTTACTTATTTATTACTTTTCTTCAAATTCAGCATATCCAATGCACTCCCCTATTTCTCACCCTATACCTCTATCAATATATCCTCTATCTCCACTCTCTCCTTCATCCCAAACCCCATACAACTACTATGATCCCCAAAATAACCCTTTCAAGACTCTTCCATACTCCACCGCTCCTTGCATCATCGCATACCTCTTTTTACTATTCCGATCCCCCAAGACAAGCCTTTCTAAACACTCCCTCTGACTCTTCCCCCTCCACCTCCTTTTTACTCATCCCAAGCCTCCTCCTACTGCTATGAGCTCCAAAACAAACAAACAAACTAAAAACTAAAAACAAAATGTTTCTAAATCCTTCCCTCGTCTAGCCCTCCACTATCCTTTTCAATCCAAATAACAGACTAACATGTCCACGACTGAAATTAATTTCATATTTCACTATACTAATTCACCACTAATCCTTTATGGGTTCCGGAGTAGGGTGCTACTCACCGGAAAAGCACTTCAACACCTCATCAGGGGTAGCAAGCGCTATATAAATGCAAACCATTTTCCCTTCTCTATCCCTCCACTATCCTTCTCAATCCAAATATCTGACTAACATATCCACCACTGAAATTACTTTCATATTTTCAGTATACTAATTCACCACTAATCCTTTATGGGTTCCGAAGTAGCGTGCTACTCGCCGAAGAAGCTCTTCAACACCCCATCAAGGGTAGCAAGCGCTATATAAATGTAAACCTTTTTCCCTCTTCTATCCCTCCACTATCCTTCTCAATCCAAATAACTGACTAACATATCCATCACTCAAATCACTTTCATGTTTCACTATACTAATTCAGCAGTAATCCTTTATGGGTTCCGGAGTAGCCTGCTACTCGCCGAAAAAGTGCTTTGACGCCTCGTCAGGGGTAGTAAGCGCTATATAAATGCAATTACAATACAATACAATAGCTGTTTGTGATATCCTAATTGCAAATCGTAAAAATTCGCAATTAGGAAATCGCAAACTGCTCTTTTTGTACATCTGGGGCTTGCTTCTTTGTTTTTCGTTGCATCCATCTCCCACTTGCTAACACTTTTGTCCCTGATTTTTGCTCTACTTTGTACTTGGGCTATGGCTTGGATTTCTGTTTCTGGAAGATTTGTGCTGTGCACCCATGATTGAGGGTAGTTTAGGTGTCTGACTTTCAATATCTGAATCAATTCTCTAGCTTCAATCAATAACTACCAAGATTGCCAAGAAGGGTTTTTCTGCCCTCTCTAGCATTTTCATCCTGACCGAGATGATCTGAAAGAGAAACTTGACACCTTTCAGGTGTATATCAAGGGCAGGGTGGCACCGAGGCTACTGTCCTTCGTTAATTTCATAGACCATCACAATGTCCAGTCCTTGACAGTTTGTTATCAACAATTCACGTCAAAGCTCAGTGAAATCATCAATTATTTATTTTACATTTGGGGCATATTTATGGGATTGGTGGCACATGGCAGTACAGCAAGTTCCCTTGTTGCACTGCCCTGTGCTGCAAGGAAGGGGCAGGAATGCACAGAATTGATCCAATACAGTGCATTGCTGTCCTTTCCCCCTGCCCTGGCACCATGGTGCAAGGGTGCCTCTGTTGCATTCAGGATTGCTTTTGTGCAGGAAATGGCACCTTCCTGTACAAAAACAATCCTGAGAGACGTTTTCCTCTTTCTATGCGTGCTGCAGAATTCAGCACTCATAGAAAGAGGAAAAAACGAGGATAAATAAAAATATTCTCCTTGTTACGCCTCACCTCGAGAGGTGTAAGGTTTTGGCGCATCCTCAGGTTTACAAGTCCTTGTAAATCTAGGAATGCATCAAAAACCATGGGAGTTGTGTGGGAACACCCACCAAAAAACCCATGGAACGCCTGCCTTGCGCAGAGTAAGGCAACGCAGCATTTTGCGTTGCCTTGCCTTACTCCATATCTATGAGGCCATTCAGAGCCATGCAAAGTGGCTTTGCGTGACCTTATAGATATGATTTGGTGGTTTGCGCCGCCGTTGCATCACAAAAAGTGACCCTATGGCGGCGCAAGGGGCTCATAAATATGCCCTTGGTTTTTATCCCTCTGTATTACCATTAAGCTTACTTCAATATGTAGTTCACTCAGTAAAACATTTAGTGCAATCATTAAAGCCCATATATAAAAATGGCATGATTCCTCTCAATAATGCCTAGAAGTCTTACAAGAAGCATGCCGATGTCCACTGCCTACAAGTTCTCACTAAGAAAAGAGGAGACTCTGCCTGGCTCTCTACTCGGACTTTACACCGTCTAGATATCACCCAAAGTATGCACCATGTTTTGAGGGTCAATTTACCATCTAGTTGTGGTTTATTTAGCTTTCCCACTCTTTTGGAAACTGCATCCTGTTTTTTATGTTTCCCTTTTGACACCGACCACATTTTATCACTTCACTCTCCACCTCTTCCTCCTCCAGTTTGCCTCGACTGCTCACCTGAAAGTGAAGTGGAAGCTGTTCTGGATTCTCGATGGGCTACAGGTCGCCAGTTCGTCGCGACTGCTCACCTGAAAGTAAAGTCGAAGCTATTCTGAATTCTCAATGGGCCAGAGGTCCCCAGTTTGTCTCAACTGCTCACCTAAAAAGTGAAGTGCAAGCTGTTCTGGATTCTCGATGGGCCAGAGTTCGTCTCGACTGCTCACCTGAAAGTGAAGTGGAAGCTGTTCTGGATTCTCGATGGGCCAGAGTTCGTCTCAACTGCTCACCTGAAAGTGAAGTGGAATCTGTTCTGGATTCTCCATGGGCCAGAGGTCCCCAGTTCATCTCGACTGCTCACGTGAAAGTGAAGTGGAATCTGTTCTGGATTAATGATGGGCCAGAGGTCTCCAGTTCGTCTCAACTGCTCATCTGAAAGTAAAGTGGAAGTTGTTCTGGATTCTTGATGTGCTAGAGGTCCCCAGTTCATCTCGATTGCTCACCTGAAAGTGAACTGGAAGCTGTTCTGAATTCTGGATGGTCTAGAGGTCCCCAGTTCGTCTCGACTGCTCACCTGAGAGTGAAATGGAAGCTGTTCTGGATTCTTGATGGGCTAGAGGTCCGCAGTTTGTCTTGACTGCTCACCTGAGAGTGAAATGGAAGCTGTTCTGGAATCTCAATGGTCTAGAGGTCCCCATTTCGTCTCGACTGCTCACCTGAAAGTGAAGTGGGATCTGTTCTCGATTCTCGATGGTCTAGAGGTCCCAAGTTCGTCTCGACTGCTCACCTGAAAGTGAAGTGGAACCTGTTCATGATTCTCGATGGTCTAGAGGTCCCCAGTTCGTCTCGACTGCTCACCTGAAAGTGAAGTGGAACCTGTTCACGATTCTCGATGGTCTAGAGGTCCCCAGTTCGTCTCGACTGCTCACCTGAAAGTGAAGTGGAAGCTGTTCTGGATTCTCAGTGGTTAGAGGTCCCTAGTTCATCTTGATTGCTCACCTGAAAGTGAAGTCGAAGCTGTTCTGGATTCTCGATGGTCTAGAGGGAAGCTACAGTAGCTAATTGAGTGAAAGGGGTATGGGCCAGCAGATCGATCAGAAGAACTGCCTCTTTTGTACATGTACCTCGATAGATTTTCTGGTTTCAGTGCCAGCTCCTTCCAAATTTGGGGGTCTTTTTTCAGGTGTGCTATTGTCATGTCTTGGCAAGGTAGAAGGAGCTGAGTCTGGAGCCTATGACAGTTGGGCATGTCCTGGTGTTTTAAAGAACTATGGTGGCGTGATCACTGATCCAAGAAGGAGGCTTCTTCAGTCTATCCCTATAGTAAGTTCTCAATCCAAGATAACAGCAGAACACGAAACATCTGTGTTTCCTGGTTGTCACTGGCAGACTCTGTATAAAAAGAGCTGGAAGACACAAGATTTCTACTAACTAGATTTAGGTTGAATTTGTTGTCCCAGTTATTGACCTTTCCTCGGGGGTGGCAAGAACCCTCATCACTAGCTCCCTGCGGCTGCAACCAAAGGCCTCCGCAGGATACTATGCATTTGACTTTTTTTTGTCAATACTATGGGGTCCCGAGAAAGACATATTTAATTCCCCTTCTCAAGGAGCGTGGTTTTAAACAGGCACAGACAGCTCTTTTATTCTTGCAAATTCTCTCTGTAGATATTATTTTTCATGTTGCCAGTTTTTTAAAAGCAGCTGTGCGATCAAGGGATTCAATGAGGGACTGATTCTGTTGTATTCCATTGTATGAACTGTCGGCTACCTGAGTTATTTTATCTATTTTAATTATTCTAGGATTTTATTTTTTTATGTTTTTGCTGTGATGTTTGCTTTTATGATTTTTCTATTATAACCGAGTAAAGCTTTCTTGATGATGGTGACTTACACCCTTGCATGGCTAGTGTGTGTGTGTGTGTGTTGCTGGTCTCTGCTCTCATTGCAGATCACACCTGGCTCCTCCTTCGAGCGCACATTTGTTGTGTTCTAGCCTCTCCTTCACATGGTATTCTACAGACGTTCCATCGAATCTCTTCCATGATTCGACTCCACCATCCTGCTTAAAAGACTCGACCTCTGAACTCCTTCTCTTCTCCTGCAATTAGGGGGGGACATGAACCCCCCACTTTAGCAGCTTAGAGGGGTATGGTCAGTAGCGGCCCATCCCCTGCCAAAGTGGGGGACCGGGCCGGAGTAGTGAGGTGGGTAGGAGGGGGAAGCAGGAGGGAGGTCGGGAGGGTTTGGGTATAAAAAAAAAACTAAAAAAAATTAACTTACATTAATGTTGCCGTTGCTGTCTCCCGTGCATCGGCTCTTCCTGCGTCTAGCTCTGGGGCTGGGCGCAGGCTCCCAGCCTGCCCTGTGGCCAATCCTGAAGCTGCTCTCGCATGAGAGCAGCTTCAGGATTGGCCTGAGCGTCGGCAACTTGCGCTCCCAGGGAGACTGGGAGCCTGTGCCTGCTCTCTCCAACCAAGCAATGCAGCTGGGGCTGGAGAGAGCTTCACTGTGCATGATGGTTTGGCCTGCCTGAGACAGCCGGCTAAACACCTCGGGGCAGATTTACAAGTTCTGGTGCATCTCTGCAAATCAGCAGGGATGCGCCAGAATAGATGCGACACGCAATTCCCTCCTTGTGCCACCACGGATGCGTCGCATTTACAATGCGGCACACCGTGGCGCAAGGACAGGCCAATGCGTGTCGCATCCTGTGGCGTAAGGGCGGCGCATTGCTGGAGTCGTGTCGCAAGCGTGACGCGGCTCCAGCAAGGCACAGGGGCCGCCCATACCTAACGTGGTGCGTCACTCCTTACGCCTGCTTCAAGCAGGCGTAAGGGTTTGACGCAGCAGCGTCATAAAGGTGACGCAGTGAAATCTTGTAGATTTCACTGCGTCACTTTTATGAGGCTTTCCTGCGACAGAACGCCCACCCTGCGACGGAAAGCCCACATGAAACCTGACGCAGGTTTCATGTGGCGCAGGGCTTTACAACGTGACGCATCTCACTAGATGCATCACGTTGTAAATACGTCGCATAGTGGCGCATTGTTTACGCCGCCGCTGCGTCACAAAAGTGACGCAACGGCGGCGTAAAAATGTCGTAAGGGGCTTGTAAATCTGCCCCCTCATGCGCAGTGAAGGGAGTGAAGGGCGTTTTATGTACTGCTGGTGGCAAAGGGGGCGGCGCTCCTACGCCCTAATGGAGCGGCCGCCGCTGGTGGAGTGTGTGTAGCATTCAACCTCTTAAACATTGTTTATGGCTCCTGTGACTCTGATCGACGGCCCTGGCCTCCAAACAGAAGCACACAAACACCACTGCAGTGCAAGAGCACGATGGAGCTGTGGAGTGTGAGGACACATAAGCATTAAAGGAAATGAGGGAGGGAGCAAGAGAAAGGTGGAGAAAAGAACACAAGGTTGGAGAGATGGATAAATACATAAGTGATGGCAGAATACATGGAAAGCAAGAAGGCTGGGGAGATTAATGGAGAGGATGGATCAGGATAAAAAAGGATGGATGGGGGAAGTCTGAAGAGAAGGAAGGATGAGACACATGATAGAGAGTGGAAATGGTCGAATATGGAGGATGGCGAAGAGGAAAGAAGGACGGATGGATTGAGAGAAGAATGGGATGGATGGATGGGTGGAGGAAGAGAGAAGCAAAGATGGATGGATAAAAGAAATGCTGGAGAGGGATGGAAGACCAAATTAATTGATAATTTAGGTGCAAAAGACACCATCTGTTACCACTGTTTTCACAATTCTCGCAAAGGGGGTATCGGAATAAATGCTGGTCTTGCTCCCCTTGCTCTCTCATTCATGGCCATTCAGGATATGGTTGAATGTGGGGGTAGTTTATTCTACTGGCTGCTCCTTTGCCTGCAGCCTCATTAATATTTGTTGCTAGGCTGCTGACTCAGCATCCACACTTCAGTTATCAATGGTGTGCATCCACTCATGTCCTTTAATGTTGGTGATTCTCTCTGTGTAATTAATGTCATATGTTCAAGGTCACTCATACACTTGCTGCCTATTTTTGTGCCTGATTTCCATCTTTTACACACACACAGACACACATATATACATCTTATTGACACTGGTTAACAACCACAAGTACCAGCATGCATCAGCACTAAAAACCCATCGTGGTGTCCACTAGGGGGCAAAAATTATAAATGTGCAATCGTTTGTGTTTGTTATCCGGTTTGATGTTGCCAAGGCTTACCTTCGAAAAAGGTCAAGGTTGACCGAAACGCGCCAGGATTGCCTTTGCTGTCCATCAATAAAATCACTGTCTGCCTTCGTTGCGTGTGCGGCTTCATCTTTCCATGAGGGGAGAAGTTGTTTGATGTACAGCGGCTTGGTTCTGCCGCAAAGCAACGCACCGCCAGTAAGAGCGCCGCAATTACCCAACCTTGAACCAACTCTGTGTGCTTCGTGAAAACGACAATGGGTAATTAGCTGCCGCCGGAAACTATTTCCGGTTTGGATCCTAGCAGCCTCGAAAATAGGACTGCCTAAGGAGCAACGTCGCATGGGAATTCCCCAAAAATTATTTTTAAATGAAATACTAAATTTCCAACAGCAAAAACATTGGCACCACCCACTGGAGGGATCTTATTGACACTGGTTAACAACCACAAGTACCAGCATGCATCAGCACTAAAAACCCATCTTGGTGTCCACTAGGGGGCAACAATTATAAATGTGCAATCGTTTGTGTTTGTTATCCGGTTTGATGTTGCCAAGGCTTACCTTCGAAAAAGGTCAAGGTTGACCGAAACGCGTCAGGATTGCCTTTGCTGTCCATCAATAAAATTATTGTCTGCCTTCGTTGCATGTGCGGCTTCATCTTTCCATGAGGGGAGAAGTTGTTTGATTGATCTATATATATATATATATATACACTGAAAAAACCACAGGTTTCAGGGACGTCATAGTTAGTTGGACATTTCACTCGTACAAAACCAGTGAAATTCGGACGTTATAGTTAGTTCAGCTAACTATAACTCGCGCCCCCGCAATGCACTGCTGATGACGTCACATATTACATCACTCATGACATGGTCAGTGACATCACTGATGACATCTCAAATGACATCACTGATGACATCACTGATGACATCATCCAGTGACTGTGTGTTTCTGTAAAGTTTAAATATGTTTAATATATATAGGCCAAGGTGTATTGAAGAATGAGTGGGGGTATGAGTGTCTGAATGGATGATTTAGTAGGTGCGTGACTGACTCTATAAGTGAGTGATTAAACGTATCTTACTGAATGCATGGGTTAGTGACTAAACTGTGTGAATGTCTGTATCAGTCTGTCTGTTGGTGTGTAAGCGGCTGCATGGGTTTGTGAATAGCTACATGAGTGTCTATATGGGTTATTGATTGGTTGTCTGAGCATCTGTATGGGTGCCTGAGTGTTTGTGTGGGTGGGGGGTGTGTGACTCTGTGCATAGATGTGTGAGTGGGTGATTCACTGGGTGTATGGATTCAAGAGTGCATCTGTGATGGACTGTATGGGTGGCTGAGTGTGTGTATGGGTGTGTTGGTGAGTGAATGGATGTCTCAGTGGTACATGTGTGAGTAACTACATATGTGAAAGGCAGTATATGTGAGTGTTGGAGTATATAAATGACTAATTGAGAGTGAGTGATTGTGAGAGTGGCTGTATGGATGAGTGTGTGCTTGTATCAGTGATTGTATAAGAGCATAAGTATGTGTTAGTATCTGTATGAGTAAGTGAGGTGGTGTGTGTATAACTGTATAAGTGAGTAAATGGGACTGTGATTAATTCTTTGCATGACTGACTAGGTGTGTGAGTAACTCTATGGATGAGGGGCAGTGTGTGAGTGTCTATATAGGTGTATGAGTGCATATGATAGTCCTCTACTGATGAGTGACCGAAAGTATGAGTGACTGTATGGGTGAGTGAGTGGATGGGTGTGTAGACCTAAGAATCAGTGAGTGGGTATGTAGTTATTGGTGTTGGAGTGTCTATGGTTTTGAGAATGGCAGTCTGTAATTTAGAGTGAGTGTATCAATGGTTACATTAGGGTGTGAGAAGATGCATCAAATTATCACGTGGATGATGTCATCAGTGATGTCATTTGAGATGTCATCAGTGATGTCATCAGTGATGTCACTGACCATGTCATGAGTGATGTAATATGTGACGTCATCAGCAGTGCATTGCGGGGGCGCGAGTTATAGTTAGCTGAACTAACTATAACGTCCGAATTTCACTGGTTTTGTATGAGTGAAATGTTCAACTAACTATAACATCCCTGAAACCTGTGGCTTTTTCAGTGAATTTCTAAGGTTTTTTAAATGCTAATTTCTAACTATAACATCCCTGAAACCTGTGGTTTTTTCAGTGAATTTCTAAGGTTTTTTTAAATGCTCATTTCTAACTATAACGTCCCTGAAACCTGTGGTTTTTTCAGTGAATTTCAAAGGTTTTTAAATGCTAATTTCTAACTATAACGTCCCTGAAACCTATGGTTTTTTCAGTGAATTTCAAAGGTTTTTTAAATGCTAATTTCTAACTATGCCTACAGATGTAGGACATGTGCAAAAAGAGGAAGAAAGGCGCAGAAAGAAGCAACAGAAATGCAGAAAGAGGCAACAGAAGTCCAGAAAGACAAAGAAAGGTGCAGAAAGAAGCAGGAGATGTGCACAAAGAACCGACAGAGGAGCAGAAAGAGGCCTTGTTGCAAAGTCATCCTGTGCCCCCAACTTTTTGCTGACGGGTACTGGTGGTAACTGACTCTGACTAACCAGGCCTAGAGCCAGTGCTATGCTAAAAGACACTTAGAATACACTGAAAACACCTACATACACTAGGGAATACTATGCGTTGGGGTACCCCTGTGATTGGCATGACCTCCTCTGTAAGGCCCTAGTACATAATAGGGCAGGGGGATTAAAACTACCTCTAAGTCAGACGTGCAGAAAGACACTTCTTTAAGTAGTAGTCACATTTGCAGAGTGGTGGAGAAAGGGTGCTGGGCCTCCGACCAGCGCTCAGGAATTCCGCTGCATAGAACTTAGACAAGGCACCAAGAGGGCTTCTTGGTCCCCAAAGTCCCTCCGGAGTAAATTGGACTTCATCCCCCATCCCGTAGTCTGCCAGGAGGCGCGTTTGCAGAGTGTTGGAGAAAGGGGGGCATGTCCTCCTTAGACGTCTTAGCAATCCCACTGTGTGGGACTTACTGCAGGTAACAAGAGGGGTAGTTGGCCACCAATGACAACCTTGGGGGCCAACTACCCCTCCTATTACCTCAAGTAAGTCCCACACAGCAGAATTGCTAAGTTCTCATAGCAGGCAACGCCCCCTTTGCCCACCACTCTGCAAACGTGCTCCCTGGCGCGCTCTTGGATGGGGATTGAAGTCCCCTTCGCTGTTGGGGGTCCTTAAGGGGCCAACTAGCCTATGTCTTACCTCCAGTAAGCCCCACACAGTGGGATTGCTGAGAGGTGGACAAAGGCCACGCCTCCTTTCCCCACCACTCTGTAAACGCACCTCATGGCGCGTTCTAAGTTGGGGTATTAAGTCCCCTTCATTCCTGAGGGTCCCTGGGGGCCAACTAGCCCACCAGGTACCTCCAGTATGCACCACAGAGCTGCGTTGCAGAGAGGTGGTCCGAGGCCACACCCCCTTTCCACACCACTCTGCAAACGCAGCTCCTGGCGCTCTGCTGCTCGGGGGATGAAGTCCACTTGTGTCCTGAGGTCCTCTGGACACAAGAGGACCTCATCGCCCCACCACCAGTGCGCCAAGAGGCGCATTTGCAGACTGGTGTAAAAAGGGGCATGGCCTCAGACCACCTCTCTGCAACGCAGCTCTGTGGCACATACTGGAGGTACCTGGTGGGCTAGTTGGCCCCCAGGGACCCTCAGTAATGAATTCACTGAAAAAACCATAGGTTTCAGGACGTTATAGTTAGAAATTAGCATTTAAAAAACCTTAGAAATTCACTGAAAAAACCACTGGTTTCAGGGACGTTATAGTTAGTTGGACATTTCACTCATACAAAACCAGAGAAATTCGGCCGTTATAGTTAGTTCAGCTAACTATAACTCGCGCCCCCGCAATGCACTGCTGTTGACGTCACATATTACATCATTCATGACATGGTCAGTGACATCACTGATGACATCACTGATGAGATCTCAAATGACATCACTGATGACATCACTGATGACATCATCCAGTGACTGTGTGTTTCTATAAAGTTTAAATATGTTTTATATCTATGCCAAGGTGTATTGAAGAATGAGTGGGTGTATAAGTGTCTGGATGGATGATTTAGTAGGTGCATGACTGACTGTATAAGTGAGTGATTAAATATGTCTTACTGAATGCATGGGTTAGTGACTGATACAGACATTCACACAGTTTAGTTTGTCAGTTGGTGTGTAAGCGGTTGCATGGGTTGGTGAGTAGCTAAATGAGGATCTATATGGGTTATTGATTGGTTGACTGAGTATCTGTATGGGTGCCTGAGTGTCTGTGTGGGTGGGTGGGGGTGTGACTCTGTGCATAGATGTGTGAGTGGATGATTCACTGGGTGTATGGGTTCAAGAGTGCATCTGTGAAGGGCTGTATGGGTGGGTGAGTGTGTGTATGGGTGTGTTGGTGAGTGAATGGATGCCTCAGTGGTACATGTGTGAGTAACTGCATATGTGAAAGGCAGTATATGTGAGTGTTGGAGTGTATAAATGACTATATGTGAGAGTGAGTGATTGTGAGAGTGGATGTATGGACCAGTGTGTGCTTGTGTAGGAGAGTAGGATCTGCTTCTTATGGTTACCCCCACTTTTTGCTGATGTTTCACTGTTTTTCGACTTTAGTCTGGCTGGGGCCCTGCTATCCAGGACCCCGGCCTAGCTGCTTCCTCTCCAAATTGATTCCCTGTACCTTAGGTACACCACAGATTGGATTCTGGGGTGCCCTTATAAGTCCCTAGTATATGGTATACTATGTACCCAGGGCATAGGTACCCCAGAGGCCTACCAGGGGCTGAAGCATGTATTATGCCACCCCTGGGCAGCCTTCCAAAATGACACCACAGGACTGCTACAGCAGCCTGAGTGAGGTGGTGCCTGCACCCCTTACTGAGATATAGGTTCACTATATCTCACCCTATCACTGTACATATAAACCTATCAGTCACCCCTATGGCAGGCCTTATCAATCCTGAAGGCAGGGTGCTTGGTTTTGTGTGAGAGGGTGCCCATGCATGAGCAGAGCCCCTCTGCAGCCTTCGGAATCTATCCTCCGGGGTTGTCTGTGAGGCAGCCTGACCATATACTCTTAAGTGCATTATAACCTCGTGGTAAATGCTAACTTTGGGATGGCTGCACGGAAACATGTCGTGTTTGGTGTCAAACACCTTGGAATCATACCCCCACACCAGTCGTACCCCCACACCAGTAACTGGTGTGGGAGTATGATCCCACCCTTCTAGAGGGAGAGACATGACAGCACCGGTATACCCGGTACCAGCTAACAGAGCCCTGGCATCACAAAATGGATGCTGCCAGCCACAGACACAAGTCTGGCCTCCTGCTGCTGACCGAAACTCCGGCAGGGGAGGCCTGGACAATAGGTTTCCTGTCACAGGGAGGTGTTACCACCTCCCAGACAGGCCTTAGTGGATTGGGGCTGGGTGGGTGCACTCCAAGAGGGCTTTGAAGTCCTGCACTGGGGGCACATTTGGTGTCCCTGTGCATAGTCCAGTTCAAACCGGTTGCAGGGGCTACCAGCCCCTGCTCTGGCGCGAAACTGGACAAAGGAAATGGGTGTAGCCACCCCTCTTTCCAAACCCTCCCATAGGTGGGTCCCCAGAGATAGTCCAACCCCTTCCTTGGGTATAAAGAAGGAACCCCTGACTACAGGACTTTAGATTACACCTGGACGAAACTCTGATACAGAAATCCCGGAACTTCGACGATTTAGATGACTGAAGAATCTCCCTTGGAGTAAAGGAGTTACTCCCCTGCTTGGCAGGCACCAAAGACGCATCTGGACAGTCTGCATCTCCGAAGCTCCCGCCAGACGCCGATGACTTTGCAACCCAGGAGGTGGGTTTTCAGACTTCCCAGAGGCTAACCCAAGTCCACATCAAAGCTGAGACCCATAGCCCTCGTGGGTACCGTGGAACCGGAACCCCTGGACACCGTGCACATTTGCAAGTGCACCAGCTTCTTGACATCCTTTGAGGCTGTGCATTGGGTTACTTGTAGCCCAGACCCCGAGCACCTTTTTCACTGAAGATTGCTGGCCTACACTCCACGAGTGTTCCGTTAGCCCGCCCTTTGTGTGTTCGCTCGAGGCTCCTTTGCGATCCCTGGTCCATCAACTGATGGGTCCCTGTGAAGACAACTCTTGCTTCAATTGGGCTTCCCTGGTTGCTCCAGACGTGCCCTGACTCTCCATCGCTTGGGGAGTCCCCAGGACCTTGCTGGTCCGCACCGAAGCATCTTTCCTCTTCCTACGTGGGTTGCTGTTGCCAAGGCTTGTTGTGTCCAATCCGGGCACCGACGCTGCAGCACTTGACATTCTTTGTGGGATAGCTCGAATCCAGCTCCTGGTTGTCCTCGACACCTCCTGGTCCTCGGGGCTGAAGAGTCAAGCTTCCCCTCCTCGCACCTGAAGCACCCGACATCGGTGGGCATTCGACTATTGTGCCCCTGGTCACTGGCAAGTGAACCAGACTCTGTCCCCTCGGCTTTCAGGTTCTTCGCATCTTCGATCCAAGCTTGGATCTCTTCGGGCACTTCTCCTCTTCCCGGCAGCAGCACTTTTCAGCAAGCTGCCATTGAAAACGACGACGCGACCCAACACCATTTGACACCTATGCACCCGGCTTCCCTGGGTGAGGTAACACGAGTACTCCAGTGCTCCCATGGGTGTTGGCCCTAGAACCATCTAAGTCCAAAAGGGTTTGTTCCTAGTCCACTCCTAAGTGTCCCTAAACTTTAAAACTCTAACCGCGACTTTCCCCATAGAAGCTAACGGAGTTCGCGGCTGTGTTCACACACTGCACACGTCCCCCGTGGGTCCCCTGTGTCACTACCTTGGGTGGTTCCTTGGGGTCCCAGCGATTCTACAGGCTCTAGGCCTTGTGTCTAGTCAAGTCGTGGTTCTTATACCACTTTCTTAATATATGGTTTGGTTCGCCCCTAGGGCCTATCGTATATTGTGCTAATTTACTGTGATATTTGAAGTGTAACATATGTGCTTTGACCTCTAGCCTCATAAAGAGACTAGTAAGGTGTGTTTAGAAATAAATACATATATTTTATATATATACCTGGTGTGGTCTCCTTTCATTTAGCCATTCAAGAGATTATAGACTGGTAAAACAAGCTGCTTTACACTCCTTCAAGACTTAGCCTGAAGGCTGCTCTCCATAGCTACCACTAGGATAGCTTTCAAATAAGGTTGTCTTAAACCTACTATCAATAAGGGGTTGTTTGGACTGGTGCAAGGTGCCCACTATAACTAGTGGACAGCATATACCAGGCCAACTTCTCACAGCTTGTATTAGTTATTGTATAAGAGTGTAAGTATGTGTTAGTATATGTTTGAATAAGTGAGGTGGTGTGTGTATAACTGTATAGGTGAGTAAATGGGAGTGTGATTGATTCTTTGCATGACTGACTAGGTGTGTGAATAACTCTATGGATGAGTGGCGGTGTGTGAGTGTCTATAGATATGTGAGTGCATATGATAATGCCGTATTGATGGTTGACTGCATGTATGAGTGACTGTATGGGTGAATGAGTGGATGTGTGTGTAGACCTAGGAATCAGTGAGTGGGTATGTACTAACTGGTATTGGTGTGTCTATGGTTTCGAAAATGGTAGTCTGTGTTTTAGAGTGGGTGTATCAAAGGTTATATTAGGGTATGAGGAGGTGCATCAGATTATCACATGGATGATGTCCTCAGTGATGTCATCAGTAATGTCATTTGAGATGTCATCAGTGATGTCACTGACCATGTCATGAATGATGTAATATGTGACGTCATCAGCAGTGCATTGCGGGGGCGCGAGTTATAGTTAGCTGAACTAACTATAACGGCCAAATTTCTCTGGTTTTGTACGAGTGAAATGTCCAACTAACTATAACGTCCCTGAAACCTGTGATTTTTTCAGTGAATTTCTAAGGTTTTTTAAATGCTAATTTCTAACTATAACGTCCCTGAAACCTATGGTTTTTTCTGTGAATTTCAAAGGTTTTTTAAATGCTAATTTCTAACTATAACGTCCCTGAAACCTATGGTTTTTTCAGTGAATTTCAAAGGTTTTTTAAATGCTAATTTCTAACTATGCCTACAAAGGCAGGACATGTGAAGAAAGAGGAAGAAAAGCGCAGAAAGAAGCAAGACAGATGCAGAAAGAGGCAACAGAAGTCCATAAAGACGAAGAAAAGTGCAGGAAGAAGCAGGAGATGTGCAGAAAGAACCAACAGAGGAGCAGAAAGTCCTCCTGTGCCCCCAACTTTTTGCTGACGGGTACTGGTGGTAACTGACTCTGACTAACCAGACCTAGAGCCAGTGCTATGCTAAAAGGCACTTAGAATACAGTGAAAATACCTACATACACTAGGGAACACTATGCGTTGGGATACCCCTGCGATTAGCATGACCTCCTCTGTATTTGCCATGAGTTAGTGCCTAGGTCATTGCATGAGTACATGAGTAGTGACTGGATGATTAGAGTGCTACAAGGAGAGTGCATGGTGATTTTATAAGTGCTTGGATTTTGGCAGAGTGATTGGATAAGTACATGGTGCTGGCTGGGTGATTGGAGGAGTGCATGGGTAGTGACAGGGCGATGGCTGGACTGCATGGGTACTACCTGGGTAATTGCAGGAGTGAATCAGTATTGTGTAGGTGGTAAGAGGTCTGCAAGGGTAGTGCACAGGGGATTGTAGCAGTGCATGTGTTAGTGCCTGGGTCATTGCATAAGTACATGGGTACTGATTGGATGAAGAGAGTACTGCAAGGAGAGTGCATGGTGAATTTATAAGTGCTTGGGTTTTGGCGGACTGATTGGATAAGTACATGGTGGTGAATGGGTGATTGGAGGAGTGCATAGGTAGTGACAGGGAAATGGCTGGATTGCATGGGTAGTGCTCAGGGGATTGTAGCAGTGCATGTGTTAGTGCCTAGGCCATTCCATGAGTACATGGGTACTGACTGGAAGATTAGAGTACTGCAAGGAGAGTGCATGGTGAATTTATAAGTGCTTGGGTTTTGGTGGAGTGATTGGATAAGTACATGGTGCTGGCTGGGTGATTGAAGGAGTGCATGGGTACTGACAGGGCGATGGCTGGACTGCATAGGTAGTGCACAGGGGACTGTAGCAGTGCATGAGTTAGTGCCTGGGTCATTGCATGAGTACATGAGTAGTGACTGGATGATTAGAGTGCTACAAGGAGAGTGCATGGTGATTTTATAAGTGCTTGGGTTTTGGCGGAGTGATTGGATAAGTAAATGATGCTGGATGGGTGATTGGAGGAGTGCATGGGTAGTGACAGGGGGATTGCTGGAGTGCATGGGTACTACCTGGGTAATTGCAGGAGTGAATCAGTACTGTGTAGGTGGTTAGAGGTCTGAATGGGTAGTGCACAGGGGATTGTAGCAGTGCATGTGTTAGTGCCTGGGTCATTGCATAAGTACATGGGTACTGACTGGATGAAGAGAGTACTGCAAGGAGAGTGCATGGTGAATTTATAAGTGCTTGGGTTTTGGCGGAGTGATTGGATAAGTACATGGTGCTGGCTGGGTGATTGGAAGAGTGCATGGGTAGTGACAGGGCGATGGCTGGACTGCATGGGTAGTGCTCAGGGGACTGTAGCAGTGCATGTGTTAGTGCCTGGGTCATTGCATGAGTACATGGGTACTGACTGGATGATTAGAGTACTGCAAGGAGAGTGCATGGTGAATTTATAAGTGCTTGGGTTTTGGTGGAGTGATTGGATAAGTAAATGGTGCTGGCTGGGTGATTGGAAGAGTGCATGGGTAGTGACAGGGCGATGGCTGGACTGCATGGGTAGTGCTCAGGGGACTGTAGCAGTGCATGTGTTAGTGCCTGGGTCATTGCATGAGTACATGGGTACTGACTGGATGATTAGAGTACTGCAAGGAGAGTGCATGGTGAATTTATAAGTGCTTGGGTTTTGGTGGAGTGATTGGATAAGTACATGATGCTGGATGGGTGATTGGAGGAGTGCATGGGTTGTGACAAGGAGATGGCTGGTCTGCATGAGTAGTGCTCAGGTAATTGTAGCAGTGCATGTGTTAGTGCCTGGGTCATTGCATGAGTACATGGGTAGTGACTGGATGATTAGAGTGCTGCAAGGACAGTGCATGGTGATTTTATAACTGCTTGGGTTTTGGCGGAGTGATTGGATAAGTACATGATGCTGGATGGGTGATTGGAGGAGTGCATGGGTAGTGACAGAAGGATTGCGGGAGTGCATGGGTACTACCTGGGTAATTGGAGGAGTGAATCAGTAGTGTGTAGGTGGTTAGAGGTCTGCATGGGTAGTGTACAGGGGATTGTAGCAGTGCATGTGTTAGTGCCTGGGCCATTGCATAAGTACATGGGTACTGACTGGATGATTAGAGTACTGCAAGGAGAGTGCATGGTAAATTTATAAGTGCTTGGGTTTTGGCGGAGTGATTGGATAAGTACATGGTGCTGGCTGGGTGATTGGAGGAGTGCATGGGTAGTGACAAGGAGATGGCTGGACTGCATCAGTAGTGCTCAGGGGATTTTAGCAGTGCATGTGTTAGTGCCTGGGTCATTGCATGAGTACATGGGTAGTGACTGGATGATTAGAGTGCTGCAAGGACAGTGCATGGTGATTTTATAACTGCTTGGGTTTTGGCGGAGTGATTGGATAAGTACATAGTGCTGGCTGGGTGATTGGAGGAGTGCATGGGTAGTGACAGAGGGATTTCTGGAGTGCATGGGTACTACCTGGGTAATTGGAGGAGTGAATCAGTAGTGTGTCGGTGGTTAGAGGTCTGTATGGGAAGTGCTCAGGGGATTGTAGCAGTGCATGTGTTAGTGCCTGGGCCATTGCATG
Source organism: Calotriton arnoldi (assembly GCA_963921515.1). Lineage (NCBI taxonomy): Eukaryota > Metazoa > Chordata > Amphibia > Caudata > Salamandridae > Calotriton > Calotriton arnoldi. The sequence continues at coordinate 80,512 of CAWUFW010014328.1, forward strand.
AGTACATGGGTACTGACTGGATGATTAGAGTACTGCAAGGAGAGTGCATGATGAATTTATAAGTGCTTGGGTTTTGGCGGAGTGATTGGATAAGTACATGGTGCTGACTGGGTGATTGGTGGAGTGCATGGGTAGTGACAGGGCGATGGCTGGACTGCATGGGTAGTGCTCAGGGGATTGTAGCAGTGCATGAGTTAGTGCCTGGGTCATTGCATGAGTGCATGGGTAGTGACAGGATGATTAGAGTGCTGCAAGGAGAGTGTATGGTGAATTTATAAGTGTTTGGATTTTGGCAGAGTGATTGGATAAGTACATGGTGCTGACTGGGTGATTGGAGGAGTGCATAGGCAGTGACAGGGAGATGGCTGGACTGCATGGGTAGTGCTCAGGGGATTGTAGCAGTGCATGTGTTAGTGCCTGGGTTGTGAGAAGTTGGCCTGGTATATGCTGTCCACTAGTTATAGTGGGCACCTTGCACCAGTCCAAACAACCCCTTATGGATGATAGGTTAAAGACAACCTTTATTGAAAGCTATCCTAGTGGTAGCTATGGAGAGCAGCCTTCAGGCTAAGTCTTAAACTTAAGAGTTTCTAGGGCCCACACCCACGTGAGTACCGAAATACTCGAGTTACCTCACCCAGGGAAGCTGGGTGCATACGTGTTAAAAGGTGTCTGGAATCGTCGTCGTTTTCAATGGCGACCTCTTGGAAAGTGCTGCTGCCGTGAAGAGGAAGAGTGTCCGGTGCGATCCAAGCCTGGATCGAGGAAGAGGAAGACCTGAAAGCAGAGGTGACAGAGTCTGGGTCACTAGCCAGTGACCAGGGGCACGATAGTCGAGTGCCCTCAGATGTCGGGTGCTTCAGGTGAGTTGATGGGTGCCTTGACTCTTCAGCCACGAGGTCCAGGAGGCGTCGACGACAACCAGGAGCTGGGTTCGAGCTGTCCCACAAAGTCTGTCGAGTGCTGCGGTGTCGGCGACCAGACTGGACCAAACAAGCCTTGGCAACGGCAAGTCACGGGGAAACAAAGAAAAGGCTGCGGTGCAGACCAGCAAGGCCTGAGGGACTCACCCAGCGAAGGTAAGTCAGGGCACTTCTGGAGCAACCAGAAAAGCCCAAACAATTGAAGAGTTGCCTTCGTGGGGACCCACTAGCCAACGGACTAGGGATCGCAAAGGAGCCTCGAGCGGTCGCACTTGGAGCTAGCCCACGGGACACTCATAGAGTGTAGGCCAGTGATCTTTGCTGCAGTTAGTGCTCGGGGCTAGGGCTACTTGGAGCCCAAAGCACGGCTTCGAGAGATGTGAGGAAGTTGGTGCACTTGCAAATGTGCTCGGTGTCCAGGGGTCACGGCTCCACGTTACCCACGACAGCTACGTGCCTCAGCTTTGCTGGGGACTCAGGGCAGCCTCTGGTGATGCAAAGACTTTGGCATCCGGTGGGAGCTTCAGTGATGCAGACTGGACAGATGCTTCATTGGTGCCTGCCAAGCAGGGGAGTCACTCCTTGACCCCAAGGGAGATTCTTCAGTCCTCTAATCTTGATGTAGAGCGTCGAAGGTCCAGGATTCAGCTACAGAGTTTTGTCCAGGGATATCTAAAGTCCTGTTGCCAGGGTTCCCTTACTTATACTAAGGAAAGGGGTTGGACTAACTCTGGGGACCCACCTATGGGAGGGTTTGGAAAGAGGGGTGGCTACACCCATTTCCTTTGTCCAGTTTCGCACCAGAGCAGGGGCTGGCAGCCCCTGCAATCGGTTTGAACTGGGGTATGCACGAGGACACCAAATGTGCCCCCAGTGCAGGACTTCAAAACACTCTTGGAGTGCACCCACCCAGCCCCAATCCACTAAGGCCTGTCTGGGAGGTGGTAACACCTCCCTGAGACAGGAAACCTATTGTCCAGGCCTCCCCTGCCGGAGTTTCGGTCAGCAGCATGAGGCCAGACTCGTGTCTGTGGCTGCAGCATCCATTTTGTGATGCCAGGGCTCTTTAAGATTTCTACCGGGTATACCGGTGCTGTCATGTCTCTCCCTCTAGAAGGGTGGGATCATACTCCCACACCAAGTACTGGTGTGGGGGTATGATTCCAAGGTGTTTGACACCAAACACAACATGTTTACGTGCAGCCATCCCAAAGTTATCATTTACCGTTTAGATATAATGCACTTAAGAGTATATGGTCAGGCTGCACCACAGACAACCCCGGAGAGGAGATTCCGAAGGCTGCAGAGGGGCCCTGCTCAAGCATGGGCACCCTCTCACATAAAACCAAGCACCCTGCCTTCAGGATTGATAAGGCCTGCCATAGGGGTGACTGATAGGTTTGTATGTGCAGTGATAGGTGAGATATAATGAACCTATATCTCTGTAAGGGGTGCATGCACCACCTCACTCAGGCTGCAGTAGCAGTCTTGTGGTGTCATTTTGGAGGGCCTTCCAGGGGTGGCACAATACATGCTTCAACCCCTGGTATGCCTCTGGGGTACCTATGCCCTGGGTACATAGTATACCATACACTAGGGACTTATAAGGGCACCCCAGAATCCAATCTGAAGTGTACTTAAGGTACAGGGAATCAATTTAGAGAGGAAGCAGCTAGGCTGGGGTCCTGGATAGCAGGGCCCCAGCCAGACTAAAGTCGAAAAACAGTGATACACCAGCAAAAAGTGGGGGTAACCATAAGAGGCAGATCCTACTCTCCTACACAACCCCCCCCCGCCCCAAATGCAGGGACATTAAACTAACCTTGACCAGTTAAGTCTTCATGTTCTAAGTGGAAATATCTGGAGAGTCCATCTGCATTGGCATGGTTACTCCCAGGTCTATGTTCCACTGTATAGTCCATCCCCTGTAGGGAAATGGACCACCTCAAAAGTTTGGGGTTTTCACCCTTCATCTGTTTTAGCCATAAGAGGGGCTTATGGTCTGTCTGAACAAGGAAGTGGGTACCAAACAAGTATGGCCTCAGCTTCTTCAGAGCCCAAACCACAGCAAAGGCCTCCCTCTCAATGGCTGACCAACGTTTCTCGCTGGGGGTCAGCCTTCTGCTAATAAAAGCTACTGGCTGATCCTGACCTTCATCATTCAACTGTGACAGTACAGCCCCTACCCCCAACTCAGATGCATCTGTTTGCACAATGAACTTTTTGGAGTAATCAGGACTTTGCAGAATGGGAGCAGTGCACATGGCCTGCTTCAGGTCATCAAATGCATTTTGACAGCTAACTGTCCACTGAAACTTTTTGTGCATTTTCTTAGAGGTTAAGTCATTCAGGGGTGTCACTATTGATCCATACCCCTTGACAAATCTTCTGTAGTACCCAGTCAGGCCTAAAAAGGCTCTCACCTGAGTCTGGGTAGTTGGAGCAGCCCAGTCCATGATGGTCTGGATCTTGCTCTGCAATGGTTGAACCTGGCCTCCACCCACAAGGTGGCCCAGGTACACAACCTGACTCTGCCCTATCTGGCACTTTGTGGTCTTGATAGTTAGGCCTGCCTTCTGCAGGGCATCCAAAACATTTCTGAGGTGGACCAGGTGATCCTCCCAGGTAGAGCTAAAGACAGCAATATCATCTAGATATGCTGCACTATAGGCTTCCAGACCTGTAAGGACTGTGTTCACCAACCTCTGAAAAGTGGCAGGTGCATTTTTCAAACCAAAGGGCATCACCACAAATTGGTAAAGCCCACCAGGGGTAGAAAATGCAGTTTTTGGCTTTGCATCATCAGCTAGTCTGATCTGCCAGTAGCCAGCTGTTAGGTCAAATGTGCTTAGATACTTGGCTGAGGCCAAAGTGTCTATTAGCTCATCTGCCCTGGGAATTGGATGGGCGTCAGTCCTAGTGACTGCATTGAGGCCTCTGTAGTCCACACAAAACCTCATCTCTCTCTTACCATCTTTGGTGTGAGGTTTTGGCACCAGGACCACTGGACTAGCCCAAGGGCTATCTGAAGGCTCAATGACACCCAGTTCCAACATTTTCTGGACTTCTGTCCTGATACGGTCCCTGACCTGGTCAGGTTACCTGTAAATCTTACTTTTAACAGGCAGACTGTCCCCAGTGTCCACTTCATGAGTGCACCAGGTGGTCTGACTTGGAGTCAGAGAAAACATGTGTCTGAACTGAATGAGCACCTGTCTACAATCAGTTTGCTGCTGGGCAGTGAGGCTGCCTGCCAAGGCTACACCATTCACTGACCCATCATCAGGGTTCTGTGTGAGCAGGTCAGGGAGTGGGTCACTCTCCTCCTCCTGTCCCTCATCAGTTGCCATGAGCAAGCCCATGTCAGCCCTGTCCACATATGGCTTCAGCCTGTTGACATGGAGCCCCCAGGTCTACCAGATAGGTAACCTCTCCCTTCTGTTCAACAATGGTATGGGGGCCACTCCACTTGTCTTGGAGGGCTGCTGGGGCCACTGGCTCCAACACCCACACCTTCTGTCCTGGCTGGTAAACAGTCAGCACAGCCTTTTGGTCATGCCAGGCTTTCTGTAATTCCTTGCTAGCCTCAAGGTTTTTGGTTGCCTTTTTCATATACTCAGCCATCCGGGAGCGGAGACCAAGTACATAGTCCACTATGTCCTGTTTAGGGGTTTGAGAGGTAACTCCCAACCTTCCTTCAACAGACACAATGGACCCCTGACAGGATGGCCAAACAAAAGTTCAAAAGGGCTGTAGCCAACCCCCTTTTGAGGCACCTTCCTGTATGCAAATAAAAGGCAGGGCAAGAGTATGTCCCATCTTCGCCTAAGCTTTTCTGGGAGCCCTTTAATCATGCCCTTCAAGGTTTTGTTGAATCTCTCAACTAAACCATTGCATTGTGGGTGATAGGGTGTGGTGAACTTATAAGTCACTCCACACTCCTTCCACATTGCAGTCAAGTAACTGGACATAAAGTTTGCAGCTCTGTCAGATACTACCTCCTTAGGAAAGCCCACTCTTGAGAAAATTCCCAGGAGGGCCCTTGCCACCACAGGAGCTGTAGTGGTCCTAAGGGGAATGGCTTCTGGGTACCTGGTGGCATGCTCCACCACCACCAGGATAAACCTGTGCCCAGATGCTGTTTGGGGATCCATGGTGTAGGAGAGTAGGATCTGCTTCACATGGGTACCCCCACTTTTTGCTGATGCTTCCCTGTTTTTCGACTTTAGTCTGGCTGGGGCCCTGCTAATCAGAACCCCACCTAGCTGCTTCCTCTCTAAAATGGTTGCATAGCCCAGTTCAAACCGGTTGCAGGGGCTACCTGCCCCTGCTCTGGCGTGAAACTGGACAAAGGGAATGGGTGTAACCACCCCTCTTCCCTGACCCTCCCATAGGTGGGTCCCCAGAGTATGTCCAACCCCCTAACTTAGTATAAGTATGGGACCCCAGTCCTTAGGACTTTAGATATCCCTGGACGAAACTCTGAAACTGAATCCTGGACCTTCGACGCTCTACTTCAAGATTAGAGGACTGAAGAATCTCCCTTGGGGTCAAGGAGTGACTCTCCTGCTTGGCAGGCACCAACTAAGCATCTGTCCAGTCTGCATCGCTGAAGCTCCTGCCGGACGCCGAAGTCTTTGCATCACCAGAGGTGGATTTTCAGACTTCGCAGAGGCTGCCCTGAGTCCCCAGTGAAGCTGAGGCCCGTAGCTGTCGTGGGTAACGTGGAACCGTGACCCCTGGACACTAAGAACTTTTGCAAGTGCATCCTCTTTCTGGTCTCCCACGAAGTTGTGCTTTGGGCTCCGAGTAGCCCCCGCCTCCAGCACCGACTGCACCGAAGATCACTGGTCTCCACTCCACAAGTGTCCTGTGAGCCAGCTCCAAGTGCGTCCACACGAGGCTCCTTCGCGGTCGCTAGTCCGTTGGCTAGTGGGCCCTTCCAAAGGCAACTCTTCTTCTGCTTGGGCTTTCCTGGTTGCTCCAGACGTGCCCTGACTTACTCTTGCTGGGTGAGTCCCCGAGACCTTGCTGGTCTGCATCAACGTCCTTTCTTTGTTTCCACATGACTTGCCGTTGCCAAGGCTTGTTGGGTCCAATCTGGTCGCCGACACTGCAGCAATCGACAGACATCGTGGGACAGCTCGAATCCAGCTCCTGGTCATCGTCGACGCCTCCTGAACCTCGTGGCTGAAGAGTCAAGACAACCGTCAACCTACCTGAAGCACCCGACATCGGTGGGCATCTGCTCATCGCCTTCCTGGTCACTGGCTAGTGACCCAGACTCTGTCCCCTCTGCTTTCAGGTTCTTCAGATCTTCGATCCACCCTTGGATCCACCCGGACACTTTCGACTTGGTCGCCAGCAGCCTGCTGTAGCAGATCGCCATTGAAAACGACAATGAAACCCGACGCCAAAAGACACCTATGCACCCGGCTTCCCTAGGTGAGGTAACTCGAGTACTCCGGTGCTCCCATGGGTATTGACTCTAGAACTGCCTAGTTCTAAAGGGATTTGCTCCAAGTCCTCCTCTAAGTGTCCTTTCCTTTTAAAAATCCAACCGCGACTTTCCCCATAGAAGTTAACGGTGGCTCGCGGCTGTGTTCTCACACTGCACGCGTCCCCCGTGGGTCCCCTGTGTCACTACCTTGGGTGGTTCCTTGGGGTCCAAGCACTTCTACAGGCTCTAGGCCTTGTGTCTAGCTCAGTCGTGGTTCTTATACCACTTTATTGGTATATGGTTTGGTACGCCCCTAGGGCTCAAACGTGTATTTGTGCTATTACTGTTGATAACTGACTTGTAACGTATGTACTTCGAACTCTAGCCTCATAAAGAGACTAGAGGGGTGTGTTTAAGACTAACTACATATATTTTATATATATACCTGGTGTGGTCCTCTTTCATTTGGTCACTCAAGAGATTATAGGCTGGTAAAACAAGCTGCTTTACATTCCTTCAAGACTTAGCCTGAAGGCTGCTCTCCATAGCTACCACTAGGATAGCTTTCAATAAAGGTTGTCTTTAACCTATCTCCAATAAGGGTTGTTGGGACTGGTGCAAGGTGCCCACTATAATTAGTGGACAGCATATACCAGGCCAACTTCTCACACATGGGACCAACTATGTCAATCCCCACCCTCTCAAAGGGAACCCCCACCACAGGTAGTGGTATCAGGGGGGCATTTGTGGTGCCACCTGCCTTCCCACTGGCTTGACAGGTTACACAGGAGCGACAAAACTCCTTGGTGTCTTCAGACATGTGGGGCCAGTGAAAGTGAGGGACAATTCTGTCCCAAGTCTTGTTCTGGCCCAGGTGACCTGCTAAGGGAATATCATGGGCTAGTGTCAATAGGAAGCCCCTGAACTTCAGAGGTATAACCAACCTCCTGGCTGCTCCAGGCTTGGGGTCTCTACTCTCTGAGTACAGGAGTCCATCATCCCAATATATCTTATGGGTGCCACTAGCATTCCCAGCAGCCTCAGCAACAGCTTGCTGTCTGAGGGGTTCAAGAGAGGGGCAGTTCAGCTGCTCCTGGCTCAGATCTGCCCTGGAAGGACCCCCTGTCCCCAAGAACTCAACCTGATCAGGTTCAAGCTCCTCTGGGACAGTTCCTTCTTCAGGCCTGAGATCATCTTCCTCAAAAGCCTGATCTTCCTCCTGAGCCAAGGGGGGCACTGCCTTAACCCTACTGCTCCTCCTCTTGGGAGGCACCTGGTCCATTATTCCAGAATCCAGGGCCTGTTCAGTTTTTGACATTTTTGCCTGTGACCTAGTCACAGCAAAGACATGTGCAGGGATCCCTAGCATTTCTGCATGTTTCCTGAGCTCCACCTCTGCCCAAGCTGAGGTTTCAAGATCATTGCCAAGCAAGCATTCAACTGGTAGGTCTGCACTCACCACAACCTTCTTAAGGCCAGTTACCCCTCCCCAGGAGAAGTTAACAACTGCCAGAGAATGGTCTGTTCTGACATTGCTAGCATTGGTCACTTGGTACATTTCACCAAGTATAATCTGCCCAGAATCCACAAGATCTTGTGTCACCATGGTGACACTTGCTCCTGTGTCCCTGAATGCCAAAGCCTCTCTTCCATTAATTAAAGGCTGCTGTCTGTATTTGCCCAAATTATTGGGACTCACAAAGGGGGACATATCCATGCCCCCATCACAGACTAGGACAGCCTGAGTTGGTACTCTGACTAGGTCAGAGCCCATCTCAGTACCCAGGGTCAACCCTACTAAACCCTTATTCTGAGTGTTTCCACCACCACTTGTAGCTGGACTAGGGGGAACAGTTGCCTTAGGGGCAATGGTGGCTGGATTAGAGTCTTTGGACTTGGTGCAATCACTGGTCCAGTGAGTCTTTTGCTTACAGACTTTGCACCATGGTTTCTTTTGGCTTTTTCCTTTATTAGATTGGGATTCCCCACCAGATGCAGATTTTTGGGGACCTTGAGAAGACTTCTGGTCTTTACTCTTTTCCCCACCCTTGTCAGAGTTTTTGGAATCTTGCTTCTTCTGGTCACCACCTTGGTTCTGTACGTTTCTGCTTCACCCTGGTTCTGACCCATTTGTCTGCCTTCTTTCCCAATTCTTGGGGAGAGGTCAGATCAGAGTCAACCAGGTACTGATGTAGCAACTGATTCTGACAGTTATTAAGAATCTGCTCCCTCATGATTAAATTATACAATCCTTTGAAGTCACACACCTTACTGCCCAGTAACCAGCCTTCCAGAGCCTTGGTAGCACAATCTACAAAGTCCACCCAGTCCTGTGTCTGTGACTTTTGTGTATCTCTGAACTTTAACCTGTATTGCTCAGTGGTTAGGCCAAACCCATCTATTAGGGCACTCTTCAGGACTTGGTAATCATCAGCATCCTCTTCTCTTACAGTGAGGAGCTTGTCTCTACCTTTGTCTGCAAAGGAGAGCCACAAGATTGCTGCCCACTGCTCCTGGGGGACCCTCTGAACTTTACAGGCCCTTTCCAGTGCAGTTATCCATTTGTGGATGTCATCCCCACTCTGGTAGGGAGGGACAATCTTGCTCAGGTTTCTATGGTCATAAGACCTTTCCCTACCACTAGGGAAGTTGCTGCCACCATGGGACTCTAGTCCCAACTTTCTTCTTTGTCTATGAAGCTCTAGGGACTCCCTGTCTATATCCAACTGCTCTTTTCTGATTCTCAACTGAGCTTCCTCATACTTGAGCAGTCTCTCTTTCCTTTCATGAGAGGATTCCCTCCTACGAGAGGAAACAGAGGTCCCTACTGAGGTGTCAGAATGGTCAGACTCCTGAGAAGGAGATCTGGACCTTCTAGGCACACTCACAACTCTTCCTGGTGGGACAAAGGGGAGGTCATTCTGATCCTCCTCCTCATCTGCAGGAGGAGCTGGATTGTCCAGGGCAAGATCATTTTCATCTTCCTGGCCAGTTTCAGAGGGCAGGACCTGGGTATTTTCACCCATGGTCCCTTCCTCATCTTCTGCCCCACCCTCTCTGCCTACCCCTGCAGACCCTAGGGGTCTTCTGAGATCATCCAGCAGAAGCATCTCTATGAGACGCTGGGTGTTGCCACTTTTGCCTGTCTTCAGCTTCCTAATCTTGCACAACTCTCTCAATTCCAAGAATGGGAGGTTGTTATATTTGGAGGGTAGGAGCCCACCGGTTCCTGGCAGGGACCTACTGGTACCTGGCCCTGAAGACATTACTAGTGAGGTGTGGTGTATGCACTACCTACTCTAGTGTGGCCTACTAAACTCTCTTGAGTTGTAGAAAGGGTGTGCTAAGCCCTTGACACACAACTCTAAGTTCAGTAGAACTTTCTGTATTTCTAAGCTTGAATTTATATGTACCTTAGGTACCTTTAGTGGTTTTCAGTTAGTCACCCACTTGAGATTATCTGGTAAAACAATAGCAAGCTGGAATCCCACACGCTGCACACCAATGTGAGAAGTTGGCTTGGTCTATGCTGTCCACTAGTTATAGTGGGCACCTTGCACCAGTCCAAACAACCCCTTATGGATGATAGGTTAAAGACAACCTTTATTGAAAGCTATCCTAGTGGTAGCTATGGAGAGCAGCCTTCAGGCTAAGTCTTGGAGGAATGTAAAGCAGCTTGTTTTACCAGTCTATAATCTCTTGAGTGACCAAATGAAAGAGGACCACACCAGGTATATATATAAAATATATGTATTTAGTCTTAAACACACCCCTCTAGTCTCTTTATGAGGCTAGAGTTCGAAGTACATAAGTTACAAGGCAAATATCAGCAGTTAGTAGCACAATACACGTTTGAGCCCTAGGGGCGTACCAAACCATATACTAAAATAGTGGTATAAGAACCACGACTGAGCTAGACACAAGGCTTAGAGCCTGTAGAAGTGCTTGGACCCCAAGGAACCACCCAAGGTAGTGACACAGGGGACCCACGGGGGACGCGTGCAGTGTGAGAACACAGCCGCGAATCGCCGTTGACTTCTGAGGGGAAAGTCGCGGTTGGATTTTTAAAGAAAAAGGACCCCAGTTCGGAGAGGACTTCCAGTTAACCCCTTTAAACTTAAGAGTTTCTAGGGCCCACACCCACGTGAGTACCGAAATACTCGAGTTACCTCACCCAGGGAAGCTGGGTGCATACGTGTTAAAAGGTGTCGGGAATCGTCGTCGTTTTCAATGGCGACCTCTTGGAAAGTGCTGCTGCCGTGAAGAGGAAGAGTGTCCGGTGCGATCCAAGCCTGGATCGAGGAAGAGGAAGACCTGAAAGCAGAGGGGACAGAGTCTGGGTCACTAGCCAGTGACCAGGGGCACGATAGTCGAGTGCCCTCAGATGTCGGGTGCTTCAGGTGAGTTGATGGGTGCCTTGACTCTTCAGCCACGAGGTCCAGGAGGCGTCGACGACAACCAGGAGCTGGATTCGAGCTGTCCCACAAAGTCTGTCGAGTGCTGCGGTGTCGGCGACCAGATTGGACCAAACAAGCCTTGGCAACGGCAAGTCACGGGGAAACAAAGAAAAGGCTGCGGTGCAGACCAGCAAGGCCTGAGGGACTCACCCAGCGAAGGTAAGTCAGGGCACTTCTGGAGCAACCAAAAAAGCCCAAACAATTGAAGAGTTGCCTTCGTGGGGACCCACTAGCCAACGGACTAGGGATCGCAAAGGAGCCTCGAGCGGTCGCACTTGGAGCTGGCCCACGGGACACTCATAGAGTGTAGGCCAGTGATCTTTGCTGCAGTTAGTGCTCGGGGCTAGGGCTACTTGGAGCCCAAAGCTCGGCTTCGAGAGATGTCAGGAAGTTGGTGCACTTGCAAATGTGCTCGGTGTCCAGGGGTCACGGCTCCACGTTACCCACGACAGCTACGTGCCTCAGCTTTGCTGGGGACTCAGGGCAGCCTCTGGTGATGCAAAGACTTTGGCGTCCGGCGGGAGCTTCAGTGATGCAGACTGGACAGATGCTTCATTCGTGCCTGCCAAGCAGGGGAGTCACTCCTTGACCCCAAGGGAGATTCTTCAGTCCTCTAATCTTGATGTAGAGCGTCGAAGGTCCAGGATTCAGCTACAGAGTTTCGTCCAGGGATATCTAAAGACTTGTTGCCAGGGTTCCCTTACTTATACTAAGGAAAGGGGTTGGACTAACTCTGGGGACCCACCTATGGGAGGGTTTGGAAAGAGGGGTGGCTACACCCATTTCCTTTGTCCAGTTTCGCACCAGAGCAGGGGCTGGCAGCCCCTGCAATCGGTTTGAACTGGGGTATGCACGAGGACACCAAATGTGCCCCCAGTGCAGGACTTCAAAGCACTCTTGGAGTGCACCCACCCAGCCCCAATCCACTAAGGCCTGTCTGGGAGGTGGTAACACCTCCCTGAGACAGGAAACCTATTGCCCAGGCCTCCCCTGCCGGAGTTTCGGTCAGCAGCATGAGGCCAGACTCGTGTCTGCAGCATCCATTTTGTGATGCCAGGGCTCTTTAAGGTTTCTACCGGTTATACCGGTGCTGTCATGTCTCTCCCTCTAGAAGGGTGGGATCATACTCCCACACCAGGTACTGGTGTGGGGGTATGATTCCAAGGTGTTTGACACCAAACACGACATGTTTCCGTGCAGCCATCCCAAAGTTAGCATTTACCGTTTAGATATAATGCACTTAAGAGTATATGGTCAGGCTGCATCACAGACAACCCCTGAGAGGAGATTCCGAAGGCTGCAGAGGGGCCCTGCTCATGCATGGGCACCCTCTCACATAAAACCAAGCACCCTGCCTTCAGGATTGATAAGGCCTGCCATAGGGGTGACTGATAGGTTTGTATGTGCAGTGATAGGTGAGATATAATGAACCTATATCTCTGTAAGGGGTGCATGCACCACCTCACTCAGGCTGCAGTAGCAGTCTTGTGGTGTCATTTTGGAGGGCCTTCCAGGGGTGGCACAATACATGCTTCAACCCCTGGTATGCCTCTGGGGTACCTATGCCCTGGGTACATAGTATACCATACACTAGGGACTTATAAGGGCACCCCAGAATCCAATCTGAAGTGTACTTAAGGTACAGGGAATCAATTTAGAGAGGAAGCAGCTAGGCTGGGGTCCTGGATAGCAGGGCCCCAGCCAGACTAAAGTCGAAAAACAGTGATACACCAGCAAAAAGTGGGGGTAACCATAAGAGGCAGATCCTACTCTCCTACACAACCCCCCCCAAATGCAGGGACATTAAACTAACCATGACCAGTTAAGTCTTCATGTTCTAAGTGGAAATATCTGGAGAGTCCATCTGCATTGGCATGGTTACTCCCAGGTCTATGTTCCACTGTATAGTCCATCCCCTGTAGGGAAATGGACCACCTCAAAAGTTTGGGGTTTTCACCCTTCATCTGTTTTAGCCATAAGAGGGGCTTATGGTCTGTCTGAACAAGGAAGTGGGTACCAAACAAGTATGGCCTCAGCTTCTTCAGAGCCCAAACCACAGCAAAGGCCTCCCTCTCAATGGCTGACCAACGTTTCTCTCTGGGGGTCAGCCTTCTGCTAATAAAAGCTACTGGCTGATCCTGACCTTCATCATTCAACTGTGACAGTACAGCCCCTACCCCCAACTCAGATGCATCTGTTTGCACAATGAACTTTTTGGAGTAATCAGGACTTTGCAGAATGGGAGCACTGCACATGGCCTGCTTCAGGTCATCAAATGCATTTTGACAGCTAACTGTCCACTGAACCTTTTTGGGCATTTTCTTAGAGGTTAAGTCATTCAGGGGTGTCACTATTGATCCATACCCCTTGACAAATCTTCTGTAGTACCCAGTCAGGCCTAAAAAGGCTCTCACCTGAGCCTGGGTAGTTGGAGCAGCACAGTCCATGATGGTCTGGATCTTGCTCTGCAATGGTTGAACCTGGCCTCCACCCACAAGGTGGCCCAGGTACACAACCTGACTCTGCCCTATCTGGCACTTTGTGGTCTTGATAGTTAGGCCTGCCTTCTGCAGGGCGTCCAAAACATTTCTGAGGTGGACCAGGTGATCCTCCCAGGTGGTTCTAAAGACAGCAATATCATCTAGATATGCTGCACTATAGGCTTCCAGACCTGTAAGGACTGTGTTCACCAACCTCTGAAAAGTGGCAGGTGCATTTTTCAAACCAAAGGGCCTCACCACAAATTGGTAAAGCCCACCAGGGGTAGAAAATGCAGTTTTTGGCTTTGCATCATCAGCTAGTCTGATCTGCCAGTAGCCAGCTGTTAGGTCAAATGTGCTTAGATACTTGGCTGAGGCCAAAGTGTCTATTAGCTCATCTGCCCTGGGAATTGGATGGGCGTCAGTCCTAGTGACTGCATTGAGGCCTCTGTAGTCCACACAAAACCTCATCTCTCTCTTACCATCTTTGGTGTGAGGTTTTGGCACCAGGACCACTGGACTAGCCCAAGGGCTATCTGAAGGCTCAATGACACCCAGTTCCAACATTTTCTGGACTTCTGTCCTGATACGGTCCCTGACCTGGTCAGGTTACCTGTAAATCTTACTTTTAACAGGCAGACTGTCCCCAGTGTCCACTTCATGAGTGCACCAGGTGGTCTGACTTGGAGTCAGAGAAAACATGTGTCTGAACTGATTGAGCACCTGTCTACAATCAGTTTGCTGCTGGGCAGTGAGGCTGCCTGCCAAGGCTACACCATTCACTGACCCATCATCAGGGTTCTGTGAGAGCAGGTCAGGGAGTGGGTCACTCTCCTCCTCCTGTCCCTCATCAGTTGTCATGAGCAAGCCCATGTCAGCCCTGTCCACATATGGCTTCAGCCTGTTGACATGGAGCACCCTGTGGGGTCTCCTGGGAGTTCCCAGGTCTACCAGATAGGTAACCTCTCCCTTCTGTTCAACAATGGTGGGCCACTCCACTTGTCTTGGAGGGCTGCTGGGGCCACTGGCTCCAACACCCACACCTTCTGTCCTGGCTGGTAAACAGTCAGCACAGCCTTTTGGTCATGCCTGGCTTTCTGTAATTCCTGGCTAGCCTTAAGGTTTTTGGTTGCCTTTTTCATATACTCAGCCATCCGGGAGCGGAGACCAAGAACATAGTCCACTATGTCCTGTTTAGGGGGTTTGAGAGGTAACTCCCAACCTTCCTTCAACAGACACAATGGACCCCTGACAGGATGGCCAAACAAAAGTTCAAAAGGGCTGTAGCCAACCCCCTTTTGAGGCACCTTCCTGTATGCAAATAAAAGGCAGGGCAAGAGTATGTCCCATCTTCGCCTAAGCTTTTCTGGGAGCCCTTTAATCATGCCCTTCAAGGTTTTGTTGAATCTCTCAACTAAACCATTGCATTGTGGGTGATAGGGTGTGGTGAACTTATAAGTCACTCCACACTCCTTCCACATTGCAGTCAAGTAACTGGACATAAAGTTTGCAGCTCTGTCAGATACTACCTCCTTAGGAAAGCCCACTCTTGAGAAAATTCCCAGGAGGGCCCTTGCCACCACAGGAGCTGTAGTGGTCCTAAGGGGAATGGCTTCTGGGTACCTGGTGGCATGGTCCACCACCACCAGGATAAACCTGTGCCCAGATGCTGTTTGGGGATCCATGGGACCAACAATGTCAATCCCCACCCTTTCAAAGGGAACCCCCACCACAGGTAGTGGTATCAGGGGGGCCTTTGTAGTGCCACCTGCCCTGCCACTGGCCTGGCAGGTTACACAGGAGCGACAAAACTCCTTGGTGTCTTCAGACATGTGGGGCCAGTGAAAGTGAGGGACAATTCTGTCCCAAGCCTTGCTCTGGCCCAGGTGACCTGCTAAAGGAATGTCATGGACTAGGGTCAATAGGAAGCCCCTGAACTTCAGAGGTATAACCAACCTCCTGGTGGCACCAGGCTTGGGGTCTCTACACTCTGAGTACAAGAGTCCATCATCCCAATACACTTTATGGGGACCACTAGCATTCCCAGCAGCCTCAGCAGCAGCTTGCTGTCTGAGGGGTTCAAGAGAGGGGCAGCTCTGCTGCTCCTGGCTCAGATCTGCCCTGGAAGGGCCCCCTGTCCCTAAGAACTCAACCTGACCAGGCTCAAGCTCCTCTGGGACAGTTCCTTCCTCAGGACTGAGATCATCTCCCTGAAGAGACTGATCTTCCTTCTGAGCCAAGGGGGAAGGCACTGCCTTTACCCTACTACTCCTCCTCTTGGATGGCACTTGTTCCATTGTTCCAGGATCCAAGGCCTGTTCAGTGTTAGGCAGTTTGCTCTGTGACCTGGTCACAGCAAACACATCTGCAGGGATGCCCAGCATTTCTGCATGGGTCCTGAGCTCCACTTCTGCCCAAGCTGAAGTTTCTAGATCATTGCCAAGCAAGCATTCAACTGGTAGGTCTGCACTTACCACAACCTTCTTAAGGCCAGTTACCCCTCCCCAGGAGAAGTTAACAACTGCCAGAGTATGGTCTGTTCTGACATTGCTAGCATTGGTCACTTGGTACATTTCACCAAGTATAATCTGCCCAGGATCCACAAGATCTTGTGTCACCATGGTGACACTTGCTCCTGTGTCCCTAAATGCCAAAGCCTATTTTCCATTTATTAATGGCTGTTGCCTGTACTTGCCCAGATTACTGGGACTCCCAGAGGAGGTCACATCCATGCCTCCATCACAGACTAGGACAGCCTGAGTGAGTTCTCTGACTAGGCCAGAGCTCATCTCCTTACCCAGGGTCAACCCTACTAAACCCTTGGCTTGTGTACTCCCACCACCAATTGTAACTGCACTAGGGGGAACAGGTGCCTTAGGGGCATTGGTGGGGGCTGGAATAGAGTCTTTGGACTTGGTGCAATCACTGGTCCAGTGTGTCTTTTGCTTACAGACTTTGCACCATGGTTTCTTTTGGCCTTTCCCTTTGTTAGACTGTGAATCCCCACCTGAAGAAGATTTTTGGGGGCCTTGTGAAGACTTCTGGTCTTTACCCTTCTCCCCACCCTTGTCAGAGTTCTTAGAATCTTGCTTCTTTGGGTCACTACCTTGGTTCTGTACCTTCTGCCTCACCCTGGTTCTGACCCATTTGTCTGCCTTCTTTCCCAATTCTTGGGGAGAGGTCAGATCAGAGTCCACCAGGTACTGATGCAACAGCTGATTTTGACAGTTATTAAGAATCTGCTCCCTCAGATAAGATTGTACAATCCTTTGAAGTCACATACCTTACTGCCCACTAACCAACCTTCCAGAGCCTTAGCAGAACAATCAACAAAGTCCACCCAGTCTTGATTCTGTGCCTTTTGGGTATCTCTGAACTTTAACCTGTATTGTTCAGTTGTTAGGCCAAACCCATCAATCAATGCACTTTTTAAGACTGGATAATTATCAGCATCCTCTTCTCTAACAGAGAGGAGCTTATCTCTACCTTTGTCTGCAAAGGAGAGCCACAAGATTGCTGCCCACTGCTCCTGAGGGACCCTCTGTACTTTACAGGCCCTCTCCAGTGCAGAAATCCATTTGTGGATGTCATCCCCACTCTGGTAGGGAGGGACAATCTTGTTCAGGTTTCTATGGTCATAAGACCTTTCCCTACCACTAGGGAAGTTGCTGTCACCATGGGACTCTAGTCCCAACTTTTGTTTTTGCCTTTGAAGCTCTAGGGACTCCCTGTCTGTAGCCAACTGCTCTCTTCTGAGTCTCAACTGAGCTTCTCCATACTTGAGCAGTCTCTCTTTCCTCTCACTGGAGGATTCCCTCCTATGAGAGGAAACAGAGGTCCCTACTGAGGTGTCAGAGTGGTTAGACTCCTGAGAAGGAGATCTAGACCTTCTGGGCACACTCACAACTCTTCCTGGGGGGACAAAGGGGAGGTCATCCTGATCCTCCTCCTCATCTGCAGGAGGAGCTGCATTTTCCAGGGCAAGGTCATTGTCACCTTCCTGGCCAGTTTCAGAGGTCAGGTCCTGGGGATTTTCATCCCTGGTCCCTTCCTCATCTTCTGCCCCACCCTCTCTGCCTACCCTTGCAGACCCTAGGGGTCTTCTGAGATCATCCAGCAGAAGCATCTCCATGAGACGTTGGGTGTTGGCACTTTTGCCTGTCTTCAGCTTCCTAATCTTGCACAACTCTCTCAATTCCAAGAATGGGAGGTTGTCATATTTGGATGGCAGGAGCCCACTGGTTCCTGGTAGTGAAGACATTACTAGTGAGGTGTGGTGTATGCACTACCTACTCTAGTGTGGCCTACTAAACTCTTTTGAGTTGCAGAAAGGGTGTGCTAGCCCTTAACACACAACTCTAAGTTCAGAAGAACTTACTGTATACTAAGCTTGTTTTATATGTACCTAAGGTACCCTTAGTGGTTTTCAGTTGATCAATTAAATTGAGATTATCTGGTAAAACAATAGCAAGCTGGAATCCCACACGCTGCACACCAATGTAAGAAGTTGGCCTGGTATATGCTGTCCACTAATTATAGTGGGCACCTTGCACCAGTCCAAACAACCCCTTATTGGAGATATGTTAAAGACAACCTTTATTGAAAGCTATCCTAGTGGTAGCTATGGAGAGCAGCCTTCAGGATAAGTCTTGAAGGAATGTAAAGCAGCTTGTTTTACCAGTCTATAATCTCTTTAGTGACCAAATAAAAGAGGACCACACCAGGTATATATATAAAATATATGTATTTAGTCGTAAACACACCCCTCTAGTCTCTTTATGAGGCTAGAGTTCGAAAGTACATAAGTTACAAGTCAGTTATTAACAGTAATAGCACAAATACACGTTTGAGCCCTAGGGGCGTACCAAACCATATACCAATAAAGTGGTATAAGAACCACGACTGAGCTAGACACAAGGCCTAGAGCCTGTAGAAGTGCTTGGACCCCAAAGAACCTCCCAAAGTAGTGACACAGAGGACCCACGGGGGACGCGTGCAGGGTGAGAACACAGCCGCGAGCCACCGTTAACTTCTATGGGGAAAGTCGCGGTTGGATTTTTAAAAGGAAAGGACTCTTAGAGGAGGTCTTGGAGCAAATCCCTTTAGAACTAGGCATTTCTAGAGTCAATACCCACGGGAGCACCGGAGTACTCGAGTTACCTCACCCAGGGAAGCCGGGTGCATAGGTGTCTTTTGGCGTAGGGTTTCGTCGTCGTTTTCAATGGAGATCTGCTGCAGCAGGCTGCTGGCGACCAAGTCGAAAGTGTCCGGGTGGATCCAAGGGTGGATCGAAGATCTGAAGAACCTGAAAGCAGAGGGGACAGAGTCTGGGTCACTAGCCAGTGACCAGGAAGGCGATGAGCAGATGCCCACTGATGTCGGGTGCTTCAGGTAGGTTGACGGTCGTCTTGACTCTTCAGCCACGAGGTCCAGGAGGCGTCAACGATGACCAGGAGCTGGATTCGAGCTGTCCCACGATGTCTGTCAATTGCTGAGGTGTCGGCGACCGGATTGGACCCAACAAGCCTTGGCAACGGCAAGTCACATGGAAACAAAGAAAGGACGTTGATGCAGACCAGCAAGGCCTGAGGGACTCACCCAGCAAGGGTAAGTCAGGGCACGTCTGGTGCAACCAGGAAAGCTCAAGCAGAAGAAGAGTTGCCTTCGGGAGGGCCCACTAGCCAACGGACTAGCGACCGCAAAGGAGCCTCGAATGAACACACTTGGAGCTGGCTCACAGGACACTCGTGGAGTGGAGGCCAGTGATCTTCGGTGCAGTCGGTGCTGGAGGTGGGAGCTACTCGGAGCCCAAAGCACAACTTCGTGGGAGACCAGGAAGAGGATGCACTTGCAAAAGTTCTCGCTGTCCAGGGGTCACGGTTCCACGTTACCCACGACAGCTATGGGCCTCAGCTTCACTGGGGACTCAGGGCAGATTCGAGGAAGTCTGGAAATCCACCTCTGGTGTTGCAAAGACTTCGGCGTCCGGCGGGAGCTTCAGCGATGCAAACCGGGCAATTGCTTCTTAGGTGCCTGCCAAGCAGGGGAGTCACTCCTTGACCCCAAGGGAGATTCTTCAGTCCTCTAATCTTGAAGTAGAATGTCGAAGGTCCAGGATTCAGTTTCAGAGTTTCGTCCAGGGATATCTAAAGTCCTAAGGACTGGGGTCCCATACTTATACTAAGTTAGGGGTTGGACATACTCTGGGGACCCACCTATGGGAGGGTCAGGGATGAGGGGTGGTTACACCCATTCCCTTTGACCAGTTTCACGCCAGAGCAGGGGCGGTTTGAACTGGGCTATGCACAGGGACACCAAATGTGCCCCCAGTGCAGGACTTCAAAGCACCAGAGAGTGCTCCCGCCCAGCCCCAATACACACTATCCTGTCTGGGGAGGTGGTTACACCTCCCTTCGATAGGAAACCTATTGTCCAGGCCTCCCCTGCAGGAGTTTCAGTCAGCAGCAGGAGGCCAGACCCGTGTCTGTGGCAGCGGCATCCATTTTGTGATGCCAGGGCTCTGTAAAGAAGTTACCGGGTAGGCCGGTGGGTACATGTCTCTCCCTCTAGAAGGGTGGAATGCTACCCCCGCCGCCAGGACTGGCGGGGGGATAGTATTCCAAGATGTTTGACACCAAGCACGACATGTTTTGGTGCAGCCAGTCCAAAGTTAGCATTGTACCGCGAGGATATAATGCACTTAAGAGTATATGGTCAGGCTGTACCACAAACAGCATCAGAGGAGGGACTCCAAACGCTGCAGAGGGGCTCTGCTCATGCAGGGGCACCCTCTCACATAAAAACCAAGCACTCTGCCTTCAGGATTGTAAAGGCCTGCCATAGGAGTGACTTATAGGTTTATATGTGTGTGCAATGGTAGTGATACAGGTAGTGATACGATAAGGGGTGCATGCACCACCTTACCCAGGCTGCAGTAGCAGACCTGTGGTGTCATTTTGGCTGGCGTTCCAGGGGTGGCATAATACATGCTTCTGCCCCTGGCAGGCCTCTGGGGTACCTATGCCCTGGGTACATAGTATACCATATACTAGGGACATATAAGGACACTCCAGATTCCAATCAAAGATGTACCTAAGGTACATGGAAACCATTTTAGAGAGGAAGCAGCTAGGCTGGGGTTCTGATTAGCAGGGCCCCAGCCAGACTAAAGTCGAAAAACAGTGAAGCATCAGCAAAAAGTGGGGGTACCCATGTGAAGCAGATCCTACTCTCCTACAGGAGAGGCCCCTTGTTGTCAAACATTCGTCAAGGGTGGTCATCTGCCTTGGACTGTTTTCGCAACTCGCCGTGAAGGTCTTCCATAAAGTCGCCATTTTAAGCATTGTTCTTGATGAAACTCGATAACCACATATACGTTACTTAGGGATACCCTCTGCTTGGAAATCACAGATTCCAAATATAACCTACTGGGTACAGAGGGTAAATATAATATTTGGGATCCAATTGGTCCTGAAGAATGCTGGTGTGACCCAACACTGTGGGCACTTTTAACACGGCTGAAACATGTCGACACTTTGGCAGTAAGGAGGGGTGAAATCTTAAAATTTCTCCTAGCACCACCATCCTTCACGTTTTTAGACCTAGACGGTGGGTCTAGGAATAAATTGTTGCAAAGAGACACCACCGAGCTAGTTTTATACCTTTACTGCACTTTTCTTTCGGTGATCCCAACGCATATTGAGATATCATTTCTTTTTCATGTGTGTATTTTCTTCCCCTTCCTTTTGTTCCACCCCAGGCGTTGGTCTGCGCAGGGGTGTATTGTAAGCAAGCCCAATGATGAAGCATGTCACACCTTTGTGAGTGAGGGCAGTATTTTTTCACAGAGCATGTGCCACCTTTTTATCACTCCTCGCTACTCCTCCAAGTGTGTTATAACTCTCCATGAGACCATGATTTTTAAGGATAGCCGTTCATTTTGGCGCTTGGCCTCTACTTGTACTACTGGTATCCAAACTGTCTTTGATCTTTGTGTACAACCAGATGATTGGGTAGACCATTTCAGTAAGCTATATTCTAGCAGTAGAGCATTAGCTATGGATGATAAACTGAGTGAATGTATTTATGCTCAGGAATTTAATAGCACTCTTGTCTTTACTTTATCAGACTCTAAATGCCATTAATTCATGTATTCCTGCCAGTGCCCGGGTCCGGACAGGTTTCCTAATGATTCATTTAAAGCCAATACTGATGTGTGGGGTCAGTATATAAATATTCTGTTTTATGCTATATTGTCGGGTCTTGCGATTCCACCTTCGTGGAAGTTTGATGAGATCCTACCCATCTACAAGAAGGGGGATCGGGCAAGCCCGGCGAACTATCGTCCCATCAGTTTGATAGATTCACTGCAAAAAAATTCTGCAAACAAGTGTTGTTTCATTTGCAGAAGTGGATTGATGAGGAGGGTATTCTATCTGACTTCCAGGCGGGTTTTTGCACAGGTATCAGTACCTTAGATCAGGTCCTTAGGTTCCTGTGTCAATATTGGCGCGAGGTGTTACTCCATGGCGGAAAGCTGTATGTCGCTTTTGTAGATCTGCGTACAGCATTCGATCTTGTTCCCCAAGTATGTATGAGGAGAGTACTGGAAAACCTGGATATTCCCCCCTCCCTATTGAACATTTTAGTGAGACTTCATGCGGGAAATAAGGCTCAGGTTCGATGGGGCTCAGATGGACAGCTCACTGATCCATTTAGGGTGGTCCAAGGAGTTAGACAGGGCTGTGTTTTAGCCCCTATTCTTTTTTCTTTGTATATTAATGGGGTGATTGACCACCTTAGTAAGGAGGGGTGTGATACACCAAGTCTTGGAGGAAAGAGGGTTCCAGCCCTCCTTTTTGCTGATGACACTTTATGGATTTCTTAGACTCCGCAAGGCCTACAACTGCTCTTGAACCATTTTTCTTCATTCTGTGCTGAGCGGGGCCTTGAGCTAAACAGTACCAAAAATAAATGCATGCTTTTCTCTAGGGCCAGACATTTTCGTAGTAGTAGACATATCTTGGTGGAAAACATGCCTATCGAGCGTGTGTACTCCTTTGATTACTTAGGCGTTCGGTTGACACCAAACCTGAGCTGGACCATGCAGATTGAAAAGGCCCAATCGATGCTTACCCAACAGTCCGTAAATCTGGTGAAGGTTCACCACAGAACTTCTCCCAGGCGAGTGGCTCCTGTTTTGGAGATTTATAATGTTAAAGCTATTGGGTCTGCAATGTATGGGGATCATCAAACCATACTAGACTTGCTACGGCTGAGCATAGGTATATGAGGTCTATTCTCTCACTTCCAATGAGTACACCTCTTGTCCCTCTGTATTTAGATCTTGCCCAGAGGAAGATATTGCACAAAATTGAATGTCGAATGTTACTGTTCTGATATCGTTTATGGACCTCAGTCGATCTTGAACCCTATCGTGAAGGTTTAAAGATTTGCTGACCCATTCGTGTGTAATCAAAATCCCTTGGCTCCATGCTATCAAAACTCTCTTACAGAGGTTGAGCCTACATGATTACTGGCTTTTCCCGGAACAATTGTGTCAGCTATCTAGAGAAAAGATCAAAAATTTGTATTGGGAAGCAGCAGCTATGGACATAGTGACGAGTAGCACAGGTAATCTCACTTTATCTTTTATTGATTTTAAACCATTTATGAGCTTTGAGACATCCATTGACGAAATCAAACCCTCTTTTGCACGCAAACTATATCTGCAGTTTAGATATTGTTTCCTTCCGGTCAAATCCTTTATTTTTAACTGGTCCGTAGGGAAAGGGGGTGGTGATGACCAATGCCCGGCATGTGGGGGGGGACCAAAACATTGGAACACCTATTGTTCTTTTGTCCCCAGTACAGTAGGTCGCGAGCAAAGTGGATTGTTCCACTGTGTAAAAATCTTGGTATCAAGGAACACCAAGTGCCTATTGGATGTGTAAGTCCCTTCCTGAGCAGCTATAACCGAGACGAATACAGTGGAATGTTTTGTAAATCATATATGTGTTAAATCCACAAATTGTTTTATCATGTTTTAATAATTGAATCCATTCTATGACAACAGCTGCACTGTCCTTTTTATCTATTTAGTACTCTGTAAACTGTGTCTATTTTTTTACTTTGTTGATCTGTGTGATCGAAATAAAGTATTTTGACTGACTGACATACATTTAAAAGTATTTATTTTTACTTACCTCAGCTGCCTGGGAAAGTCATATTCCAGCTATTTGTACTCTATTTTTTATTAAACTAATAGTGAATAATGTAATATTATTCACTATGAGCATAATAAAAAATTGACAAAACACGAGGTGAGTGAAGTCCCCACTGACATCCATAAGGACGAGCTGCTTCTGTTCCTGCCACTGATTTTGCAACTGCTGACGCAAGGGGTCACAAAGGCAGAACCAGGGGTCACAAGGGGCATGCTAGGGGTCGCAGCAGAGACCCCTGGCGACCCCTAAATTACATCCATGCAAAACCCACCGCTAGTCTCTTCAGTTTCACCCCCGCCCGCTCCCTGGGTCGCATCCTTTTGTTGCTTTAAGAAAAGGGGGCCGAACGGAGCGACAAAAGGATCCCTTTGCCATTCTGCATTGTACAATTTTTGGTGTGTAATTATATGAATGTGTCCCTTGGTTGGGCCAGGGGCTAGTTTGAAGGCCAGTGCGGGCCATTAGGCCTTGCTCCTCATAGCCCTGCCCAGGGCTGCTCACATCAGGGTGTCCTTCCTGCTGCGAGGGCTGACGGCCCCTCTCCAATACTATCATGATTAATGTCAGCGTAATGATGTAAATCCATGCTCAGGGTCATAGCTTGGTCAGTAAGATTGTGGGGGCGTGGGGTAGTAAGCTTGAGAATTTCCAACAATAGCGCTGGCATATAATATTAAAAAACATTATACGTACCCCCCTCCCTCGCGTGAGGCCTTTGAACAATATTTTGATACCCTTGCGCTGGTTTGGCTAGAGGACTATCATCGTGAATATTTAGACGAGCCCTTCTCCAAGGAGGAGATACTGGCTGCCATAAATAGTCTACCTAGTGATAAGGCCCCAGGTTTGGACGGCTTACCCGCCTCGTTCTATAAGGCTTATGCTTCGCTTCTGGTGCCACATCTGGCCGCCATGTATAACGATTCCTTTGATACTGGCCTCTTCCCGCAGTCACTCCGCGAGGCGATGATAACACTACTCCTCAAGCCGGACAAACCAGCTGACAGCCGCGAGTCTTACCGCCTCCTTTCTTTAATTAATATCGATAATAAGATTTTTGCTAAGTTACTGGCTTCCCGTCTTCTCCACCTTATGCCCCTCATCGCCCTCCCCGATCAGTCCGGCTTCATCCCTGGCCGTGCCACCTCGCACAACCTTAGGACTATTTTTTCGGTCATTCATCAAATCAACCCTAGCCTCCCTGCGGTGGCCGCTCTACTCGATGCCACCAAGGCATTCGATACACTGGAGTGGCCTTTTCTATTTTTTCTTCTACCGCGCCTTGGCTTTAGTAACATTTTTATCCGTAAGATATCTCTCCTCTACACTCGCCCCTCCGCCCGTCTTCAGATCAATGGGCAGATATCAGCACCTATTCTGATTGAACGCGGCACTCGGCAAGGATGCCCGCTCTCCCCTATGCTCTTCGCCATTGCGATGGAGCCTCTCGCAACCAGACTCCGGCAACACCATACTCAGAAGGGTATCGGCTTCTCTGCCCGCGCCCTCTTGGTATCCATGTATGCCGATGACATTACGTTGTATGTCCGCCATCCCCAAGACAACCTCAGCCCCCTTGTGCGCGAAATAATACGATTTGGTGGATTGTCCAGTACACAGGTGAACTGGAGCAAGTCAGTGTTGTTCCCTCTTACTGATGCCACCAAGACATTCACTCCGGACTTTCCCTTTGTTTGGGCCTCCGGCCCCACCCGTTACCTAGGTATTTGGCTGAGCCGGGACTTGGATGACCTCTGGATGGCCAACTTTGGGCGCGCGGTGGACTGGCTCGAATCCAGAATATCCCAATGGAACCGACTCCCCTTGTCCCTGGCTGGTCGCATAGCCATCGCCAAGATGGTGGTCCTCCCGAAATTCCTTTATCTCTTTTTGAATATCCCAATTCCTCTCACTGCACATTTCTTTCGTAAAATCCGTTCTCTGATCATTTCTTTGGTCTGGGCTAGCAAGCAGCCCAGGATTGCATATGACATCCTCACTCTCCCCATGTCGGCTGGCGGTATGGGCGCTCCCAATTTTAAACTTTATGCCTTGAGTGCCCAGGCCAGTTTTTTACACTTCTGGATTCACCCCACCCCTTATCAGCCGCATGTGGCGGTTGAAGCCGACCTTGCAACCCCTTGGCCACTGACCACTGCCTTGTTTGCCCCGGCGAGTCGCCCACCTGCTGAGGTGGACACGGTTGAAACACTGCGCTGGGCCTGGTTGGGACTGCGCCGGCTCTCCAATGCTCCGTTGTTATCAGCTAATACCATGCCGATTATTCGACATCCTGCTTTCCCGCCTCTCCAACCAACTGGCATGTCTAAACATGCCGCTCGCTTGAGGCTGACGTCCCTGGCGGATCTTTATCCCGGAAACACGTTCTATTCTCTTCCTGCTTCCTCTGGTCCGATGGACACACTGATCTTTTATCAGCTGCGGGCTATTTGCAAGGAGCTGCATCCCACATTCCCCCAGCCTCCACCTTTGATGCCTGCTCTCGATTTCATATATACATCTCCCACTCCCCGCAAGTTGGTAACTAAATTATACGCCCTAACGCTGTCGACCACCTCCATCTCCACTGACCGCGCACGCGCGGCATGGAGCGAAGAGTTGGGCATGGACATCGCTCAAGCTGATTGGATTTATTGCTGTAACCAGACGAAGAAATTATCTCCCAACTATCGTCTTCGTCTCATACATTTTAAATATTTGCATAGGCTATTCCGCACTCCTGTTCAGCTACATAAACTGGGACTCATTCCCAACGAAAGATGCATGCGTTGCTCTGCTCCTGCCGCGGATTTTGCTCACCTTGCGTGGTTGTGCCCCAAGGTATCGGATTTCTGGCTGGCGGTTTGTGCCGCCATCTCCGAGATTACCTCAGCGCAGGTTCGGCCGGACCCGCCGCTGTGCCTGCTGGGCTTTGTCAAATTTTGCCCTGATGTTTCGCGCCGCCTGATCGCCATGCTGCTCGTACTTGCTCGGCGTAGGGTGGCCATGTGTTGGGGTCGCAGACCGGCGCCCAAGCTCGCTCACTGGATTGAAGATGCTTCGAGATGCCAGACCTTATTATCTGAATTCTGGGACCTTATGCCAGCGAGATCCCGCCCATCTGACATATGGGGTCCCCTAGTGACATACCTCCATTCCCGACCCAATCTGAGCCGAGCTGCCTCTCCCGCGCTCCCCGCCGGCACTCCGCCCGCGGCAGCCGCCGGCGTTGGCCAGTAACTGCCTTCCTCCCTGTCCCTATTTTCCCCTCCGACCGTGCCTGCTTCTCTCCCTACAGTGCTGTCCCCACCTCCTTTAGCTAAGTGTTGCTCATGGTGCCACTGCTGGGTTGTACAGAATAGTACTTCTATTTGACTGTGATTTCACTATGTCTACAATATTCCGTAAATAGCCTGCTATGTTCGATGCTCTGATCTGATGCAGACGTGTATTTTGATTATGTTGAATCTGTCAATAAAGGTTTTGAAAATTAAAAAAAAAAAAAAATACATTATACGCCAACCAGGGCAGATGAGAGGGGCTAAAGGGGCAGTGGAAAGGGAGAGGAGTACGGATTGGTAGGGGTACTAAGTGAGTGAAAACACAATATTTTGTAAAATAACCAATATTTTTGAAGTTTTTCAAAGCAGAGAGGGAGAAAGTGTGTGTGCGCTTTTGTTTGTGTTTCTGTAAAAATTCCTGGTGAAATCCGACAGACACCGCACCATACCCAGCTGAAAGCCCCTGTGCCCAACTATTTACCAGAAAATGCATTTATTAGGGGGGGTAACACCCCATAGTACCCCCCCTCCGAAGCATGACTTCTAGATTGTTCCAATAATGTACAATGTTACCTATTTTATTGCACCTGTGTTTCCGAACAAATAGGAGAATGCAGCATGGTGTGGCCTTACAAACCTAATTGTGGTAACACCTGGGGGCATATTCACAAGGATTTATCGCCGAGCGCCACCTTAACGCATCAAAAGTGGAGATAGATTTAACGCCCCATTCACAAGCGGGTGCAAACTGCAGACATCGCCAGTATTCCCGCGATAACTGCCGCAAAATTTATCTCCACGGGTGAAACCACCAACTAACCCTAATGAGATGCAGAGTAGGCGTTCCCGTGCAAAAACTCACGAAAACACCACTTTCACAACGAACTGCCAGATCTGCGATGCGAACCAAAAACAGGCGATAAGCCGCTGTAGCAGCAGGGAATTAACACCTGCCTTTTGCTGGTGTTAAGCAGGACGACTACCTGCAGTATGAAAGGGAGCCCAGTCAAGAGCCACATCTGAAGACCCACAGATGCCATGGAGCCAATGATCATGCAGGTCGGAGACCCATGAGGGCCACAACACCCACCGCCACCACTCCCAGGCCCGCCACCACCCCAGGACCCACCCCGCCCTCCCCCCCGGACCACCACAGAGGCAGCATACACAAAGACAGCAGACCCACCGTAAACGCACCAGCCGCTCAGACCTAACGCCAGAGGAGGTCATTGCCCACTACAGGCCCAAAAGGACAACCATCCCCCGCATCCTGACCCACATCGCCCACCGGCTGATGGTACCAACACAGCGGACAACCAACATCCCTCCGCAGACAAAGCTGCCGGCTATGCTGCACATGTTGGCCTCTGGTACCTTCCAACCCACAACTGCCAGAGTCGGAGGAGTCTCACAGCCAGCCCTATCCAAGTTCATCACACCTGTCCTGGATGCCATCATCAGCCTGGTACCCCAGCACCTCCACTTCACCCACACTGCGCAGGAGCAGCTGGAGACCAAGCAAGGCTTCTATGCCATAGCTGGATTCCCTCACATGTTGGGGGCAATCGACTGCACACATGTACCCCTCGTGCCCCCGGCCGACACTGCACACAACTACCGCAACAGAAAGCACACGCATTCCATCAATGTGCAGGCAATAGTGGACCACTGGGGACTCCTCAACAATGTTGTGGCCAACTCCCCAGGCAGTGTGCATGATTCATACATCTCCCGACAGTCCATCATCAACCAGCGCTCCCAGGATGGCACCTATGGAAATGCATTGCTCGTTGGTAAGTACCAAATGAACACACCACACACCTCCACTCCACAGTCATGCAACTCACGACACTGGCAATGGGCACGCAGCAAAACTACATGCAACATGCTACACAACATGCCAACTGACCAGACACGACAACACGACTCCATTGGGAACCTGGGCTTCCCATGCACACAACCCAGCCACGGCATGGCACCACAGCCACACAATAGCAGAATGTGAGGAGAGGCTTGGAGCAGGCATGTGCGAGAGCGGCAAGTGACTAATGAATGAGAACCTACCCAATGCCAGGTGTGGCGTGGATGTGCCGGACAGACTTAAGTGTGCAAACCACGGAAATGGCCATGTGGACATTAATTGCTGGTGCATGGAGTGTAGTGGCCAGTGGATGCTACCATGTCCCCACAGGCTGTGGAGCAGAACGCGGAAATGTCCCTCATTACGTCCCCCCCTGTATGTGCGGGCGGAGTGGGTTGGCCCTGCGTACGCCAGGCCTGCGTAGGGGTGTGAATAAAAACCCTGTCGCACTGGGAGTGGTTCTCTTCCGGAATGGCCAACGTGTCTGCCAGGGTGGCGCCTCTCAGCCCGCCACGAGGCCGACGCCGTGAGCGGCGGGCCTACGACCCTGTGCGCCTGCTGCACCCCAGGCCGCTGGTCCCCAGACCCGTCTTGCCTGCCCCAGCGCACCAAGGAGGCTTCGCTCACCTGCTGACACTGGCGTGTGTCAAAGAGGGCCCACCATGTGCCGGTGCAAGCTCCAAGCCCCAGTCCCGCGACCTTTGCAGCCTCCGCAGACCATCGCTGGCCTCCACGACGTTGGCCCACAGTACTCCTTTTTCGTTTACATACCCCACCGGCGTACTCTTCGGCCCAGTTGTTGGCACATCTTGTATGCATCGCAAGTACACGACACGTGGAGCCACTAACCCTGTTCAACGCAAGCCGGCGACACGTGGTGCCACTAACCCTGTTCAACGCAAGCCGGCGACTTGTGGTGCCACTAACCCTGTTCAACGCAAGCCGGCGACACGTGGTGCCACTAACCCTGTTCAACGCAAGCCGACGACACTTGGATGAGGGCTCAGGCCTACACTGCGGTCCAGTAGGTCCCACATGTGGAACTGTGTCCTGAGTTTAGAATGGCAGTGACCAAATGTTAAATGCTGCGTTTATATCACTGAACTCCCTTCGATCAGT
Source organism: Calotriton arnoldi (assembly GCA_963921515.1). Classification (NCBI taxonomy): domain Eukaryota; kingdom Metazoa; phylum Chordata; class Amphibia; order Caudata; family Salamandridae; genus Calotriton; species Calotriton arnoldi. Next base: position 110,299 of record CAWUFW010014328.1, read on the forward strand.
GTCCCAAACTCTGCATCGCAAGCACACGACACGTGTCTGTGGGCCCGTGCTGACCGCAGCCCCCGGCCTACACTGCGGTCCAGTAGGTCCCACATGTGGAACTGTGTCTTGGGTAACTTAGGGAGGAGTTCACACCATTGGACACGCCTCATCGCAGGCGGCATCCCCTATCAGCACCGGTGCCACTAACTCTGTGCGCAATGAGTCATGGGCACTCTCTGGTTGAACTTTGGTGTTGTCTGAGTCCATGGCCTGGGAGTTGTCTGCATCATCATCTGGCTGGGACGGACTTGGTGTTCGACATGTGTCTGTTCCATTAATCTCCACCATAGTGACTGTTTCTGCGTGGTTCTGCCTCTGCATCATGCCCTGGGGGTACACCTTCCACTGTCCACCGAGACACTCCGCGACAACCCCCTTTGACATCTACGAGAACCTGCTCTGCTCTCGTGACCCTGCCCCAGTGCACCGCAAGTCAGCGGCCCGTGGCGGTAGGCCCGTGCAGGACGCTGTGCATCCGGGGCCACTGACTCTGTGCAGCTCAAGTCATGGAGCCTTTATGGTTGAATGGTTGTGTCCTTTACGATGTACACTGTTGTCGTTTTTTGACTGCACCAGGCACTCCATGACGGCTGGTGTACACACACCCCACACACAACCAACACAGGTGTCACTCGACATGTGAGCCTGCTAATAAAAGTGGCCGGTTGCACGTGCCCGTAGCCATTCACACCATCTAAGCAAGTGTGTCCGTGTGGTCATTATGTCAGCATGATGGGCCCGAGCCCCGCAACATCACAGTGTGCTGTCTTCAGCGGACGATACCATGTCACCTCAGCAGTGGCAAAGACATTGGACATGTAGCTTTGTCCGCCACCCCCTGCATGCACAAGCGGCGTGTGCTGGTACGGCGTACGTCAGGTCAGCGCCAGGGTGTGCTGATTCGGCAGGGGGATCAGGGTGTGGCTCTGGTCTGGCCTTGAGCAGGAAGTGCGGTAAGCGTGTCTCTGTGTTGGAGTGTTGTCGCCACCAGGACCACAGTAGTCGATGTTGCAATGTAGCATGCCCCCGGAGGGCGGGCCCGCACGTACGGGGAAATGTAGGAGCGCAAGACCGCTCGGGGTCTTGGCTCATACATGCCAAGTGTTATGTGTATCAGTCCTGCGGCTGCATAAGTCAGATGCCTAGCCTCAATCGCAGCGCGATCACAGCCAGCCATGGACTGTATACCTGTGTCCGCCCTGTCCAGACCATTGGCCTACACTCACGTGGCCGCACACCCTCAACGGCCAGCTTCACGGTGTTGTTGGCATGCCGCTGGACATGCGCAGACAGGCATGACAATGGTGTGCCGTAGGAGTGCATGTGATACAACCGTGCAGCGCACACAAGTGTGGGAGGGAGCAGCAGCTGTGAGGCAACGTAACACACAGTGAGGCCGCTCATGTGCCACGTGCTCGGCATATCATCCATGATTCCATGGGTCGCAGACATCCCACCCCAGCCACGACAGGCCTCTGTACATCTCCTGTATGCAAGCAGATGGTAAAGTTACTGTAGGGATGAAAGGTCCTTTGTCTGAACTATCAGGCGGAAGCACATCTGCAGCTCCGAGCTGGGACTTACATGTGCCCAGCACCCCCTGACAGATACGATAGCATTTGCTGGCGACTCCCACACTACGCACTGCCCGACGTGAGACCAACGTGTACACATCCCACACACAGAAGTCCTTGGTCGTAGTTAGCGTGCGTGAAATGGCCTTCACACGTACTCCCACCCCACCCCAGGCCTGCACCCGTTGCACACAGACACTGCTCATAGATCCGAGCTGTGGCATTTCATCCACAGGACTGGCGCGGGTCAGCACGGTGCTGCTTCAAGCAGAGCCACTGACACAATGGCAGACCATCCCGGACACATGCACAACTCCAGTCACGTGGACCGGTACCCTGCACGTCTGCTGCATGTAGTGGGGGCACTGCTATTGGCGATGCTGCGGATCAGTTACCGGCTAAGTTTCCACCTTGCCAACGTCACCTGCGTTCAGCCTGTGTTGCATTGTCGCTCGTGCATATTCGAGTGGACCATGGATGTCTGCCTCTCCAACGTAACGGTAGCTGACCTGGATTTCGACGTGTGTGTGCGCCCCCTGTTGGCCCACGACCAGGAGTGTCACCGTGATGCCCGTTTATGGCATGCCTGGATGATTGGCATGCATGCTGACAACTGGACCTGGGAGATTGCACGAGTCGTCGTGTGCAGTGACCACATTGAGCCGCTCCCCTTTTGGGCTTTAGTGCCAATTGGGGCCAGGGGTTGGAGTCAGCACATCTGTCCGGGACAGCTGATGGGTTACTTGGCCGACATGTTAGATGTAGTCGACAACGAGCTCATGTTGGAAATGTTGGCCTACGCTGCTGTACTCGCGTTCATGGACGAGTGACAACGTACCTGCAGCCACAACTGAATGTGACCCATTGCACGTGTCCCGGTGCCTGGTTGCATGTTGGGGATCTGGTCACATGTCCCAAGATGACAGTGGACATGGCTGCATTGGCCTGGACTCCGGATACATGCGTGGACAACCAACGCGCTTTGGCACTGACTTGTGTGGGTGATGGACTCCCCCGGGGTGGACATGGGCGCTTTCCAACGTTCCTCATTCAGACATGCTGCTGCATTGGTCTGCATGTTGTGGCACTTCTCTTGGCCGTGCTGACACGCAATTGTTGATGAAGTTTCCGCACCTTCACTTGTCTCCAACTGTGGTGAGTGTTGATATGTATGCAAATGTGTGTGTCACGGCCTATCTGGGTCCCTGCCATACATGCATTGCTACCCCATCAGGGCTGTGGGTTGCTACTTGTGCATTATCATGTCCCTGTTTCGTGCTTTGCTAGATGCGTATGGCCATTTAGCGGCCACAAGCGGGTGCACTTGTGTCCTGTGTTCGGTTGTGCAAATGTTGGTGTTTGTACCACTTTGTGTTCGATATTGGGGTGCTCTGCTTCCTATGTGTGTGTGCTGCATTGTGTGTGAGATGGCCCTTCAGCTCTGATTTGGCTCACCCTTCTCCCTTTCAGGCAGTGTGGTTTTCACTTCTGTGTTTGCTCAGTGGTGTGATATTGCCGACTTGTGTGACTTGTGCTCTTGGTTGGTGTTGTTACTCTTGGGCATGGTTTGTCTGCAGTTGTGCTGTGCTTAATTGTGCATGTGTGCCATTGTGCCCATCTCCCCCCGTCCCTCCAGTCCCTGGTCGTTCCTCTCCCTGTTGCTGTTGTGTCTGTTGATTTTGAGCAGTTTCCAGTCCCCGACTCCTGCCACCATCTCCAGACTGATGTGGTGGACACCATTTCCTCCATGTCATCCAGCTCCTGGTGTGGCGCTGGACTCCCACCTCAGGTGTGCATTGCTGCCTTCTGGTTGTTGGCGTGTTTCTGCTTGTTTTTGTGTTTTGCATCATTCCAGCTGTTCTGGTTTTCTTCCATTGTCCTCCTCCGCTCTCCGGCTGCATTCACCTTGTTCACGATGGCCTGCCATGTACAATGTTTTGTTGCCAATGGGGCTTGTGGGGTTGTGTACTAGCTCCGACTGCCTCCATTGTGCTTCGCTGTTGTTTTCTGTTTGGTTTGTCTTCCTTTTTCCTGCTTTTGTTGTGCTTATTCCCGCCTGCCGTGTGTGTGTCGCTGGCCTGGCGCTGCTTATCGCTGCTTTCCTCATCGCGAATGGGCTCATCGCACGTTTTTTTGCGTTGGGGTTTGTGTTTTTATCTCCGTCGCAGTGGTTGTATCGCGGACATTGGCCGCGTTTTCGGCAAACTATCGCATGGTACCGCCATGTTGTGAATTCCACGTTAACACTGGGTTATTTTCCCGCGATAGACTGCGATGTATAAAGTTGCGTTAACATTTTTTGGAGATGTTTAGCGCACGTTCTTGGGAATATACCCCCTAGTGTTTACATGGCACTTACACGCATGCGCAGACTGTGTGCCGGTGCAAGATTAGACAACCTTGGTATTCAGCAATCCTGGAATTTTGCACATTTTTACCACTGAAGAACATACAGTACAAGATAAAAACACATAAAATAGACCACCATAATGGATAAATGCCTTTTAGCCAGTTGTATGTTTACAAAATGCACATATTTAAAGTTTCCCCATTAACTTGTCATTGGATAGAAAAAAGATCATGTTTGCTTTTTAAAATCAGGAGTTTCCCATCTGAATTGGGTGTGTTGCCATGTATGCTGCATCGGCCTCCTACCTGGATTCATATTGACATACAGGGGCCATGAGGATACAAGAGAGATTGTGAACAAGGAGAGAAGCCAGTTGGAATGGTAGTGAGCTAGGGGCGAGGACTGGAATTAAAAGTAACCATAAAAGAATCTGAGAGACAGGCAGCCTCTGGTAGTTGAAGTGAGGTTGCCACATGGCACAGAGACACCTGGCAAACACCTGGCTCAGCATTTTCCAAGCAGACATTTAGGGGAAATTTCCACCTTAGGTTGGAGGACGATCCTTCTCCTACCTCGCTACGAAGACTTGGAACTCCCTGCCTCTGCACCTCAGGCAATCACCATCGCTGCCGCAATTCGGGAAGGACCTCAAGACCTGGCTCTTCGACTGAACTGCAGACCCCCCTTCACCCCCCTCTCCCCAGCGCCTTGAGACCCTCATGGGTGAGTAGTTCGCGCTTTATAAGATTACTGATTGAGTGATTGAAGTCATCAAGTTGAAGTTTAGGTGCTAAGAAGCCCCAGGTCACAAGTGAATCTTTCATCCAGTTTTTTATTTTAATCCAGCCGCATTTAGCATCCTTACGGCTTGTGGTGTGAGGCTTCCAGGGGTAGGTAAGGAGTCACAGATCACAGCATGCAAAGTGTTGTTTGCTAAAAAGCTGGGAATGACTGAAGATGTGCCTTGTGACGTGGACACTGAGCAGCTGCACAGAAGTGTCTACTTCCAATTTACATTGGGTTTTTGATGGGGCACAAATCACATACATTGAATGGCAAGGGTACCTACCACATCCTTAAAATGTCACTCTCCAAGCTGCTGCAAAGGTTGAGAGATGGAAACCAGAAGTCCTCTGTTTTCATCGCTTTTCCCCTCTAGTCCAAACTTTCAGATTCTGGGTAAAGCATTTTTACCATCTGTGCCACAGATCCCTCAACATCTCCTAACCTCACTAAACACCTGTTTTAAGGTTTCTGTGAAAATCGGTGCTCGACAACTCTCCCCAGCTGGAGCTCTGAAATGCCAGATGTTGGGATGGAGGAGGGGCGGTTGGCAATCCTTTTTCTTATTCCACAAGAGCGGTGCCAGTGCAGCTGTACCCCTCCCTGCAGAGGCCTGGAGGTGCAGGCCTGATAAGACCCAGACGACCGCCATTGCGTCGCCAGAGATTCTTCCAGAAGGCACTCTATCTGGTCCATGGAGTAGGAACAGCTGCTTGGAGGGGAAACCGGAAGTAGATAAGCAGAGTGCCACCACGGGCACCCAGAAGGGCCAAATTTAAACACTTTCCAGCCTCTGGTGGTGCCCTACAGGATATGACGCGGCCTAAACAATGCACTGTATTGTCTAGGGCTTTTCCAAGTGGGTTCCCAGATAATTCTTTTCTCAGACCGAGCAGGAAGTCTTACAGGGACGGATTTAGCATAAAAAGGCAACAATACATTAAGAACAGGCTCCCCTTCCTCCATCCTTTAACGCGTTCAATCATGTACTTGAAAGGCTTTTAGGGACATTTATCCACCGCTGCGCACGAGGCGTCATGAAAGGCGCTGAATTCGGTATTCAAAGGTTGGAAATTGGTGTTTAAGCATTTAATGGGAATCGGCACAATACGCTCCAGCCCCGCAAGCTGGAGCCCTGCGTGAAGTGTTTACATCATCACGCTCCTTGCGGGGCGGGGTCGGGAAAAGGGCCTCTTCTGCACTCCCTCTTCGTGAAGAATTGAGCGGAGGCTCGCAGGGGTGAAGGGGTGTGTAATCTTACATCATCTACCGTGTTTGTAGTGCGCACCTGCCACCAGTGTGGCACTGAGGCGCTCAAAGCCTTTACTGGTGGTGCCTCGGACGAGTCACGTGCCGCCAGGGGAAGGGGTCTTGAACCCGCAACACAACACACGCTCTCTGTTCCAAACAGTATATATATATATATATCTAGACACAAAGGGTCACCTACCCCTTTACACCTCTCCTGCAACCATTCTTCGGGATTGGTAGAACTGTTCGACTACTCTGCTGGTGATAAAGGCAGCTGCATAGCGCTGTAGTGCCAAGACTTTAGGCGCTGGTGCTCAAGCACTGGTACTTTATAATATGCCTACATGTCCGGCATGCATCTGTAATAAACATGTGATGCCACAGAATTCTTTGCTCTGTCTCAAGTACCCCCTCCCAGGGGGTAGGTCAGACTACCCCCCACGGGTTGGGGGAGGGGTCGGAGAGAACATTAATATAAAAAAATAACGCTGCTAGCGCCTTGGTAACATGCATCACAACTCTCCATGAAGCGATTCATATCATTTATGAACGGGCTCCCATTTTTGGGTGAAGCAGCACTTTAGTTTTCATTCCATTCCACGTTGTGGCGTCTTCCTGCTGAGAGTTAATGCAAGTGGGTGCCCTGGGCATCAGTCCGGCGTTGCTCGCCTTCTTTTTGTCTCAGACCAGCAAGACCACGGGTTCGAATTTCGTGGTCCATCAACAGAAGACAGCTGTTGCCAGGCTCCATATTTTAATGCCCCCACACTATGATGTACGAGGTAGGACCCCTACAGAGCCCGTGAGAAACCTATTAAAACCCACATCAGTAGGACAACTGGTTGAACGCACACTGCTGAGATCTCCGTGAAATCTGCAGTACATAGACTTCCGAGAGGGCTCAGCCTTTCATCACAAGAAGCCGATGAAATGATGACCAATTGAGATGCTCTACAAAGACAACTATCACACAGGAGAGAATTACACGCGTGGCCAGTGCTGTAAAATCACTCCATAACTACATTTTCTGTGAAGACGCCCACCCACAAGGTCACAGCCTGGACACCACCTCCCCACACAGTTGAACCGTGGTTTATGTTCCTCCACTGGGCTGACAGGGGCTGTACATTTCTGGGTACTGATGGGATAAGCACTACAGTCTTCTGAAACTAAAAACTACAGTCGTTTTCATAAAACAAGGACGCTGCAATAAATATGGTAAAAACGCGAGACTTGTACACTCAGCACAGAACCCACACGCTCGAGGAAAGCGCCTTACCTTAGAGTAGATTATAAAGCGCCTCACCTAGCTGTACCGAGATGGGGGGTGGAAGCAGCATTCCCATAACGCCCTGGAAGAGCAGGGAAAAGCCACTCGCTTCCTCGTGGTGTTTCGTGAAGTTGTCGGTGGGCTCCAATGCTCGGTAAGCTCGTTTGTAATCTTGATCTGTCTCTGCTCTTTGATAGGTGAGCAGCCCTGTCACTCAGGAGCTGAGATCCCCCTCTCTTGCATTCCCATGCTCATTCTTGACAGCAATAATTCCCCTATAGCCAGTGTCCACCTCCATCTTGGGGGGGACCCTTGAATAATCTGAGAGGAGGGAACACTAACTGATGTCAAAAAGGCAGCAAGCATATTGTTTTTAGTTTCACCAGACTTTTAGAATACATAAAAACAATATAGGCTGCTGAGTTCATGATGATGTCACTGGTGTCTTCCTTCAACCTCACCCTTTCCCTCGACCTTCTGTCTGTCACTCTCCGTTGAACACCCACATAATAGACAACCTTCGTCCTTGTGGGCGGGGTCTTTGGTGGACTAGTCTTAATACTAGAGGGGTGAACCTGGGAAGGATAGACAAAGAACATGTCTTAGTACCACAGAGAGATAAGTGACAGTGGGCCCCCCAAAGCAAAGAGAATTGAGGGTACAGGTAAGTTGGACCCCAGGTCTGCATAAGTACTTTTCAGCAGCCTTCTTCAGACCTCACAATGCACTTTTTCATTAGTTTGTTTCTTATTTTCAACTTTGCATTTTACCCATTATTATAATACAAATATACATCTAAAGTCAGATCTGACCTCTTTTCTGGCCAGGTATAGCCTCTTCGAGACTCTACATATGAAGGGTCAACCAAACCTTACCCTTTGTCTCCCTACGCCAAGCAGTACTTTTTAACCCACCCTCCAGCCCTTCAGCGTACACAAACCACTGCTGGAAACAGCACTTTCTGGTTGGCTGAAGGGATGCCCCCAGCCAGGCAGAACCTTCCGCTCCCGTCAAGGGCGGGTGATTACACTCCGTGTATAACCTGTGCTCACACAGGTAGCTTGGCACTGAGCAGTCAGGGTTAATTCAGAGGCAATGTGTAAAGCAAAGGTACAGCAGTCACTTGCGATAAATACACTGAGCGTCACAAAAGAGACTTCATACAGGATGTATGTAAAAACATTTATATTCAACACACATATTCAATCATAACACGAGCATCAGGTACTTTTGGGCATAAAACAAATCTGGAAATATTATATATAGTACTAGGCCCACTCGTATTGTTATGATATCAATAGTAGGCACATTGGAGACAAGTCCTAATCTAACCCTCCCCACAGAGAGATCACCCTTTTGCGGTGCGACACCCTGTCCACCCCAGGCCAACCCTGGCAATCCTGATAATACAGTCCCACACAGTTATAAGGTACATCCTGGGTCACAACAATATAAAAAATATGTGCTAACACAAAACTAGAACACTTTCTAGCAGCACCGAGGGCCGGAGCCATGCGGGTAAACCCAATGTCAAATGTATTGTGCTTTTGGCATGAAATCAATGTATAACGCGGCACGGCCAACCAGTGTTGTGAATCACAGGCAGTCCGCACACTATCACTCGCACACGCTCACTCCGCACTGATACATGGTGCAACTGATATCAGCCCAGTCCGTATGGCACGCTCCTACACACATACACACTCAGCACCCTAATGCGGTGCCACTGGTACGCAGCAGGTCAATGGATAACACTCTGCAGGCTCCGTGTACCCAGCCTCTCTCCACCCTCTAGTTCACCCCGATTGTCCTATACCCCCGGATGGAAGATAACCAGCCCCGCCTCCTGGATACTAGGCCGCACGCGGCCAAAGTAACTTAGTATAAGTCCTTAGGAAGCAGGTGGGAACACGTAGCAAGTTTTAATTAAGAGGTAGACGTAAACAAGGGGAGTTTAGCAGCCACTCAGGAAGTTCACCCAAAGGTCTCAAAACACAATGGAGTCACGCAGTTTCTTGACCCGCTTCCGAACTGTCTCAGAAGCATTCCTTCAACACAGTCAATCTCTCTTGTTACTACCTGGCACCAAGACGTGTTCCGGAGGGGCAGGTGTGGAGAGGGCTGCAGTATTACCAGCTGGCAGTCAGCAATTACTGGGGAGTATCCCTAACTGGGAATCAGCATTTTCTGGGCAGTATTACTAGCTGGCAGTCATCAATTACTGGCCAGTATTATCAGCTGGCAGTCAGCGATTACAGGGGCATATCCCTAGCTGGCAGTCAGCTATTACTGGGCAGTATTACTACCTTGCATCAGCGATTACCTGGGAATATCCCTTTCGGTCAATCAGCAATTACTGGGCAGTATTACTAGCTACCAGTCAGCGATATCTGGGCAGTACTATTCAAGCTGGCAGTAAGCAATTACTGGGGAGTATCCCTAACTGACAATTAGCAATCACTGAGCAGTATTACTAGCTACCAGTCAGCGATTATTGGGAAGTATCCCTAGCTGGCAGTCAGTGATTATTGGGCAGTAATACCAGCTGGCAATCAATGATTACTGGGGAGTATCCCTAGCTGGCAGTCAGTGATTACTGGGCAGTATTATCAGCTGGCAATCAATGATTACTGGGGAGTATCACCAGCTGGCAGTCAGTGATTACTGGGCAGTATTACCAGCTGGCAATCAATGATTACTGGGGAGTATCACCAGCTGGCAGTCAGTGATTACTGGGCAGTATTACCAGCTGGCAATCAATGATTACTGGGGAGTCCCTAGCTGGCAGTAAGTGATTACTGGGCAGTATTACCAGCTGGCAATCAATGATTACTGGGGAGTATCACCAGCTGGCAGTCAGTGATTACTGGGCAGTATTACCAGCTGGCAATCAATGATTACTGGGGAGTATCCCTAGCTGGCAGTCAGTGATTACTGGGCAGTATTACCAGCTGGCAATCAATGATTACTGGGGAGTATCCCTAGCTGGCAGTTAGTGATTACTGGGCAGTATTACCAGCTGGCAATCAATGATTACTGGGGAGTATCCCTAGCTGGCAGTCAGTGATTACTGGGCAGTATTACCAGCTGGCAATCAATGATTACTGGGGAGTATCACCAGCTGGCAGTCAGTGATTACTGGGCAGTATTACCAGCTGGCAATCAATGATTACTGGGGAGTATCCCTAGCTGGCAGTCAGTGATTACTGGGCAGTATTACCAGCTGGCAATCAATGATTACTGGGGAGTATCCCTAGCTGGCAGTCAGTGATTACTGGGCAGTATTACCAGCTGGCAATCAATGATTACTGGGGAGTATCACCAGCTGGCAGTCAGTGATTACTGGGCAGTATTACCAGCTGGCAATCAATGATTACTGGGGAGTATCACCAGCTGGCAGTCAGTGATTACTGGGCAGTATTACCAGCTGGCAATCAATGATTACTGGGGAGTATCCCTAGCTGGCAGTCAGTGATTACTGGGCAGTATTACCAGCTGGCAATCAATGATTACTGGGGAGTATCACCAGCTGGCAGTCAGTGATTACTGGGCAGTATTACCAGCTGGCAATCAATGATTACTGGGGAGTATCCCTAGCTGGCAGTCAGTGATTACTGGGCAGTATTACCAGCTGGCAATCAATGATTACTGGGGAGTATCCCTAGCTGGCAGTCAGTGATTACTGGGCAGTATTACCAGCTGGCAATCAATGATTACTGGGCAGTATTACCAGCTGGCAATCAATGATTACTGGGGAGCATCACTAGCTGGCAGTAAGTGATTACTGGGCAGTATTACCAGCTGGCAATCAATGATTACTGGGGAGTATCCCTAGCTGGCAGTCAGTGATTACTGGGCAGTATTACCAGCTGGCAATCAATGATTACTGGGGAGTATCCCTAGCTGGCAGTCAGTGATTACTGGGCAGTATTACCAGCTGGCAATCAATGATTACTGGGGAGTATCCCTAGCTGGCAGTCAGTGATTACTGGGCAGTATTACCAGCTGGCAATCAATGATTACTGGGGAGTATCACTAGCTGGCAGTCAGTGATTACTGGGAAGTATTACCAGCTGGCAATCAATGATTACTGGGGAGTATCACCAGCTGGCAGTCAGTGATTACTGGGCAGTATTACCAGCTGGCAATCAATGATTACTGGGGAGTATCCCTAGCTGGCAGTCAGTGATTACTGGGCAGTATTACCAGCTGGCAATCAATGATTACTGGGCAGTATTACCAGCTGGCAATCAATGATTACTGGGGAGCATCACTAGCTGATCTTGACATGTTTCATTGCTGACCTGGTACTACTAGTACTATTGCTCTCCAAGTGGATAACCAAGATACTTCCTTTGTGCACTTGATTCACCCGGGGGCAGTCAGGCTAGCTGCAGGGGGTTTAGAACTCGGATACTGTGTAGCACAATTAACAGCACAGAAAAAACACAATGTCCAGTCAGAACTTTAGCACTGATGTACATTCTACTTTAAAATAATTTTAAATGTTATATTAAAATTAGAATGGACTAAAAAACGTAAGGTCCAAGCACCTTATGGGACCGCGATTCCACCACAAACACTTTAATAGGTTTTATATGCTCAGCTTTACAAAAACAAATCACTCATGCTGCTGTTTGTGTTTTTATGCATTTAGCACTATATTCTTAGCGCAAAATGCATCCTAACATCCATTTTGGACGTGAGGATGTATTTTGCATTAACAAACTAGTGCTAAATGCCAAGCACATCGCTATTTCTTAGCACACAATGCATCCTCAAGTCCATTTTAGACGTGAGGGGGCATTTTTGCACTAAAAAATAGCATTAAATGCAGATTTACTCTTCTTGAGTAATTGTGTGTAATCTCGCAGAATTTTTAGGTAATTCAGTGGGATTTCACACACAGAATTGCATGAATTTCACCCACCTACAAATAACATGGGGCAGTATGGTCAGTGTTACTCGGGGGGGCAATTGAACTGGATTTTCATGCTGTAATCCAGGTCCTTAAACTTGAAATGCACTTAATAGTACTTGTTGCAAAAGTATTCACTTACAAGCTGCTCTTAATGGGCATGGGCGCCAGACAGAAAGATACAGTGTATCCAGTTGGATGAGATATGTCTGGCCTCTGATGTTTCTCAAACACCTTGGGTACAAAACTGGACAAGTCAGAGTTGCTGAATGGAGCTGGCACTTGTAGGATACCGTGAAGTCCACCCTTCATTTATGAAAACCTTCACTCGGTGTACTAATATTATCCTTCCAGTGATTGCTACCAGTGTTCCCAAGAAAAAATGGATTACTTGAGGGAAAATGATAAGTTTTCTTAAAATAACCCTCACCCACCAGCGAGTCCTTTTGTGGCATGCTTCATCATCGGGTTCTTCCCGCCCTGGGAGCACTTTTCGTGAGATAATACTATGTGAAGTTGTGAGAGTGGAAGGGTCAAAAAGAATAGTGAGTCTAAAAAATACCTGGCTACACAGAACCTACACTTTATTAATTCCTATAGCTGGCATCGTTAAAATGGGGGTTGGAGAACTATGCACTATAATGAGTGAACTTCTCCCTGGTCTACATGTTTCAAGCCTTTCCCTAGGCTTTTCTTCAGGACCAAAAATAGATGATCCCTCTAACCACTCTTGGTTGTCCTAATAGGTGTCCCTAATAATTTCCAGGTATAATGTGCCTATAAGCATGCATAATTACAATACCCAATCGGTATAACTTTGCTATGCAATCTGGAAAGATAAAAAACAATAGTTACTGTTGAATTGTATACACATTGGATAATTGCGTCCCCAATTTAGTGGAAGGAAAACGTGATATATTTTTCACTCGTGCACAACTACTCTTATCAATGATCTGTAAGTGTTGTGCTACCCCTTTGATTTTTATGTAAAAGGACAGACTTCGACATACAATACATATAACATAAAACACACACTCTATACTTGGGATCCTGGAATACTCATGATGTCAATGATGCCGTGTTGGAAACGGGGTAGCGTGGTGCGGAGCGGGAAGGCTAAACCAGGAGGAATTGTGTAAAGCATCCGCGCAGCACACACAGGCGACACACCAGGCACACTACAAACGGAGACCACACCAGTTTAGGTGAAAAACAGCATATGTATTATGCAGAACTCAGCACAAATAATCACAGAGGTGTACACGTCGCCAACTGGCACCAGGTAGTCTTATACAAGGGGACTATTTACAGGGCAGGGCCAATCGGGCCGCTGCCAACATCCTCAACACAGTTTGCAAAGGATCAATGAAAGTTCCTAGGTATTGCGAACGGTAATCAGTCCGTACCTGTTGGGAAAAGGAAATTAACTTAGCGTCTTCCCATGAGACGCAAACCGAGTGGGCCAAACATGTGATCAATTGGCATAAGATGCAACATCATTAGGCGTAACCCCCTTAGATCAGGTATCAGTACCTTTTGCAGAAAACCAGCCAGGTAACCTAGGGGTAAAACATTCAGCATATGAACATTAGCCTAGGAGCATTGGCGGGACACCCTTAGGCCTCCACATGAGCAGAAGGCAACCTCTTTTAGGCCTAACATATACATGAGGAGTAATATGGGGCCTCTCATTAGGCCTAAACATACGCGTACGGCGTCATCTAAGCATACATCAGATGAGCATGGAGGCATAGCATTAACTTAGAGGCGTCATCGCATTTGCACGAATCAAAGTGGGCCTGACACATAACCAAGGCATCATCACTATGAAAACATTAGGCGTGACATCAGCATGGCAACCCTGAGGGGAAAACATCAGGTAACATTTGGGCATAAGACATTATCAGGAAGGCCGTCAGCAGGCCTTTCCCCTTTGTAGTGCCCTCCTTGCTATGCAAACCAATGTTCCCCACGTTACGGCAGTGCAGAAATGGGGCCCACTAATTACTGGCCCAGCTGGAGCCCCACGCTGAACGTTGGAGTCCCTCTCCTGGACTCAAATCCACTCATGCCCAGAAAGAGTACTGGCCCCGGGGGCGGGCACCGGCAATGTGCCCCGACACCCCCCAACAGAGTACTGGCACCGCGGTGCCCAATGTGAGCCCTGGTCTGGTGGAGCCCCCTATTGGGACTCTAAGCCTTGCTCCTGCCCCCAAAATGGTGCAGTTGCCCGCTGCCACGCGGGGCAGCTGTGGAGACTGTCACACCGGGCCCTTCTGGTGCCCCTCCCGGCACCCACGAAGTTCCCCCAGAGCCCCCACTCACCGGGACTCCTATGGGGGCCTCCGCTCCTCGGCAGCAATCACCAGGGCCTGTCCTGGCGGTCTAGGCGGCGCGCGGGGCTCTCCTCTGCACCACGGAAGCCCCGCCAATGACAGCGCCTCTGCCGGCTTCACCCGGCCCCCTCCTGGGACCCGGGACTTCGACGGTGAGCCCGTGAGGCTCCAGACTCCTCCCTCTCCTCTTGCGGGACACGGACCGGCGGGGTGGGCTCCCGCTCCGGTTCTTCTACCCCGGGACTCTCTTCACCCGGCCCACCCCTCGTGGGGCCCGGGACTTTACTCCGGAGCCCGAGAGGCTCCTCGACGGCTACTGGTGTGGGCCAGCACGGGGTAGGCTCCCGCCTGGCTTCGCTCCCCACACTGGGCTCCCTCGTCACCACGGGAGCCCCACCACACCAATGCTGGCTTCTGTCATGCGGCCCCGCCCACCTCCAGGCGGCTTCAGGTCTCCCGCGTCGCGTCGGCGGCGCCTCCTCTCCCCGGGCCGCTGCGGTGATCCTGGGTGGATTTGGAAGTGCGGGGTGGCCTCCCGGCTCCAGTAGACCAACACCCGCTCCTCTGGACAGCACACAGGCGGGGTAGGCACCCGTTCCTTCAGCAGACAGCGGGGTGGGCTCCCGCTGCCTTTTACCATAAGTAGTCTCCTCCGGCAAGACGCGGGGTGGGCACCCGCTTAGTTACAGGAGGCGAAAAAGGCACAATAACGCGGGGTGGGCACCCGTGAAGGCTGGCCATGCGGGGTAGGCACCCGCTCCTCGTTCCGCAGTGCAGGGGGGGATCCCACACACACACACCAGGGATCCCCTCGGGGCACGTGACAGCCTCAGCGCTGCAGGGGCCAGCTCCTCACCTCCTTGAAGTGCAGTCTGATGAGTTGGGGCGCAGCTATAGCGCTTCAGTAGCACAGCGCTTCAGGTATCAGCTCCTTTTCTCTCGTGGGCAGTCCACATACTCGCAGGGTGCTAGACAGCAGGTAGCTGGCAATAAGGGATAGCGCTCCCCAGGTGCTGGATTCCGGGCAGTAGGAGAGCAGGCCAGCAATACGGGGTCAGATCAACGGGCAGTGGGTACTCATCGGAACAGGACCGCAGCTCCTACAAGCAGTCATCCCCCATAACGTGGTACTCCTCCTGTCATGGCAGTCTACACTCCAGTAAGGGGCTCTCACTGGCCCTGTGGACGGTGGAGGGGTGCAGAAACCGGTCCCAGGATGCTTGTTTCCGGTCCAGGGAAGACATGGCTTGGCAGTTCGGGCTGGACTGTTCCCATGAGGCACAGGGTCAGACTGATTTGCATATGGCCATGTCTGAACTGGGGTGGCGGAGTGAGCTAAAGAATGATGATGGATTAAACCCAGATCAGTTGACTGGGGGTGAGTGCTTGCAATGTTCAACACTCCGTCCATCATCCCCTTTGGTTTTGCTATGTTCGCCCTAAGTTGGCAGGGTATGCCCAGACGTGGGTCCCTTGCTCACTTTGCCACTGGATTCAAGATAGCCTGGCTGATGACGGCTGTAAGCCAGAAACCGGTCCCAGGATGCTTGTTTCCGGTCCAGGGAAGACATGGCTTGGCAGTTCGGGCTGGACTGTTCCCATGAGGCACAGGGTCAGACTGATTTGCATATGGCCATGTCTGAACTGGGGTGGCGGAGTGAGCTAAAGAATGATGATGGATTAAACCCAGATCAGTTGACTGGGGGTGAGTGCTTGCAATGTTCAACACTCCGTCCATCATCCCCTTTGGTTTTGCTATGTTCGCCCTAAGTTGGCAGGGTATGCCCAGACGTGGGTCCCTTGCTCACTTTGCCACTGGATTCAAGATAGCCTGGCTGATGATGGCTGTTAGCCAGAAACCGGTCCCAGGATGCTTGTTTCCGGTCCAGGGAAGACATGGCTTGGCAGTTCGGGCTGGACTGTTCCCATGAGGCACAGGGTCAGACTGATTTGCATATGGCCATGTCTGAACTGGGGTGGCGGAGTGAGCTAAAGAATGATGATGGATTAAACCCAGATCAGTTGACTGGGGGTGAGTGCTTGCAATGTTCAACACTCCGTCCATCATCCCCTTTGGTTTTGCTATGTTCGCCCTAAGTTGGCATGGTATGCCCAGACGTGGGTCCCTTGCTCACTTTGCCACTGGATTCAAGATAGCCTGGCTGATGACGGCTGTAAGCCAGAAACCGGTCCCAGGATGCTTGTTTCCGGTCCAGGGAAGACATGGCTTGGCAGTTCGGGCTGGACTGTTCCCATGAGGCACAGGGTCAGACTGATTTGCATATGGCCATGTCTGAACTGGGGTGGCGGAGTGAGCTAAAGAATGATGATGGATTAAACCCAGATCAGTTGACTGGGGGTGAGTGCTTGCAATGTTCAACACTCCGTCCATCATCCCCTTTGGTTTTGCTATGTTCGCCCTAAGTTGGCAGGGTATGCCCAGACGTGGGTCCCTTGCTCACTTTGCCACTGGATTCAAGAAAGCCTGGCTGATGACGGCTGTAAGCCAGAAACCGGTCCCAGGATGCTTGTTTCCGGTCCAGGGAAGACATGGCTTGGCAGTTCGGGCTGGACTGTTCCCATGAGGCACAGGGTCAGACTGATTTGCATATGGCCATGTCTGAACTGGGGTGGCGGAGTGAGCTAAAGAATGATGATGGATTAAACCCAGATCAGTTGATTGGGGGTGAGTGCTTGCAATGTTCAACACTCCGTCCATCATCCCCTTTGGATGGGCACAGGGGCCAGCACACAGGCCCAATGTGGCGGTTCCTCCTGGCAGAGTGTCCCCTCTCAATCAGTCCACGCTCCGCACTGTCCCTGTCTCCCACATGGCAGCCCAGCCCCCCTCTATATCCCCCTCACCCCACCTCCCAGAAAAGGCTGGAAGATTCCAGAAGGTTCCCTGGGGAACCGGTCTCAACTGGTTTAGGGGGAGGAGTAGAGCACCCTGGGTGCCAGGCTTCCCTCCAAAAGCAGGGGGTGCTGGGAAACAAACTACTAGACTGCCAACCCACCTCAGTCAGGCGGCACATGTGCAGACAGGAATGGCATCCATTTTAAAAGTAACATTTCTTTACAACAGCACAAATAAATCTGCGCACGCCATTGCGCAGTGGGGGTCATTTCACACATGGTAAAGAGGCAAGGGGGAAAAGCGAAAATTTTAGGACTCTTAGGGCCAAGTCCAACACAACCCTCTCCCAGCCAAAAGCCAGGGTAGACCGATCAATGCCTTGATGGGCTTCCCTGCTTGGGGCGAGAATACGTGGACGCGGGCCCACAACTGCAGGGGCACCCGCAGGTTCTTCGCCACTCTGGAACCCGATGGTTCCCTCTCTCAACTCCTCCTGGACCAACTAGGCCACCCCCCTGGTGCCCCCTAGTTGGCTGCAGCCAGGACCGACCCCTAGGCCATCCAGATGTCTCTGGCCCTGGCTGTCTCACAGAGTGGGGGGCAGTAGCCCCAGGCCCGTAGTACCCGTTGACCACTCTCCTCCTCCTCCGTGCAGTCCCAAACTGCCACTGGTCTTCCCACCTGGGGACCACACTCTCACACTGTCCACAAGTCAGGGGCGAGGCTCTCCTCCCCCTACCTCTCCTTCTGGGGTTTCCGCTCGCTCCTCCTATGCGGGGCACCC
Source organism: Calotriton arnoldi (assembly GCA_963921515.1). NCBI lineage: Eukaryota > Metazoa > Chordata > Amphibia > Caudata > Salamandridae > Calotriton > Calotriton arnoldi. The sequence continues at coordinate 128,464 of CAWUFW010014328.1, forward strand.
TCCAAACACCACTCTCCCCCTCGTCCAGGGCCGTGGCCCTGCATCTTATCCACCAACCCAGGGTCTAAACCCTTGGGTTGCCCCGGTGCCAGAGGCGAGTCCTCCCTCCCTCTGCACCCCTCCCAGAGTTCTGCACCCTCCCAACTGGAGTAGCACCCCTGGAAGATAACTCCGGGGGGACACTGCTTACCGACATCCCTCCCGCCAGGTCAGGCAATACCTGAAACGGGCCTTCCAGCCCAGGATCGAAGCCCTGTGGCTGAGCCGGTGTCAGAGGCGAGTCCTTCCTCCCTCTGCACCCCCTTCCAGAGTTCCACACCCTCCCACCTGGAGAAGTACCCCTGGAATTGAAACCGGTAGGGACCTTGATTACAAGTGCCCCTCCCTCCAGGTCAGGCAGCCCCTGAACCTGGCACCCCAGCCCAGGATCTAAACCCTGTGGCTGAGCAGACCCCAGAACCCCTGGAGCTCGGATTACCGACGCCCCGGGTTCTCCTGACACTAGGGGATCCCTTTCCAGGGATGGCCCATCAGGACAGCCTAGGCTCCCAACCTGGGGTTCCCTTATGGAACTCTCCAGGCCCTGAGACTGCGGTTGGGGCACCTCGGGACACCTCCCCGTCTCACTCCTTCCTATAGATAGGATGTGAGGCCCTACAACCCTCTCACTATCCTGGGACCTAGCTGGGCTACTCTGCACTCCTCCCCCCTCCCGGGGTGAGAATATCCCTGAGCCACTCCCTTCTGGATCACTCCCCAATGCCCTCTCCGACTCTCTGGCCCTCACCCAAAGGTCTGCCTCCCGTGCAAGCTCCCTGGGGTCGGAGAGCCCACACTGCAACAGGTGGTGGCGCAACCTGGGAAAACAACTCTTGAGCACGTGCTCCCTGATAAGCAGATGGCACAGCCCATCCCAATTGATCACCGCGCCACACACCATCCACTCCTCCAGTGCGGTCCAACACACGTCCACATACTCCCCCCAAGACTGATGGGACAGTTTCTTGCCACCCCTAAATTCCAACCTGCCCCCTCCTCCTGGGGGTCAGGCACCATCTTCTGGGCTCTGGGAGTGGGACTTCCTGCACTGGCTTCACTCTCGCTGCCACCACTGGATCCCACCCTCACCGGTGAATCCAGACCACAGACACCACTCTCAGGGGACAACCTACCCCCCTGAGCTAGTCTCTCCGTGGCGAAGGCCCTCTCCGCCTCCGCCATCCTCTCCTGCGCTAGGACCCTCTCGGTCTCTAGCCTTTTTTCCTCAACCCTCAGCTGCGCTATCTCCTTGGCGTGCCCTAACCTGAGCCTCTCCAAAGCCAGCTGATGCTCCCTTTCTTCCCTCCTATCTACCCACTCTTCTGGGGACAGGGAAAGGGGTGGGGCAGTGCCCCTGGGGCTGGACCCAGCACGGGACTCCCTCTCTATGGTGTCCTCATTCGCTACCGGTGTCTCTGCCCTAACATCTCCTTCCTCCTCAGAGTCGCCACCCTCCAGGGTTATGGACTGGGACCCCTCACTCTCAGAGTCCCACTCACGGTCTCTACCAGATCCACACCCTAAATATGCGGAGGGGTAATCAGAAAGGTCCCCACAGGGCTCTAAGGGTTCCCCCCTTCTCAGGGCCTCATAGAGGAACAACTTCCTGCGGGTGTTGCCTACTGTGGGTATCCCTCTCTCTCGGCAGAGGTCTATCACCTCCTGCTCAGTGTACTCCCCCAGGCAATCCTCGTCGTAGGTTAACCCCATCCTGGTGAGATACCCTCGGGATACACCACCCACAGTGCAACAGGGAGACACAATCCCCAAAACAACACTTCCAGGAGGAAATACAGTCAGCAAAACAGTCCCCAAATCTGTGGTTACTCTCAAGTGCACCCTTTGAAGTGCAACCAGTTGTCGCTGTGGTACTGCGCAAACACAAGTCCTATCCCACCGCTGAACACCAATGTTGGAAACGGGGTAGCGTGGTGCGGAGCGGGAAGGCTAAACCAGGAGGAATTGTGTAAAGCATCCGCGCAGCACACACAGGCGACACACCAGGCACACTACAAACGGAGACCACACCAGTTTAGGTGAAAAACAGCATATGTATTATGCAGAACTCAGCACAAATAATCACAGAGGTGTACACAGCGCCAACTGGCACCAGGTAGTCATATACAAGGGGACTATTTACAGGGCAGGGCCAATCGGGCCGCTGCCAACATCCTCAACACAGGTTGCAAAGGATCAATGAAAGTTCCTAGGTATTGCGAACGGTAATCAGTCCGTACCTGTTGGGAAAAGGAAATTAACTTAGCGTCTTCCCATGAGACGCAAACCGAGTGGGCCAAACATGTGATCAATTGGCATAAGATGCAACATCATTAGGCGTAACCCCCTTAGATCAGGTATCAGTACCTTTTGCAGAAAACCAGCCAGGTAACCTAGGGTTAAAACATTCAGCATATGAACATTAGCCTAGGAGCATTGGCGGGACGCCCTTAGGCCTCCACATGAGCAGAAGGCAACCTCTTTTAGGCCTAACATATACATGAGGAGTAATATGGGGCCTCTCATTAGGCCTAAACATACGCGTTCGGCGTCATCTAAGCATACATCAGATGAGCATGGAGGCATAGCATTAACTTAGAGGCGTCATGGCATTTGCACGAATCAAAGTGGGCCTGACACATAACCAAGGCATCATCACTATGAAAACATTAGGCGTGACATCAGCATGGCAACCCTGAGGGGAAAACATCAGGTAACATTTGGGCATAAGACATTATCAGGAAGGCCGTCAGCAGGCCTTTCCCCTTTGTAGTGCCCTCCTTGCTATGCAAACCAATGTTCCCCACGTTACGGCAGTGCAGAAATGGGGCCCACTAATTACTGGCCCAGCTGGAGCCCCACGCTGAACGTTGGAGTCCCTCTCCTGGACTCAAATCCACTCATGCCCAGAAAGAGTACTGGCCCCGGGGGCGGGCACCGGCAATGTGCCCCGACACACCCCCCAACAGAGTACTGGCACCGCGGTGCCCAAGGTGAGCCCTGGTCCGGTGGAGCCCCCCCTATTGGGACTCTAAGCCTTGCCCCTGCCCCCAAAATGGTGCAGCTGCCCGCTGCCACGCGGGGCAGCTGTGGAGACTGTCACACCGGGCCCTTCTGGTGCCCCTCCCGGCACCCACGAAGTTCCCCCAGAGCCCCCACTCACCGGGACTCCTATGGGGGCCTCCGCTCCTCGGCGGCAATCACCAGGGCCTGTCCTGGCGGTCTAGGCGGCGCGCGGGGCTCTCCTCTGCACCACGGGAGCTCCGCCAATGACAGCGCCTCTGCCGGCTTCACCCGGGCCCCCTCCTGGGACCCGGGACTTCGACGGTGAGCCCGTGAGGCTCCAGACTCCTCCCGCTCCTCTTGCAAGACACGGACCGGCGGGGTGGGCTCCCGCTCCGTTTCTTCTACCCCGGGACTCTCTTCACCCGGCCCACCCCTCGTGGGGCCTGGGACTTTACTCCGGAGCCCGAGAGGCTCCTCGACGGCTTCTGGTGTGGGCCAGAACGGGGTAGGCTCCCGCCTGGCTTCGCTCACCACACGGGGCTCCCTCGTCACCATGGGAGCCCCGCCACACCAACGCTGGCTTCCGTCGTGCGGCCCCGCCCACCTCCAGGCGGCTTCAGGTCTCCCGCGTCGCGTCGGCGGCGCCTCCTCTCCCCGGGCCGCGGCGGTGATCCTGGGCGGATTTGGAAGTGCGGGGTGGCCTCCCGGCTCCAGTAGACCAACACCCGCTCCTCTGGACGGCACACACGCGGGGTAGGCACCCGTTCCTTCAGCAGACAGCGGGGTGGGCTCCCGCTGCCTTTTACCATAAGTAGTCTCCTCCGGCAAGACGCGGGGTGGGCACCCGCTTAGTTACAGGATGCGAAAAAGGCACAATAACGCGGGGTGGGCACCCGTGAAGGCTGGCCATGCGGGGTAAGCACCCGCTCCTCGTTCCGCAGTGCAGGGGGGGATCCCACACACACACCAGGGATCCCCTCGGGGCACGTGACAGCCTCAGCGCTGCAGGGGCCAGCTCCTCACCTCCTTGAAGTGCAGTCTGATGAGTTGGGGCGCAGCTATAGCGCTTCAGTAGCACAGCGCTTCAGGTATCAGCTCCTTTTCTCTCGTGGGCAGTCCACATACTCGCAGGGTGCTAGACAGCAGGTAGCTGGCAATAAGGGATAGCGCTCCCCGGGTGCTGGATTCCGGGCGGTAGGAGAGCAGGCCAGCAATACGGGGTCACATCAACGGGCAGTGGGTACTCATCGGAACAGGACCGCAGCTCCTAGAAGCAGTCAACCCCCATAACGTGGTACTCCTCCTGTCATGGCAGTCTACACTCCAGTAAGGGGCTCTCACTGGCCCTGTGGACGGTGGAGGGGTGCAGATGGGCACAGGGGCCAGCACACAGGCCCAATGTGGCGGTACCTCCTGGCAGAGTGTCCCCTCTCAATCAGTCCACGCTCCGCACTGTCCCTTTCTCCCACATGGCAGCCCAGCCCCCCTCTATATCCCCCTCACCCCACCTCCCAGAAAAGGCTGGAAGATTCCAGAAGGTTCCCTGGGGAACCGGTCTCAACTGGTTTAGGGGGAGGAGTAAAGCACCCTGGGTGCCAGGCTTCCCTCCAAAAGCAGGGGGTGCTGGGAAACAAACTACTAGACTGCCAACCCACCTCAGTCAGGCGGCACATGTGCAGACAGGAATGGCGTCCATTTTAAAAGTAACATTTCTTTACAACAGCACAAATAAATCTGCGCACGCCATTGCACAGTGGGGGTCATTTCACACATGGTAAAGAGGCTAGGGGGAAAAGCGAAAAATTTTAGGACTCTTAGGGCCAAGTCCAACATGCCGTAACAATGATGCCGTAAAAATGAGGTTGACTCGATGTGGTTTGCCACTGAAAACACAACCGGTGAGAAATAAATAAAGAAATTGTAGAACCGTACATGTTCGAAGCCTAAATAAAGCCCCATGAGCTCTTCACGGGAGGGGAGAGGCGCTTGTAGTCAAACATTTGTCAAAGCTGCTCTCTCACCCATGACCTGCCTGCCCGTGGCTCCGACGAACAATGTTCAGTGTCAGATTGCCAAAGTACTTATGTGGTGGTTGGTTGTTAGAAGGTTTCAGCGTCTATGTTAGTTGGCCCCAGGGCAGTGCTTAATTTGGGCCGGAGCTTTCCGGTGCTCGGCACCGGCACCTAATTGTCAACACCACACTTAGGGCAGTCTGCCACTAGGTGGCGCTGCTCATGTAATTTAGAGATGAGCAGTATAACAGTTGTTTAGGGAAACAATATACATAAAAAAATTACTAATACCTGCCTCCCCAGCTATTCCTTTAGCTTTGGGGATCGGGAATAATCTGAACTGTCGCACTTGCAGGCGAGAGAGATGGTTAGTGGTTGTTTTGGCAGCGATGACAGGGGCGATGGGTGGTGCAAGCTGCAGTGGCCTCCTGGCACTTAATATTTTACAAATTAAGCACTGCCCCAGGGTATGTCATCATTCAGACCTCTCATGTGTGTTCCAAGGCGGAACACCCAGCGTTGTTCTTTTTCAAACAGTAGAGGCTCTTTATTTACTTGTTCTATCGAAAAGTGCTCCCACGTCTCCGTTGGTCGTAGAACGCCCCGTCCTGCAGCAGGGCGGGAAGAACCCGATGATGAAGCATGCCACCAAAGGACTCGTTGGTGGGTGAGGGTTATTTTAAGAAAACTTATCATTTTCCCTGAAGAAATCCATTTTTTCTTGGGAAGACTGGTAGCAATCACTGGAAGGATAATATTAGTAGACCGAGTGAAGGTTTTCATAACTGAAGGGTGGACTTCCTTTGTTTTTCCATAATTTCTTAAGGAGGCTGAGTCTACAGCATCCCTGACCTCTTTCTCCCTCCCTTGTTCTTTGAGTTACTTGTAGGATACCCTCAGGAGGATACTCAATGCCAGGGCACTGTCCTAAAGAACTGTCCAGTGGTGGTCATGATGAACAAACATAACGCGTAGGCGCTTACAGCGCATGTTGATTCCAAACACTGACAGCTACTGCTCCTGCCCTGTATGGCTTTCCTGTGACTTTGTCCGACTGATGTCTCTCATCCATCTTTTTGATGCCGCCTTCTTTCAAGGGCTTCAGATCTTTACGTTACTACTGACCTTTCGAGGGATCAATTCACCTTGATGTGGACTCACCCTTGGTGTTCGCTTGGAGAAGGTCTTGGGCAGGTATGACGAGCTCGCCCCAGGCATGTGTGCATTAGATGGACACTGTTAATAGGGGGTGCTATACTGTATATCATGGAAAGTAGGGGACATCCCTGTTCCCCCAAAATACCTCTGACTGTAGTGCAGCGGCAGCCAGAGGTGTTTTGGGGGAGCAAGGATGTCCCCTACTTTTCATGATATACAGTAATAGTCTATTTAAGGATTGTGCATGGGTGGAGGTACTCATCGGTGCACAGATGACGTGAGATCCCTAAATAACATTCACCATTTATTTTATAGTCTATAAAAAATTAGAACCATTTGCCCTTTTAGGTCAGATATGTTCAAGATCAGAGGAGAGAGCAAGCAATTTTACATCTTGTTTAAAATCTAAAACATTTTCTATTCCAAAGTATATTGCCAATTAGATATTTCAAAAGCATCTCAAAGAAATAAACTAAACTAAGATCAACTTTCAAATTCTGTGTATTTTGAGTTCATTGTTTCTCCTTTTCTTTTCCTCCTTACAAGAGGCAGACACTCCTGAATATACTTATTCAGGCCCATTCATTCTCTGCACTTCTTTTCTTAACTCAGCATTTGAATGTTTGCCTTGGTCGTTGCCAACAAAGACAATTGATTCTTTGGAACAATACTGCTCACTGCTCCGACAGCCAGGAGAGTAAAGCCTCCTGAAATCCAAAAATACAGCTCCTGAGCTGCAGTGCTGGTGAGAAATGCAGGCAAACTGAAGAGCTGCTGTGCTGGTGAGAAATGCAGGGCAAACCCAAGAGGAGCAGCAGTGTCTGAGACCTGGGAAGACTGGAATGGACAGGCGTTTGGCATTCTATTTTAAGCATGAAATTGGGTACCTCCGGTTTGGCCTAATAAATCGAGCTTTGATTTACTTTATCCATTCATTAAAAGTATGAAAATAACTATTTTTCCAAATGTGATATTGTTGCTCATGTACGTGCTTCTCACCTATTGCCTTTACCACTTTTAGGCTCAAACCTGTCTGTTTTCTAATTAAGCTTTTCTTTTTATCTTGAAGGCAGAAACCATTGGGCTAATTTATGGCATTTTGGCGTAGGGCAGTGCAGCAAGGCACCTTGCTGTGCTGCCCTACGCCAAAGTGAAAGGTCAGGAATGCACCGTATTTATGCAATATGGTGCATTCCTGTCCTTTCTCCCTGCGCTGGCATCGTTTCGGCAGCCTAGTGCCAACGCAGGCACCCCTGCACCATGCAGCAAGGGTGCCTTCGTTGCATGCAGGAAGGTGCCCCTTCCTGCACAAAACCAATCCTAAAAGCCATTTTCCTTTTTCTACATATGGAAAGAGGAAAAAACGAGGAGAAGTAAGCATATTTCTCCTCGTTACGCCTCACCTCAGGAGGTGTACGGATCTGACGCTACCCCAGGTTTGCATCACTTTGTAAATCTGGGGCAGTGTCAAATTCCATGGATGTTGCGTGGGAAAACCCACTGCAACGCCTATGGGACGCCTTCCGGGCGCAGAGTGAGAGGACGCAGCGATTTGCACTGCGTCGCCTGACTCATGATTTATGAGGCCACTAAAAGCCATACAGGGCGCCTTTGCGTGGCTTCATAAATCTTTATGAGAGCCCTGCGTCATGCAAGCACCACTTCACGTGATGCAAAAGTGACGCAGGGCTCTCAGAAATATGCCCCATTGGAAGACACTGACAGGTATGGAATGAGGGACTAATTTATGAGTTTTTGGTGCTGGGCAGGGCAGCAAGTCACTTTGCTGTGCTGCCGTGTGTCAAAAAGAAAGGCAGGAATGTGCTGTATTTATGATAAACGGCGCATTCCTGTCCTTTCCCACTGCGATGGCACTGTTTTAGCTGTCATTCGCCAAAGCAGGCCCCCTTGCACCATGGTGCAAGATTGTCTGCGTTGTTGGCAGGATTGTTTTGTGCAGTAAGGTACACCTTCCTGCACAAAAACAATCAATGGAGGCGTTTTCCTCTTTCCATCTGTACTGCAGAATGCAGCACACATAGAAAGAGGAAAAACACAGAGAAATAAAGATATTTCTCCTCGTTACACCTGCCCTTGTGAGGTGTACAGTTTTGAATCATTCCCGAGTTTAGAGATCCTTGTAAATCTGGAAATGCGTCAAAAACCTGGGTGTTGCGTGGGAACACCCACTGCAACGCCCATGAAACGCCTCCCTGATGCTGCGTTGCCTTACACCATATCTACGAGGCCATGAAAAGCAACTCAAAGTGGCCTTGCGTGGCCTCGTAGATATGGGTCTACACTCTGCATCGCCGAAGCAAAATAAAAGGTGACGCACCGGCTGCGCAAGGGGCTTGTAAATTACCGGGAGGGGTGCAAATCCATTTACTAAGCCCTGTTACTTGATTTTATTTCTTTCCTTCTGATAACCTTAAACAAGAAGAAGCCGGTTCTGCACATGGTCCGTCCTAATTCATCCCCCCATGGGTGAATCCATTTACGATACCATTGATCAGTGACGTTGTTCCGTATGCTACGGTTCCCTTTGCCAGACCTGGCCATTGTGTGGACGAGGTTTCTTGCTGGCCAGGGTGACTATAGAAACATTGCTTCGCCTGTTGCCAGCTCACCCTGCTGCCTTCAGACCGCCATGCTTCCTCTGCCGTCATGTCTTGGGCTCCCCTGATGGTACTTGCTTCCTAAGTGACTCCTTACAACATGGCCCAAGGTTGGCAGCAGTGGTGGGACAGCATAGGATCATTAGTAGGGTGTTTTGTCTGTGGTCCTGTGAGTTGGTTTGTGGCCCTTGCATCCAGCAGGGTGTTGGCTCTGTTCGCTGATGTGAACCACATTGTCAGTTTTGGCGTCATCTCTGATTCGGTGTGCACTCCTGGATACCTTTGGGAATTCTACAGGTGTGCAAACCTACACCAAACACCATAGCAAACCAGCAGATGCATACTGACATGTCTTAATACTTAGGTCCTAACCATCCCCTCACATGCACCCTCTGTTGTTATCCTGTCTCGCTCATTTGCATGTCTCCGCCTCGCACTCTTTTGTCGTAAATTCCCAGGACCAGGGCTGAGGTATGTCCATTTCAGGCTTTCCATCTGACCTCTGCAGATACCTACATAAGAGCATCCAGCTTGAAAAGGTAACGCCTTTATTCTCGAGTCAAATACATCAGTATGAGGAGCACCCTCAAGAGCTCTTGTTTCTTTCAAAGCCAGATGATGAGAGATGGCTCCGCCCTCCCAGGGACTTGCACCTTCTCTAGCGTCACCATATTGAACTGATTTTTTTCTGTATAGGGTAAGTACAGCTGCAAAATGAATGACCACTGTGTTTTAGTGGTAAAGTAATGGGTCACAGTCAGCTACCGTGATGTACCCAGGATCACACAATCTGATCAAGGTGAGAAACCTGGATCTGAGCACCGGTCTCAGTTTATTTACGCATGGGTGATCTATTAGACCCCACGCTCATCTTGTTGGCTTTCTTAATTCCGAAGTCTTCAATTCAGACATAAGGTCATATCTTTTTTCCCTCCCATTAAATATAGATTTCTGCAGCAGATATCAGAGTACCAATTGAAGTTCACAGCTCTTCTTTTTGCCAGTTAAGGTGGTGGTGTGGGGGGGTGTGGTAAGTTCAATAATTAAGACGTGGGCTACGGGATGGCAATGGTGGTGAAGGAAGAGGGATGGGGTGAAAAGTACAGTCAGTAGAAGAGAAAGTGTTTTTGAGGACTCATTCTTATGACAGCATTTGAGGTACACACAGCTGCCAAGTTGCCCCGCTCCATATGGCACTTTTAGCCAGTTCTGGCTCTCTACGGGCGTATTGCATTCTTAAAGTTGTGTTTTATTAGGTCGAGCCTCGAGTAGCGCGCAAGCGCTGCTCTGGCAAGACTTTATGTTAGGGGTTTCACAAAGCTGACCAGACGCTCGTGCGTCATGGCCTTTTCCCTGCGGTTACCCGCACGGGCGACATCTGTTTCCAATTATCGTGCCCAGACGCGGGCGCGATAGTGGAAACACATGCCGGCCGTGCGGGTAATCGCAGGCAAAGCCATGACGCACGAGCGTCTGGTCAGCTCAGCAGGCTGCCGCGCTCGCTCGCCCCCGCTCCTCTCTTGTTTTTCAGGCTGGTGTGATCACTGGGCCACAACTGCCCACTGCCCCCGGTTTTCACTGGATTCCATTGATCTGCCCCTTCTGCCACTGTTGACGGAAGAGCATGGGCAGGAGGCGTGGGCACGTGCACGGCCTTCCTTCCGACTCCACTTAGCACAGCCCCCCCCTCTCCCCGGAGAGCGCCACGGCTCGGGTCATGTGACCGCGGCGCTGACATCATGCCAGAAAGTCTGGAGCGCATTTGCACTCGGCAGGGAAATATGCTCGGGAGCAGCAGATGCCGTCACCGAAGGAAGTTTTTCTAAGGGGTCAAAACCAAAAAAAAATAAAAATAAAGGCGTCCGGCGAAGAGGCTGGTGTTTGTGTGTGGCTTTTCTACTGAAAGGAAGATGGGATGAAGGGTAAGCAAAGTAAACAAGAGAAGCGAGCGTGGCTGGATGGGGTGGCGAAGGAGAGAGGGCAGAGAACCCAGGGTCTGGTTACAATAGATGATGTTTGCCTCCGTTAAGCTGCAGAGGAGAAACTGCTCATCGTCCCAGCAGAGGTTCATGGAGCTCTGCTGATGAATGCGGAAGGTAAGAGGGTCCTTTGTGGAACACGCGTGCACGGGGGAAGTCCTGTGCTTGCTTTGTTAGAGATCTTACCTGAAAATTAAGATCTACTTAAGGAATCCATTTTCCTTGATGCTTCATTAGGCCACACATTTTAAATAACAATTTCGATTTCCATGTGATTCTTGTGTTTCTTTAACAATAAAAGCAAAGGGCCCCAATTTGTATACGCACCTTCTGACCCCATAGCACCTGGTTCTTTCCATCATGTAATCGTTCTTCAGTCGGTGTGGACTCTTGCTGACGTCTCTAAGGACGTACTAGCTTGCTTCAGCTTAGTATTCTCCGTGGCAATGGGTCATTTGCTGCTATTTGTGAATGGAAGGAAGTGATGGCTTCAGTCATGCTGCCTAGTCTGCTTTCAGATGGCACCATGTGTTGAAAATGATGCCACTGATGTCCGTACTACTGATGCAGTCAGGTGCCCGCAGCGGGATGAGACGAAGGCCCACCATTCTGCTTTGCATGAGCACCAGACTGCCTTTCAGCATCTTCTGACCTGTCTGGAATCTGGACATTCTGGTGTTTACTGAATAAAGTACTGGGAGAACCTAAAACACTCCATTGGGTGGGCGCTACTCTTGTCACATACTGACTTCCAACAATAGTATTCATCCTCGTTCGTTAACAACTCCAGGATCTTCTCGTGATTGGGTACCTCTGAGCCCAGCAGACTTAGAGCAGTAGATGTTTACTGGCACTGCTCGGTACCCTAAACTTGGTGTGCTTGTGATACCCACCTCTTTTGTTTTTTTCTCCTCTGAAATGGGACCCTGCTGTCCTCTTCCTTTACGTTGGGATTAGTTTGGGCCAGGGGAGGAGGGGAGGGGGTCATTGGTATCCCTGAGGGGAGGGATGGGTTACAGGGGATTACAATTAAGGCTTATTAGTGGAATCAGTTATTCCAAGTATTCAAAGTAGCAGAGGTTTAAATTCTGTGAAAAATTGTGTGCAGTCAAAGCAGTTGCAAATCTTTTGCTCAATGTAAAAGCCAGTAAAAGCTGCATGAGATGTTCTACTTCACAGAAAAGACATGGAGGGTGCAGGAAGCTGACACAAACTGACTGCTGCAGTTAGGTAGAAATTGAAAAATACGAAAGCCGCACAGAAAAAACACATCTATACCTGTGGGTGATGCAAACTGAGGGGGCAATCAAACCAACGGATAGGCTAAGAAGTAACAGTATCCAGGCACGAGAACAAGTAGCACCCTCCCGCGTGCGTTAAGAAGGGTCACATGCATTACCAGCCCATCTTAAAGTACTTGCTGTACTGAATCTACTAGCATTGAATCAGTAAAACGGGGTGACAAGTCGTCACATGGGCGAAGGTTTAGAAAGACAACAACTTCGACCCCTCTCCCCCCCCCCACTGAATCATCTGTTCCTTGCACTAGAAGAGTGCGTATAGACTGTGAAGAAAATACGAGTATCCGACAGGGAAGTCGTTATATTCGATGATAAATGTCATGTGTTGATAAAAGCAACATTTTCTATAGCTGCTCAGTGGGGACGAGGCTTGCAAGAGACCTTCCACAGGCGACAATGCTATAAACCCTTGATCGGATGAGCATCGCCCACCAGGTGTTTCTTACAGCATGCTTATGGAGATTGTACTGGGCTGCCATGTGGCCCTTTGTCATTGTATGACTTTTTGAAAAGGTCCTAGTATTTTTTTGCCAACAGCTGTTGCACTCTGGGGCATGTGATTTCATTTTAGAGCTGGCTTGATAGTGCAGCTTTTGTTAGACCTTATGTGATCACCAGAAAAAGAGCTTTAAGAAGGCTATTGAGAGAAGAAATTATGCTCCGCCCACAGGCTGATCTGCTTCTCTACAGCATTTAATTGGGCAGCAGGTGTGTGCATCAGCTCAAAATTAGTGCTGGTCTTTGGGAAAAGCTTTACACGGTGCCATAAATGTGGGGTCGGGCACTAGGTCCTCAGACTTTAGACTAGAGAAGAAAGATCTTTGTCAGGAACAACAAAAGACAAATGGAGCAGTAAGCAAAAACCCCGCCCACCTGATCACAGCCGGAACCCTTTAGCCAGTCCTGGTAGCACTGTGGACACACCCGGAGGCAAGCGGAGCGCGCCCCAGATGTGTAAGCATAAAACATGTTAGAACTGGCATCCTTGGCATGGTTTCCACTGACTTTTTGCCTTCAGGCCTCCTGTTTTGCTGGCTTTAGGACACTAGGCACTTTACAACTGCTAACCAGTGCTAAAGTGCATGTGCTTATCCACAATTGGCATATTTAATTTACTTATAAGTCCCTAGTGAAGTGCAATACATGTGCAAAGTGCCTGTAAATTAAAGGCTACTAGTGGACCTGCAGCACTGATTGTGACACCCACTTACGTAGCCCCTTAAACATGCCTCAGGCCTGCCATTCCAGAGACAGTGTGTGCAGGTTTAAACTTCCATGTCGACCTGACAAGTTGACCATCTTGCCAGGCCCAAACCTTCCTTTTTAATACATATGTCACCCCTAAGATAGACCCTGGACTGGACAGCCCAAGGGCAGGGCGCAGTGTATTTAAAAAGTAGGACATGTACTTTTAAGTCTTACACCTCCTGGTACTGAAAAACTCTTACATTATTTTTTCACTACTGCAAGGCCCATCTCTCCCATAGGTTAAAATTGGGATTACCCTATTACATTTTGTAAGTGTCATTTCCAATTGGAAAGTGTTAGAAATGGGGGTCTCTAGTTGGCAGAGATTTGCACCTTTGTCCAAGTAGGGACCCTTCTTCCTAGTCAGTGTAAGGGGGGTACACTTCTAAAATAACCCCTGCTCACCCCCTTGGTAGCTTGGCACAAGCAGGTAGGCTTATCTCAGAGGCAGTGTGTAAAGCATTTGTGCATGCATACAGTAACACAGTGAAAACACTACAAATTGACACCACACCGGTTTAGAAAAACTAAGAAAACTTTATCTAAACCCACAAGACCAAAAACGACAAAAATCCAACATACAATACTCTTAAAAATAGTTACTGTGCAAAATAACCTTTAAATTGCGCCGGACCCCAGAGCAGCGATACACTGCCCAGCCCACCCTCGCCCACCGCTGCTGGCACTCCCGGAGCCCATACCCGGACCCAGGCCTGCCGCCTGCTGCCAGGGTGGAGGGAAGGTGGCGCTGCAAAAAAAAACACAAGCATTGGCATAGCCAATAGGTCTCGCCTTTGGGACCTTATAAGTGTTTAGCCATGCAACAGTTAATGTTGTTGCACCAAGGATATTGTGCTGCATAACTAAATACTTATAAGGTCCCAAAAGCGAGACCTATTGGCTATGCCAATGCTTGTTTTTAACATTGTGAGGGCATATTTACAAGGAGTTAGCGTTGCCACAGCATAATTTTGTTTGACGCAGCGGCGGTGCAATCAGTGCTTCACACTGCTCCATATTTACAATCTGAAGTATTGGGCTCAACGCGCCAGTTTGTAGAGACCTGCGTCACATTATACCTGCAACAGGTCTAATGTATGCAGAGTAGAACTGACGCAATGAAATTTACAACTTTTCACTCGCGTCACTCTACAACTTGACTGCGTATAAATCCCTACGCCTTCTCAAACCAAGCGTAAGGATTGACGCAGGGCTTTTAACTTGGGACTCGCCTCTGTGTTCTGACGCATTGCTGGAGTTGCATCAGTCTGACGGCCAACTGCAGCAATGCGTCACTTTAGCTCCAAAAGATGTGTCAGAATTTCTGACGCATCCGTGAATCCTTGTGCCATGGAGCACTGTACTGGAAATACAGCGCATCCATGGCGTCGTTAGGGGGTTTGCCGCAGGCACAAGAAATCTGACGCATCAATGCTGATGCGTCAGTTCTTGTAAATATGCCTCTAAGTATGGACTCAAAACATCCAGGAGCATATTTACGAGCCCCTTGTGCCGCCAGAGCACTTTTTGTGATGCTCCGGCAGTGCACATCCCAAAATCATATCTATGAGGCCACACAAAGCCGCTGTGCGTGGCTTTGAATGGCCTCGTAGATATGGAGTAAGGAAAGGCAGCGCAAATCGTTGCATTGCCTTACTCTGCGCAAGGGAGGTATTGCATGGGTGTTGCAGTGGGTGTTCCCGCGCAACTCCCATGGTTTTGACGCATTTCCAGATTTACAAGAGCGTGTAAACCTGGGGATGCACCAAAACCTTATGCCTCCCGAGGCGAGGCGTAACGAGGAGAAATATCTTTATTTTTCCTCATGTTTTCCTCTTTCTATGTGTGCTGCATTTTACAGCACATATCGAATGAGGAAAGCGCCTGTATTTATTTATTTATTTATTTATTTAGACAATTTTGTATAGCGCGAACAAGACCCTTGCGGATATCAGAGCGCTTTACAGGGCAAATGCAGGTGATTGACATATACATATAAATACGAAGAGTTATGCGAATACATTACTGGTAACTATTAGAGACTAGCACATATCTACAAGAGTGTATAAGAGAGTTCAGGTGAATCTGGACAAGAAAATCGATTTAACTTCTTTTTTGAAGAAAGCAGCGGATGGATTAAGTCTCGTTTCTGGGGGCAGTGCGTTCCAAATCCTGGGGGCCATTCCTGAGAAGGTACGATTGTATGTTTTTTTCTTGGAGAAGCGTTGTGGTTTAAGTAGAAGATTGTCAGAACTCCTAGTAGTTCTGTTACCACCCGATAGTACTAGTTTCTTCGCCAGGTATCTCGGGGTTTTGTGGTGCAATGCCTTATGTGTCATACAGGCGATTTTCAAATCGATTCTGGCCTCAAAAGGTAACCAGTTGAGGGCACGAAGGTCAGGGGAAATGTGGTAGTTTCGTTTGGAGCCTGTGATGAGTCTAGCGGCTGCATTGATTGAGGCTCTTAGCGGAGCGGTAGTTGATCTGGGAAGGCCACAGAGAGCGACACTCCCATAGTCCATTCTGGGAATTACTAGAGTTTGAACTGCCTGTTTAAAGTCATTCGCGGGTATGAAGGGTTTCAGTTTTCTCAGAATGTTTATCTGAAAATTGGCTCCTTTAGTTGCAGCGCTGATGTGTTTCTGCATATTTAGTTTATTGTCCAGAGTTATTCCTAGGGATTTAGCGGAATCAATGATGCGAGGTTGACCATCGAGTGCAGTTAGGTGCTTCATCCACTCGTGGATCATGGCTGTTTGGTTGGGGGGAGCAATAAGGAGGAATTCTGTTTTTAGTGTGTTAAGTTTTAAATGGTTGCTTGCCAACCAGGTCTGTGTTTTTGGAACGTTGAGTTAAGGGACTTGATGTCTTCAAGAGAGTGGACCTTAATGTAGAGTTGTGTGTCGTCGGCATACATGTGATATTGGATGTTTGAGGAGTTGAGAAGCTCAGTGAGTGGTTCCATAAACAGATTGAAGAGTGTTGGGGAGAGGGAAGATCCCTGGGGTACTCCCAAGGTGACTGGGGTGGGGTTAGATAAAGATTGGTTGATCTTGAATCTTTGCGTTCTGTCTTGGAGGAAGGAAGTGAACCAGTTTAACACTGTTCCAGATAAACCCATTCTATGTTTCAAGAGGTCTAGTAGGTTGCTGTGTTTGACTGTATCGAAGGCTGAGGATAAGTCAAGTAGGATTAACAAACAAGCTTTATTTTGATCCAGTATTTGTAGTGCATCATCTATAATGTGGGTCATGGCTGATTCGGTACTATGTCCTGATCGAAAGCCAGACTGGAATTGATCGAGCAGGTTGAAGTGTTCAATGTGGTTACTAAGCTGCATGTGGACACATTTTTCGAGTAGTTTGGCCAGGGTCGAGATGTTGGATATTGGGCGATAGTTATTCAGGTCTGATGGGTCTGCTGATACTTTCTTTAGGATAGGGGATACCTGACCCACTTTGAGGATGTCTGGGATGGTTCCTTGCTAAAAAAGAGAGGTATTTATAATCCTGGTCCATAGGGGCACTAGCTGTGGAATGAAGGTCTTTAAGTGGCTTGCTGGGAGAGGGTCTGTGAAATGATTGGAGGGATTCAAAGCCGTGAGCGTGTTTAAGATAGTTTCTTCGCTGTAGAGGTTGAAGGTGGTCCAGGAGGCGTTGTTCTTGAGGTCGAGCTTTGTAGCGCAGTTAAGCGGGGTCACTGGTGTGGTCAGCGAGGTGTTAATGTGTGGGTGGGTCTGGGATAGTTGGTCGTTGAGTAGGTCTGTCTTGAAATTTTCAGTCTTTGTTGTGAAAAAGGAGGCAAGTTCCTCGCAATTGGGGAGTGTTTCTGGATTAGCTTGGGGGGAGTGGGAGACACCCTTAGATTGAGCTTTGATTATTTCGAATAGTTTTTTGGGGCGATTCTTAGCTTGGTCTAATTGTTTACATATGAAGTCAGCTTTTGAACGTCTAATCTTTCTGTAATAGGAGTTTCTGGTGCTTCTTAGTAGTTTGAGGTGGGCAGCAGATGGAGCGGTTCTCCATTGTCTTTCAATTGCTCTCAGTGATCTTCGATCTTCATTTAGCCTACCATCATACCAGGGGTTTGAGTCTTTTGTGGTGGTTCTTTTCAATTGTAGGGGCGCTAGGTTGTCAAGTACCCTGTTCATAGAGTGGAAGTAGTGATTGGTCAGGTCCTGTACATCCTCTAATCCATCCGGTGGGGGCGTGAGGATGTGGTTAGCGGTTGCGAGCGCGGTAGGATTGTTTTTGTGCAGGAAGGTGTCCCTACGCCAAAACCCCATAAATCTGCCCCTTGGTGTCTATGGCCTGGCCAGTGGGGTACCCAGTGTGTCATGGTCCCTAGTGCAAGGAAGGAAATGAGTCCCCTGGGCCCCGGTGCCACTGAGCCTGCTGCACCAATGGAAGCTACGCCCCTAGACCTGGCCTTTCTTCGCCCCTGCTGCCCCCCCTACTTTCATAGACACTACTTCATCTTAGCACCCTGGACCCAGACATATGAGTGCGACGACAGAAGCCTTCACACCCGCCAGCCCCGTCACTGAAGTGCAAACTCAAGCAGCAGCTTGCAGTGGTGCCGGGGAGGCTGTGAGCTACCCTCGCACCTTCACACCGCGCTCACACCTGCCAAGCAGGCGCCAACATTCCATGTGTGCATCTGATGATCTTCCAAGGTACAGAAAGATTGTGTTAACACAAAAGGGGGGAGGGCAGAGGGGCTGGAGCTTCACCGCTCCGTGCCCCCAACCCTCCCCAGGACGCATCGGTCTTCGTGGCGCACTCTTCCTCTCTACTTGCAGCTCCTTACCCCGCTCCCTTCCCCCCACCACAGATTTTAGTAAAATAACAAATAGACGCTGGGACAGTGTGTGCTAAGGCGCAGTCACTGACTGGGCGCCTTCGCCACCCATGGATGACTCACGCCAAGCTGTTCCCTGCTTGCCTCCTGTGGCACCCGCTGGGCGCCTGGGAGGGGAAGCCAAGTCAAGCTGGCAGCAGGACGCGTGACATAGGAAGTGTGGGCAGGCTGGCTCCCTGCTAAAGCTTCAGTATCTTGACTCGATGGACGAGGCCCGGCCTAGCGGTATGGTCGCCCACAGTACGGGGGGCAGCGTTTCATTAAGGCCGCTGCAAGCAGCTCCTGTAGGGAGCCACCCCAAATGGCCACCGGAGGGCACCAGACCACACCGGTTCTCAAAAACCATCTGAATGCGAGAGAAAAGAGAGTGCCTGAACGGCAACATTTTATTTCGCCTGGGTGTTTTGGTGAGACAGCCTCTGAAAATCCCTGCAGGGGTGCTGCAGAGTTGTTGTGATCCCTATATACCCGGAAAACCCCGAACAACTTTCCATGTATCTATATCTTTAACAATATCGGGATTTTACAGATGGATTCTGTGAAAAATCATTGGAGAGAATCAATCTGAACAGAATGCACATTGTTCTCACTTCCACTGGCCATGCTCTGAACTGAACACACGTTTTGTTCCTGTGCCACCTGCGTAATGACCTCCATTTCTTCAACCACAAAACCCACCCCTAGTTCTGAGGGAGCCTATTTTGCCCTTCTGTTCACATCTAAATGAACATGTTTTTACCATATGACTCGCCCATTTGAAGCGTTTACCTCTCAATTCTCTTGAAGTCGGCCGGTCCCTCCCTTCCTCCGACCCCCCTGCTTGTGATCATGCGGCGCTGACCAACATTTGCCATATAACTGGCCTCCCCCTCCCTGTAAAGTCTTGGAGTGATGTCTGACAATACACTTTCCATGTTGAGCTACCCCCAGTCGGCCTTTAGAGGGGGCTGCAGTACAAGACCACAGTCCTGTATTCTAATGACGACATCTCTTCAGTACTTAATTTGTAGAAAAATAAGTGGAGTGCCCAGGGTATTTTATAGGAAGCTGCTGCAGGTTTCATCCCCTAGTGCCCCTGCCAGTACAGCAACATGCCATCACATTCCTACAAATATCCCCATTTGAACTATTTCTGGTCACATAAAGTTCTCCTGAGTGCACTGGTATTGAATTGATAAACTCTGTGCTCATGTCCCGTGTTTCAAAATAGCCATGCAGCACCACCATGTGGTAGACTGTCATAAACGAGTGCCAGTGTTGAGAATATGGTGCAGGTGCCAAGCACCAGAATACACCAGCACAAATTAAGCACTGCATCTTTTGCAAACTGAATATCTCCTGTTGAACCTCTCTTTGGCCTGTGTTACCCTTGATCATAATGTCTTCTTCACCACCCCGCAAATCCCCGATGAGATTAACGAGGCCGCTGCTGGGATGTTATGCTTCTGTCTTGGTCAATCTAGCTCCCTGTGAGTCCCTGTTGCTTTTGTTGTGATACAGTCTCTGCCCTGTTTGTGCATGGCACCAGAGGGGCGCTCAGCAGGTATGTCAAAGGTTTTGTGGGGGCGAGGATCAACAAACTGAAGCGGAGCCCTTTGTAGGATGAGGACTTGTTTTAAAGTTTAATAAAATGTCCTTTTGCAAAAAGATTGGTCCATCATCTGGGGCCATCTAGCAGCAATGGTACATTAATATCAGGTAAAAAATATAGTGCACGGAAATATTATCTGACCCAAATGTCGTCAAAATGACAAGAAGCTCATGATGACAAGAATATTGCGGGATAAAATATTTCACGCAATGATATCTCATTTTAAGTGTTTAATATCACAAGGAACAAAAGGATGGTTGGGAATAGTTTGCGCTGAGTTGTGTCTTAGTGAAATTTCCTAATACAAGATGCTCTGAAGGACATAAGTGAAGTTCATCCACCTTCACTAATTGTGTAGAACAAAATCCTACACTCAACAAGCACAATGGGTTAATGTCCTGAGCAAAAAAACATTCAAATCCTCATAAGAAAAGGTCCATAACAGGCTTCTTATCTTCTTTATTTTCTTTTTCAAGATTCAACAGACTTCTAGCCAACACGTGTTTCGTCTTTAATGGTGTCAACCAAAGACTTCTTCAGGGCATAGAAAAACGTCTAATGAGAATCAGTACGGAGACAACACTGCCAGCCAAGGTAATCTGGACGCGTCAAGAACCACAAAGGAATAAAGTGATACCGTCAAATATGTATCTCAAAATATTAGGCTTCTGTTAGTAGTATTTCTTATAACAAATAGGAATGGCGCAAATGTCACCTGCACGGCAAGCAACACGAGAGGAAAGTAGTCCTCCCAATCCAAGCCTAATATTTTGAGATACATATTTGACGGTATCACTTTATTCCTTTGTGGTTCTTGACGCTTCAAGATTACCTTGGCTGGCAGTGTTGTCTCCGTACTGATTCTCATTAGACTTTTTTCTAAGCCCTGAAGAAGTCTTTGGTTGACACCATTAAAGACGAAACACGTGTTGGCTAGAAGTCTGTTGAATCTTGAAAAAAGAAAATAAAGAAGATAAGAAGCCTGTTATGGACCTTTTCTTATGAGGATTTGAATGTTTTTTTTGCTCAGGACATTAACCCATTGTGTTTAATATCACTGTTTAAAATATATTTATATAGAACTGTTTCATTATTTTTAATGTTTTACGACTTTGTGTTATAAGTTATTAATATCGTATTGTAAATAGTTTGTAATTGTGGTAGTCGTTTTTTCATTGTTTTGGCAATATTTTTAGTGCTGTTTTTGAGTTTTTTTTTAAATTATTGAGGGTTGTTGGGTTAGTTGGATTGTAACGTGAGAAGTTTAAAAAAATCTATTTAAATGTTTTATATATTGTTTTCAATTTTCATGCTTTAATTGTTTAGTCAGAATTTTAATTGTGCAAATTATTTAATAGCCACATTAGTTAATTAATATTTTTTATTTGTTAACTATTTTTTATTTTTTATTGGTTAATTGAATGATTAGTTATGTAAATTACCAAATTGATACATTATTTAATGATGTAGTATGGTTATTTGTATTTTTATTGGATAATTAGATTGTTAATTATGTAAGTTATTTAATTGTTTGAATTAATTGATTTACTTTACTTTAATAAGTTAGGGTTTAGTTTTATTTAAATATTCAGTAATTTTGGGAATTTTTTGTTTTATTTGCTGTGATTTAATTAAAATTTTAGCACTATTTCAAACTTTTTTGCAGGTTGTTGAGGTTGTAGACAAGTAGGGTGGGAAGTGTTTTTACTACTTTATATTGTTTGTATTTGGAAAATATTTGTTAAATTGGTTATCTTTTAAAAAAGTTAATGTTTTCAATTATTTGTTTGTGTACATCTTAAGACTGTTTGCTTGTTTATAAAACTTGCCACATTAAGAAATATTTTTTGCATTTTTTTCTGTATTTTTAATTGATATTTTTATGACGATAATTTCTTTATATTACGATTTTTTAAAAATATTTTAATTTTATTATTATATATATATTTTTCAACACTTTCCCAAAAGTTTTGATCAAAAGTCGCAGCCAGTCCTATCGAACTTCAGGTGGAAAAACCACGACTGCCTGGTCTTATTTTCAACCCCAGGCCTGTTTAATCCACCACCTTCCACTTGCTGACCCTTTATTTCTCTCTTGCAGGTTTTATTCATCCCTGCTTTCTCATTTTATCGCTATTTTTCTGTCTTTATCTTCCTCTTTCTTTTTCCAGTGTGTGTTTTTCTCTCTCTTGCTCTGGATCAGGGTCTGTTAAGGAAAAATAAGTGTTGTTCCCCAAAAATGAGCATCAGTGGACTGCACCTGTAACCACCAGCTCAAATTAAGCCCTGGGAGAGCAGCACAGGGAGGGTATGAGGCTCATGGCCAGTTCGGTCCCTGCTGAAGGATCCCTCCCCGACCCACCCTGCAGCAGGAAATCATCACCGATGCTTGGCTGTGGGTGAAATCCTTGCTTTGTGCAGTGTGGAATGAAGTCGAAAGCTTTGCCCAGCTTTGTCAAGTATGAAGTTTACACCTGCTCTAATGAAGTAAACACTGTACGCACTCCTACATTTGAACTGAAGTACAAAGCTGGTGGGGAGGTTAGGTAAGGGGAGACCCAAATCTGGTTTGATCATCCTATGTGCTCTAGATTGTCAGTACCCTCTATTTCTTATTCCGCCATGTGCCGAAATCCAATGTCCTCCACCAAGCTGTCTCTTCATACAACCTCAAATGTTTTTTCTGTCAGTCTAACACTCAGGGTAAGATTCTTCATTATGGGGAATCATTAATAAGATCAGATGTTCTCCTTCGGCTGAAAAAACTTCCATAGTAGTTAAGTGGAATCCCATTATCCATGGTATAATGTTAAAGTTTGCACCCAAACCTCTGGCAAAGGCAAACCTCCTTGCGAAATCTACCACAAAGTGGTTTACGACAACCCTCCATCGACAAGAGAAGGCTCTGAATAGAGCAAGCAGAACCGTCTTTCCCCACTAGAGTTTCTCATCTCAAACCAAAGGTAAACAACAACTAAGCAAATTAAGAAGGGCCCACAAGCAAGAACTATGGAATGCAAAGACCGGTTACAATCAGGAGCTATGGAATAAACTGCTCTCTGCAAGTAAGTTCAAAAACAGCAAGGATTTTTGGTATATTATCAATGACCTAGAAAATGATGGAAATGGGGATCACCATGCCAATATCCCGGAGGCCACCTGGGTTGATCATATAACCGACCTGTATGGATCCCGGTCGATAGTGACACTTGATCCAATGGCATCCCAAAGGAATTGATCTTCAGGGAAACGGAGTGCGAAGTCAAAAGTCGGCCCTACAAAAACAGCAAAGTCCTACCAGAATACCCAGTAGGGTTCTATATTGCTCTCTTCTACTGTGGTGTTGTTCAAACAGGAAGAGACATCAGCACATCTTAAATAAATTAACTACCCCGAGTCACATAAATCCGACGCCTTGAGGACAGAGGAGGTGAGGAGGATCGATAAGCGCGGCAGCGGGAACAGCCCGGGAGGGCGACCCCCCCCCAGTAAGCACTCATGCAGACAGTGCGGCCGGGAGCTTCGGAGGGGATGAACTTAGTGGCCTGACTCCGTGATGGCACCCACACGTAGAAAGCCTGTAAGGAATGGGGACACAGCTTGATGACACACAGGCACAGGGTCTTTTTCGGGGGCCAAGAGGAGAGACCCTCATAATTCATAGCAAGCGCGCGGCCTGCATAGATATGCTATACAAGATCACACCCAGTGCCTGACCTTAAGATGGCCGCCATGTCACACATGAGAGGGGAGCGTCGTGTGTTTTAAAAAAAGTTTAAATAAAAAAAAACAGAATCAAAAAGGAGTGACCAGGCGCTGCGGAATGGCTACTCCCTATCCTTCCTCCATCCGGCCTACCCATCAGGATACTTACTCTACGAACTCACCTCTGACCGTGGAGACCTAGCTTTCTTACCGATGCCCGATGGAGCTACCTGATAGCTAAAGAGGAGATGGGCTGTGGACTTCCCCCTCGGCCGTCACCTACCCAGCCGGACTCTGGGCAGACTCTCCTTCGTCTCTCCATCCTATTTCCCTCCTACCCCTTTTACCCTACACCCTTTCCCTTCTAAGCTCAATTTATCTCATTTTCTACGTTCGTGAAATGTTTTTCTAGTAACTGATGTAACTTGTAACTTACGTAATTTTGTAACTTTGTGAAACCTTATGTAAAGCGCTCTGATACCTCCGGGTCTAGCCAGCGCTATATAAAACTCAAATAAATAAAAAATTAGGAGTAACGGGGCACTGGATCCAAACAGCACCTTCAGGACTGACTCCGACCTGTGCTCACTCATACTGACTCCTCTTTATAATGAAGTCATCTTGACTGCGACCATTCCAGAGTCATGGCAAGGAAGTATCTTGCAACCCATCTATAAGAGCGGCCCTCCGGAATCTCCAGCAAATTATCGTTCAATTGCTCTAACAGACGTAGAGGCAAATGTTTTTGCCTCTCGCCTGTTGGAGGAGCTGGAAGCCTGGGCAGCTGCAGCCCATCGTATTCCAATGAATCAAACTGGGTTTCGCAAGGGCCTGTCGACTACGACAAACTTGCTTCCCCTGACGCTCTTGGCTGAGTTCGCCATATCAACGAAACACAAGCTTTACATCTCTTTCATTGATTTAAAGGCAGCCTTTGACACTGTTCCCAGAGAATTGCTATGACAAAAGCTAGCAGCATGGGGTGCTACACCAAAACTCCTGGACCTCATAACACGTTTTAATACAAACACTTGGATCCAGATTAAGATGGGGGTCGGAACATCTCTCACTCGGAGAATAGAAATATCAAATGGTCTAAAACAGGGATGCGTTCTCGAACCCTGTTTAGTTACTCCTTTTATGGTGGACCTTAATCAATATTTGGAATGATCTAATTCTCACCCCCCTAAGCTGTGTAACATTCCCTTAAAATAACTTCAATATGCTGACGTTACGGTTTTACTTAGTCAAACGCCTATAGGTCTGCAGCATCTAATCAACTTCTTTGACAAATACGTATTAGCCAACCATCTCGAGCTTAATATAAAACAAACTAAGATCATGACAGCCGGAGTATCTCCATTCAGACCATGGTCCTGGTACTCAAGAGGTAATCCAGTTGAAGTAGTTAAAAGCTATAAGTACCTTGGCATTTTGTTTGACAACAAAATGTCCTTCAGAAATCACTTTGATTTATTTAGGGCTAAAGCTGCTACTAACATCTTCACCTTTAAAGCTCTTCATGGCACACTGGCATGTCCACCCTATGCCCAACTCGTGAATATAATGTCTGCTAATTCCAGCCCTCACGTATGGCCCATTTATTTTTCGAGGGAAAGATGCCAAATTATTGGGCCTGCTGCAGGTAAAGGCGGTCTTTAAGATTCCAGCGTATATTGGCCAGGTGCAAATTCGACTAGAGTTTGGTCTTCGAAGGCAGCGCCAAGCAGCATTTTTGAAACATTCTCATTCCTTGGCTTCATCGGAAACAGGATCCCCTGCTAGCACGTGCTGGTCGCAATCACAAACTCTGTGCATACTGGCCACGACGGACTTATATGATGGATTCCCACCAAGCCTTAGGCCTAAAGGATCAATGGCCTGTTCAAATAACTTAAGCTTGCTTCAAGCACTCCGTGAATCATTCAACAAAATGTTTTTAATTCCAGTTGGATAAAGGAGCTATGGCTGGTCAAGTATCAACTCCTATGATTCTCTGGGCATTCAGCCTTACCTTTCCTTACCTCGCATTTCTCTCCATACATGCAAGA
This sequence comes from Calotriton arnoldi, assembly GCA_963921515.1. Classification (NCBI taxonomy): domain Eukaryota; kingdom Metazoa; phylum Chordata; class Amphibia; order Caudata; family Salamandridae; genus Calotriton; species Calotriton arnoldi. The sequence continues at coordinate 154,029 of CAWUFW010014328.1, forward strand.
TTAATTTCTGAGGCTACTATTTGGCTTTTCTCCAACTAAGGAGGGGACCCCACTATGGTTACATGTATGGTCAAACAGTAAGCGTAGACTATGGGCTTAATTACGAGTCTGACGGTCCAGGGACCGCCAGACTCGTGGAGGCGCTGCAGCGGTCTCCCGACCACCCTATTACGATAAGGGCGGTTGGACAGCCATTGCCTCACCGCAGCCGCCAGGGAACTGCCATTCCCTGGCGGTGTTGCGGAGGTCAAGAGGCCACAATATGCTTGGCGGGACTGCCGCAGACTCTTGGCACATCATGTCACCCCTGTGTGCATGCACTACCTTGATGGAATGACTCTTCAGTCCATACCGTGCATGAACTGCTTTTGGCGTTCCCATTTTCAGGGCACCGCCGTGGGAATGTCAAAAACAAAGCCCGCCAGACAGGAAGAAACTCCTAATCTGGCAGGCGACCTGACCACGGGTCAGGTAGTGCGGTGGCGGGGTGGACCTGGTGCCGCACCGCCAAAGTCGTAATCAAGCCGTTTGTGGCTATTTGGAGGAAATCCTACTTCATACAGTATACATTTGTCCAAACTTATCAAACTCCTAGTGAATTTTGCTGAGACCCCTATCCTTAGAAGTAGGGGTAGGAATGTGCCATCAAGCTCTGATTTTGATGTTTATCTGGTAATTCTATTCCACTCATTTGCCGGTTTGGTAAGTTTTTGGCTGAGGCTGAGAAAAAGCTGCCAGTTTCAGAGCCATGGCAGTAAGGTATGCTTTATATTCAGAGCCGAGCCATGGCAGTAAGGTATGCTTTATATTCAGAGCCGAGCCATGGCACTAAGGTATGCTTTATATTCAGAGCCGAGCCATGGCAGTAAGGTATGCTTTATATTCAGAGCCGAGCCATGGCAGTAAGGTATGCTTTATATTCAGAGCCGAGCCATGGCAGTAAGGTATGCTTTATATTCAGAGCCGAGCCATGGCAGTAAGGTATGCTTTATATTCAGAGCCGAGCCATGGCACTAAGGTATGCTTTATATTCAGAGCCGAGGCATGGCACTAAGGTATGCTTTATATTCAGAGCCGAGCCATGGCACTAAGGTATGCTTTATATTCAGAGCCGAGCCATGGCACTAAGGTATGCTTTATATTCAGAGCCGAGCCATGGCAGTAAGGTATGCTTTATATTCAGAGCCGAGGCATGGCACTAAGGTATGCTTTATATTCAGAGCCGAGCCATGGCACTAAGGTATGCTTTATATTCAGAGCCGAGCCATGGCACTAAGGTATGCTTTATATTCAGAGCCGAGCCATGGCAGTAAGGTATGCTTTATATTCAGAGCCGAGCCATGGCAGTAAGGTATGCTTTATATTCAGAGCCGAGGCATGGCACTAAGGTATGCTTTATATTCAGAGCCGAGGCATGGCACTAAGGTATGCTTTATATTCAGAGCCGAGGCATGGCACTAAGGTATGCTTTATATTCAGAGCCGAGCCATGGCACTAAGGTATGCTTTATATTCAGAGCCGAGCCATGGCACTAAGGTATGCTTTATATTCAGAGCCGAGGCATGGCACTAAGGTATGCTTTATATTCAGAGCCGAGGCATGGCACTAAGGTATGCTTTATATTCAGAGCCGAGGCATGGCAGTAAGGTATGCTTTATATTCAGAGCCGAGCCATGGCAGTAAGGTATGCTTTATATTCAGAGCCGAGGCATGGCACTAAGGTATGCTTTATATTCAGAGCCGAGGCATGGCACTAAGGTATGCTTTATATTCAGAGCCGAGGCATGGCACTAAGGTATGCTTTATATTCAGAGCCGAGCCATGGCAGTAAGGTATGCTTTATATTCAGAGCCGAGGCATGGCACTAAGGTATGCTTTATATTCAGAGCCGAGGCATGGCAGTAAAGTATGCTTTATATTTTAACTTGCTTCCTAACTGAGAACTTTTTTCTTCTACTCGCTAATAGCTAACTAGCTGAAGGAATTATTTTCTAGGTCCATTAAGTCTTTGCATTTTTAGTTGAATTTCATGTTATAGTAGAGTCGAATAGAGTAAATCATTAAATAGTATGTACCTCAGCACATTTGCACATGTTTTGCACATGTTTTTGCTGCCAAGTAACGTCTGGATATAATTGAGTGGACTCAGAACTTTGGTCTCATGAAATTATTCGGTTATATAAACTGCAGCAAATTTGTATAATCTATTGTCACTGGTTTTAATTCTGCTGCTAAGCTATGTCTAGTTTATCCCTTCATTTCTATGCATTTGCACTTTAGTAAGTTACACTTGTTCTACTTACTTGTTGGGATGGAACACTGGAAAAAATATATTTTGCATTTTTTATGTGATTGTCATGATTTTTATTAATCAAACAAAGAAATAATTACACCTAATACGGTGCCCTCTATTAGCAGATTTTAAGTTTCTAACCCTGAGTTGAGGTAACTAAGATAGCAGGCAATCTAGTTCTGATAAAACATGGCCATATGGTAAGCCCTGCTCCCATGGGCGAAGGAGACACTAATATTTTGGAGTGGTGTGGGGACAGCCTCAGATGTCCCTCAACAAATGTAAGATGGATGAATTGCTTTGTGTTAGACTGCCACTGCTCACAGCAGGATAAGTTTGCAGTTTTAAGGGTGTGCCAGGTTCAGATGCTGTGTGTCACAAAGAGTAAGTGTTGGTATGTGTCAGCTATGACACCCTCTCCAACAACCCTCATCTGGTGGGTTTCATTTAAAGGCTCCAGCTAGAGGAGACTTTGCATTCTGTAAGACCACGCTTATAGATCGGCTATTTGGGCTTCATGGGGGCCCCTGCAAGCGATACAGACAAACATCCTTACAGCCCTGGGCAATTGGTTCAAACATCCTTACAGCCCTGGTCAGTTGGGTCAAACATCCTTACAGCCCTGGGCAATTGGGTCAAACATCCTTACAGCCCTGGACAATTGGGTCAAACATCCTTGAGGACCTGGGCAATTGGGTCAAACATTGTTACAGCCCTGGGCAATTGGGTCAAACATTGTCACAGCCCTGGGCAATTGGGTCAAACATCCTTACAGCCCAGGGCAGTTGGGTCAAACATCCACACAGCCCTGAGCAATTGGGTCAAACATCCTTACAGCCCTGGGCAATTGGGTCCAACATCCTTACAGCCCTGGGCAATTGGGTCCAACATTCTTACAGCCCTGGGCAGTTGGGTCAAACATCCTTGCAGCCCTGGGCAGTTGGGTCAAACATACTTACAGCCCTGTGCAATTGGGTCAAACATCCTTACAGCCCTGGTCAGTTGGGTCAAATATACTTACAGCCCTGGGCAGTTGGGCCAAACATCCTTACAGCCCTGGGCAATTGAGTCAAACATCCTTACAGCCCTGGGTACTGGGTTAAACATCCATAAAGCCCTGGGCAATTGAGTCAAACATCCTTACAGCCCTGGTCTATTGGGTCAAACATCCTTACAGCCCTGGGCAATTGGGTCAAACATCCTTACAGCCCAGGGCAATTGAGTCAAACATCCTTGCGGCCCTGGGCAATTGGGTCAAACATCCTTACAGCCCTGGGCAATTGGGTCAAACATCCTTACAGCCCTGGGCAATTGAGTCAAACATCCTTACAGCCCTAGGCAATTGGGTCAAACATCCTTGCAGCCCTGGTCAATTGGGTGCTCAGAGCTCTCAAGTTTTTCCATGCCAGGTGTGGTTAGGGCACCGAGTCTTGGGTTTATTCCTTGCCGGTCGGTGTAGTCCTACATTTCAAATAGAGGAAAACAAAACCACAATTGCCAGAGTGAAAAGAAACTAGAAAGAGGACTGTGTGAACTACCCACTCCTGGAATAAGTGAACCCCTGGGAGTGATTAGCATTGGCTCAATGACAAATATGGTATTTCCCTGTACAGTGCTCACTGGAAACTAAACTGCTTCTAAGCACTCCAACGTTTTAGCAGGTACTAGAATGGAGACATAATACGCCCAAGATCACACAATGTGATTAAATGGAGAAGTCAGCATGTTGATCTGTCTGTTCTGGTTCCTACTTTTGTATTTAAGTGGCTAGAAGCTATGTCCTTCCAAGTGACACTGCAGGGAGTATTTAACACCAACCCACGGATCATTGCACAAGATGGGAACATATGGTAAATTCACAGAGTGGTGACATCATATGGTAAATACTGTATTTTTATGTTCTTTCATATTGATGGCAAAGTTCTTAAAAAACAAATATTTGCGAATTATCTCTATCTCTTCAGCAAAGTTGGTATATGTCAGCAGCCAATATTAGGCGAACATGAGGTTTTACATTTTCGCTTCGTTTTCTTACAATTTTGTGTGTAGTACGTGTTATCTCGTTAGTAGGAGTTCTGTATTAGGTAAATCACATACACGTGAAACGATTTTGCAGCTGCTGCTTTGTTTTTATTACATTTTGCATGGTGGGCCTAATCTCCAATTTACAACTTGTTTTCCAGCAGAATCTGTGAGTCACCGAAAAGAAGAGGAAGAGAACCTGTCTTTATTCAGAAAAGTGAAAATATGAAGAGAAAGGCAGACAAATAACTTTCATAAATCAGTGTTTAAGTCATAAAACGAATGTTGTGTCTTCTGTCCTTTCTCACATTTTTAGGTTGAAGCCGGTTTACTAAAGACATCTTGAGGACATTCGGAAAGCTGACCTAGGAATGCTTTCTGTCCCTTATTTTCAATGTGTGTGGTTTGTAACTCATGTTTGCTTGCTTTCTATTTGCTGGCTCTATTTGTTTTAGGCTGCCCAGCTTAAGTTCCTCTCTTCCATGGCCCAAACCCTAGTTACTGTATTCTTCCACCAGTGCTCGATTTCTGTAAACAGGCCTTTAAGTCTTGTTCTTATCGCGTCACTTTTGCTGCGCATTCAAAGACAGAGGTCAAATGTCAAGCTCTCTCTTCTGAGGGAGCTTGGTGTTTACTTTTTTTCTCTGACTTCAAAGCAAGAGGATTTTTGTGACAATCATGCTGAGTACTGGCGAGGTGCTTGATGAAGGCTGTTGTTTTTTTTGTGCAGAAGAAAATTGAAATGTCTGTAAATGAACTGTGCAGATATTTCAGAATATATCGGAATTAAAAAAGCACAAATGAAGCACATTTTTGGGTAATTCTGAAGTGTGATGGAAACAAATATTTTATTATGATCAAAACAAATCAATACGATAGGTGATGACATTTCCACACATTATCATTTGTGCGCTGTATACTTTTATCAGTAAAACTGTATGTCTGTGCAAATGTGATGGTCATTTCAGGTGAAGATGTGTTGTCTGTAATTGCAGTGAGCTACCACATCATGCATACTCCACTTTACACCGCTCCACTCTATTCTGCACAACTCCACTGCAGTCTACACTGCACTATTCCACATTACGCCACTCAATTCCACACTGCGTCACTGCACTCTACACTGCACCACTCCACTGTACGCCACTTCACTCTATGCCTTTCTACTCTACACCCCTCTGTGCCAATGCACTCTCCCCCACAGTGCTCTACTATGCACCCCTGCACTCTACACCGCTCCACTCCGTGCAACTCCCCTCTATGCAACTCTACAACACTGAATTCTATGCCACTGCACTCTACGCCAATGCACTGTACTCTGTACCACTCCATTCTACACCAGTGCACTCTATGCCATTCCACTCTACGCCACTCTAATCTACTCTGCACTCTACGCCACTCGACTCAATGCCATTGTACTCGACTGTGCACCACTCCACTCTACTCTGAAACATACTTGGCGCCACTGCACTTGGCGCCATTGCACTCTACACCATTTTACTCACAACCAATGTACTCTACGCCAATCTCCTCTGCGTCACTGCACTCTGTGCCACTATACTCTGCAACATTTCATGCCACTGCACTATATGCCACTTCACTCTACTCCATTGTTCTCTACGGCACTGCACTCTATGCCACTCTTTTCTACTCTGCATCACTGTATTCTATGCCACTACTCTCTATGCCAGTCTACTCTGCACCACTCTATACCTCTGCAACACACGCCAATGCACTGTACCCCACTCTACTTGCCACTTCACTCTGCGACAGTTTACTCTGCAATAGTGCACTCTCTGCCACTGAACTCTATGCCACTTTACTCTACGCCACTGCACTTTACGCCACTGCACTCTACTCTGCACCACTCTACTCTAGACCACTCTATGGCAATGCACTCTACGCCACTAAACTCTATGCTACCACACTCTACCTTGCACAACTCCACTCTACTCTGTACCTGTTCATTCTACGCCAGTGCACTCTACGCCAACACACTCTACAATACTTTACTCAGAGCCAATGCACTCTGTGCCACTCTACTCTGCAACACTGCACTCTCCACCACTGAACTCTACACCACTCTTCTCTGCACCTCTGCACTCTACTCTGCACCACTCTACTCTACATCACTCTACTGCACTGGACGCCACTACACCCTGCATCGTTTAACTCTATGTCACTGCACTCTACGCCAAACCACTCTAAGCCACTCTAATCTTCTCTATGACACTGCACTCTACGTCATGGCACTCTATGCCACTGCACTCTACTCTGAACCAATATACTCTATACACTGCTCTCTACTCCACTCTGTACCATTCAACTCTATCAATCAATCAAGTGGCTTGTAAAGTGCCACTTTTCACCCGTAAGGGTCTCAAGGCGCTAGGGGGGGTAGATGACTGCAGATCTGTCTCAAGGCACTGTGGTTCAGTCGAAGAGCCAGGTCATGAGGTCCTTTCTGAATTGGGGCAGTGATGGTGATTGCCTTAGGGGGAGAGGTAGGGTGTTCCAAGTCTTTGCTGCGAGGTAGGAGAAGGATCTTCCCCAGGCCATGGTCTTGCGGATACATGGGATGGTGCCTAGGGCCAGTTGAGCGGAGCGGAGGTCTCTGGTGGGTGCGTGGAATGAGAGGCGGTGGTTGAGGTATGCAGGCCCGTGTCGTGTAGGGCTTTGTAGGCGTGTGTGAGGAGCTTGAAGGTGATCCTTTTGTTGACTGGGAGCCAGTGGACGTCTCTCAGGTGGGTGGTGATGTGGCTGCGGCGGGGGATGTTGACGATGAGTCTGGCGGAGGCATTCTGGATGCTTTGCAGTTTCTTGTGGAGTTTCTGGGTGATGCCGGCATAGAGTGCGTTGCCGTAGTTGAGTCTGCAGATGATGAGTGTGTGGGTGACCGTCTTTCTGGACTCGGTGGGGATCCACTTGAAGAACTTTCGGAGCACGCATAGCATGTGGAAGCAAGATGATGAGACGGCGTTGATCTGGCGGTTCATGGTGAGGGAGGAGTCCAAGATGATGCCGAGATTTCTTGCGTGGTCTGTGGGTGTGGGAGGAGGTCCAAGATCTGCAGGCCACCAGGAGTCGTCCCAAGTGGAGGGGGTGGAGCCCAAGATGAGGACTTCTGTCTTCTCTGAGTTTAGCTTGAGGCAGCTGTCCTTCATCCAGGTGGTGACAGCCTTCATCCTGTTGTGTAAGTTTCTCTTGGCGACTGTGGGTTCATTGGTGAGTGAGAGGATCAGCTGGCGTAGGAGACAATGTTGAGTCTGTGCTTCCTGACAATGGCTGCGAGGGGGCCATGTAGATGTTGAAAAGAGTGGGGCTCAAGGAGGAGCCCTGAGGCACTCGCAGCTGACTTATGACGGTTCCAAGAGGAACGGTGGTAGCCTGACTCTCTGTGTTCGGCCGGTGAGAAAGGAACGGATCCATTCAAGGGCATTTTCACGGATGCCGGCGTTGTGGAGTCTTGTGCATAGGGTGCCCTGGGAGACGGTGTCGAAGGCAGCCGAGAGGTCCAGGAGGCTCAGGGCTGCAGTTTCGCCTCGGTCGAGGAGGGTGCGGACATCGTCTGTGGTGGCGATTAGGTCGGTCTCCGTACTGTGATTGCTTCGGAAGCCGGATTGCGAGTGGTCCAGGATGTGGTTCCCCTCGGTGAACTCGGAAAGTTGGTAGTTGATTTCCTTCTCAATGACCTTTGCTGGAAAGGGGAGCAGAGAGATGGGTCTGAAGTTCTTGAGGTCCTTCGAGTCAGAAGAGGGTTTCTACAGCAAGGGGTTGATCTCTGAGTGTTTCCAGTCTTCCAGGAATGTGGCAGAGTTGATGGAGCAGTTGATGGTGCGGCAGAGTTCAGGGGCGATGGAGTTGCCGAATCTGTTGAAGATGTGGTGGGGGCACGGGGCCGAGGGTCAGCCTGAGTGGTTGCTCTTCATGATCTTGAGGGTATCGTCAGTGGTCAGGGGAGTCCAACTGATCAGGGTCTGCTGGGGTCTGGTGTCGTTGGGTGCAATTATTGCGAGTGGGGTTAGTGGGTCTTGGGTATCGAGGTTGTTGAAGCTGTTAAGATCTCCTTAATCTTGCGGTGGAAGAAGGCTGAGGATGTTGCAGAGGTCTTGGAAGGGTGGGATGTCTGCTGTCCCTGTGCTGGGTTTGGCGAAATCTTTGGCCATGGTGAAAAGTTCTTTGCTACTGTGCGCGTTGGCGTTGATCCTTTCTTTTAGGGTCACTTTCTTTGTTGTTCTGATGAGATGATGATGTGCGGTGACAGCGGTTTTGAAGGCTGAGCAGTCTTCCATGGTATTTGCTGCTCCTCCATTTCTTTTTGACCGGTCTACAGGAGCGTCTGGACTCATGCAGGGCAGAGGAGAATCAACTGGCTTTTTTGGAGTGTGGTTTGCCTGGCACTTTCTTGATTGGAGCCAGTGCGTCGGTGCAATTGGAGATCCATTGGTGGAGGTTTGAGCTGAGGTATTAGCGTCTGCAGAAGTCGGAGGTGGGGTGTTGCTGATGGAGGCGGTGAGCTGTTCTTCAGTGACCTTGTTCCAGCTTCTGCAAGGGTAGCGGTGGGCATGGTGGTGTATGGTGGGTTTGGTGTAGGAGAAGTGGACGCAGCAGTGGTCGGTCCAAGGCACCTCAGAGGTGTGGCTGAAGAAGACGTTATCGCTGGCGGAGAAGACGGGGTCCTGCTGAGTGGGTCAGAGAGGTAACCCATTGTCTGAGTCCAACGGCGGCGAGGTTTTCCAGCAGAAACGATGTGTTCTTATTGTTGGGGTTGTCCAGATGAAAGTTGAGGTCGCCGAGGAGGATGTATTCAAAGGAGGCGAGAGTGTGGGGTGCGGTGTAGTCGAGGAGAGAATCGCTGAAGGGTGGTCGGGGTCTGGGAGGTCTGTAGATGAGGGTGCCATGGAGGGTGGTGTTCGTGTTGGTCTGGACCTGGAAGTGAAGGTGCTCCATGTTGGTTGCTTGGTCGTCTGAGTGGGTGGTGAGGCGGAGGGTGCTTTTGTGTACGCTGGCAATGCCTCCACCCGGTTTGTTGATGCAGTCCTTGTGAATGACTGCTATGCCACTCCACTCTACGCAACTGCAATCTACCCTGCGCCACTCCACGCCACTCTATTCTACAGCACTACACTCTACACCACTGTACTCAACACCAATTCACTCGACACCACTTTACTCAAAACCAATACACTCTACATCACTGCACTCTACACCAATCTCCTCTGCACCACTGCACTGTGCGCCACTATATTCTACATTGCAACACTCTATTCTACCCCACTGCACTTTACTCCACACCATTGCACTCTACGTCACTTTACTCTGCACCGCTCTACGCCACTGCACTCTTCACCAATGTACTCTATGCCACTCTACTCTACACCACTGCACTCTACAACATTCTACTCTGCAACACTGCACTCTCTGCCACTGAACTTTACTTCACTCTACTCTGCACCACTGTACTCTGCGCAACTGCATTCTATGCCACTGCATTCTACACTGCACAACTCCACTGAATGTCACTCTACTGGATTCTACCCCAATGCACGCTATGGCATTGCACTCTACGGCAATCCACCCTACACCACTACACTCTATGCCACTCAAATTTACTGTACACCCCTGCGCTCTATGCCACTTCACTATACTCTGCAAGACTCTACTCTATGCCAGTGCACTCTACCCCACTCTACTATGCACCACTGGACTCTACACCACTTCAGCCTAAGTTTCTCCACTCTACTCTGCACTACTTCACTCTATGCCACTCTACTCACAACACTGCACTCTATGCCACTGCACTCAATGTCAATGTACTCTACATCACTAGTCTATACCACTACACTCTACCCTGCACCACACCGCTCTACCCTGCACCACTCTGCTGTACGCCACTTCACTCTACTCTGAAACAATCTACTCTATGCCACTGCACACTACTCCACTCTGCGCCACTCAACTCTGTGCCACTCCACTACACTCTACTCTGCAACACGTTGCACCACTGCACTATACGCCACTCTATTCTACTCTGTACAACTGTAATCTATGCCTCTGCTCTCTATGTCACTCTACTCTGCATCACTCTACGCCACTTCACTCCACACAAATGCACTCTACGACAGTCTACTCTGCAACAGTGCACTCTCTGCCACTGGACTCTACACCACTCTACTCTACACCACTGCACTCTACGCCACTGCACTCTAATCTGCACCACTCTAATATATGCCACTCTATGCCACTAATCTCTAACCCTGCACAACTCCAGTCTACTTTGTACCACTCCATTCTATGCCAGTGCACTCTACACCAATACACTGTACACCACTTTATTCAAAACCAATGCACTGTATGCCACTCTACTCTGCAACACTGCACTCTCCGCCAATCAACTCTCTGCCACTCTTCTCTGCACCTCTGCACTCTATGCCACTGCACTCTACTCTGCATCGCTGTACTCTACACCACTATACTCTGCACTCTACGTCAATGCACTGTACGCCACTACACTCTGCATCGCTTCACTTAATGCCACTGCACTCTATGCCAAACCACTCTAAGCCACTCTAACCTACTCTACGACACACACTCTATGGCACTGGATTCCATGCCACTGCACTCTACTCTGAAACCATTACTCTATGCACTGCACTCTACACCACTCTGTGCCATTCCACTCTACGCCACTCCACTCAGCGCCACTGCACTCTACTCTGCAACATTCTACGCCACTCTACTGCACTCTATGCCAATGCACTGTACGCCAATCCACTCTAAGCCACTCTAATCTACTCTACAACACTGAACTCTACGACATGGCACTCTATGCCACTGCACTCTTCTGAAACAATCTACTCTATGCACTGCATTCTACTCCACTCTGTGCCATTCAACTCTATGCCACTACACTCTACACCACTGCAAACTACCCTGCGCCACTCCACTACATGTCACTCTATTCTACACCGTTACACTCTACGCCACTGCACTCAACACCAATGCACTCTACGCCACTGCACTCAACACCAATGCACTCTACACCACTTTACTCAAAACCGATACACTCTACGCCACTGCACTCTACGCCAATCTACTCTTCACGGCTGCACGGTGCGCCACTAAATTCTACATTGGAACATTCTATTCTACCCCACTGCGCTCTACGTCGCTTTACTCTGTACCACTCTACGCCACTGCACTGTTCACCAATGTCCGCTATGCCACTCTACTATACACCACTGCACTCTACAACATTCTAGTTTGCAACACTGCACTCGCTGCCACTGAACTCCATACCACTCTACTCTGCACCACTATACTCTGTGCCACTGCACTCTATGCCACTACGCTCTACACTGCACAACTCTACTGTATGTCACTCTACTGCACTTTACCCCAATGCACGCTATGGCAATCCACTCTATGCCACTATACTCTACAACACTACACTCTATGCCGCTCTAATTTACTTTGCACCACTTCACTCTATGCCACTTCACTCTACTCTATGCCAGTGTACTCTTTCCCACTCTACTATGCACCACTGCACTCTTCACCACTGCACTCTACACTACTCCAGCATAGGCCACTCTACTCTACCCTGCACCACTCTGCTCTATGCTGCTTCACTCTACTCTGAAACAATCTGCTCAATGCCACTGCACGCTACTCCACTCTGCGCCCCTCCACTCTGTGCCACTATACTCGACTCTGCAGCACTTTGCACCACTGCACTATACGCCACTCTATTCTACTCTGCACCACTGCTCTCTATGCCACGCTACTAATGCACTGTACACCACGTTACTCAAAAACAATGCACTCTACGCCACTCTACTCTGCAACACTGCACTCTCTGCCACTGAACTCTATGCCACTGTTCTTTGCACCACTGCACTCTATGCCACCGCACTCTACTCTGCATCACTGTACTCTACACCACTATACTCTGCACTCTACGTCAATGCATTATGCGCCACTATACTCTGCAACGCTCAACTTTATGCCACTGCACTCTATGCCAATCCACTCTAAGCCACTCTAATCTACTCTACGACACTCCATGTTACTGGATTCCATGCCACTGCACTCTACTCTGAAACAATGTACTCTATGCACTGCACTCTACTCCACTCTGTGCCATTCCACTCTATGCCACTCCGCTCAACACCACTGCAATCTATCCTGCGCCACTCCACGCTATTCTACGCCCCTGCACTCTACAACACTGCACTCAACACCAATGCACTCTACACCACTTTACTCAAAACCAATGCACTATGTGCAACTGCACTCCATGACAATCTACTCTGCACCACTGCACGCTACGCCGCTATATTCTACACTGCAACACTCTACTCTACCCCACTGCACTCTACTCTACATCATTGCTCTCAGTTATTCTGCACCACTCTACGCAACTGCACTCTACACCACTGCACTCTACTCTGCAACACTACATACTCTGCCACTGAACTCTATGCCCATCTACTCTCCACTCTATGCCACTGCACTCCACTCTGCAGCACTCTACTCTATGCCACTCTACTACACTCTACCCCAATGCACGCTACGCGAATGCACTCTACACAAATAAACTATATGCCACTGCACTCTATACCACTACATTCTATGCCACTCTAATCTACTGTGCAAACCTCTGCTCTAAGCCACTTCACTCTACTCTGCAACACTCTACTCTATGCCAGTGCACTCTACCCTACTCTACTATGCCTCACTGCATTCTCCACCACTGCACTCTACACCACGCCAGTCTAGGCGACTCTACTCTACTCTGCACCACTCCACTTTACTTCACTCCACTCTATGCCACTCTACTCTGCAACACTGCACTCTACGCCATGCACTTTACACCCATGCACTCTACGTCACTAGTCTATGCTACTGCACCCTACACTGCACCACTCCACTCTATCCTGCACCACTTTGCTCAATGCCACTTCATTCTACTCTGAAACAATCTACTCTATGCCACTGCACTCTATGCCACTGCACTCAACACCAATGCACTCTACGCCAATGCCCTCTACACTCCACCACTCTACCCCAGTCTACTCTACTCTACGCCACTGTGCTCTATGTCACTCTACTATAAACCACTGCACTCTATGCCAATGCACTCTACACCACTTTACCTAAAACCAATACTCTCTGCACCAGTCTACTCTGCACCACTGCACTCTATGCCACTGCGCTCTGCAACACTCTACTCTATGCTACTGCACTCTATGCCACACTACTCTACACCTCTGCACTCTACCCTGCACCACTCCACTCTACCCTTCACCACTCTACTCTACCTTGCACCACTCCACTCTGCTCTGAAACAATCTACTCTATACCACTAGACTCTACGATACTCCACTCCATGACGCTCTACCCCATTAAACTCCCCTCCACTCTAAGACACTTTACTCCACTCTATGCCACTCCACTTTACAATACTCCACTCTATGCCACTCTACAACACTACTCCAGTCTAGGAAGCTGTACACAACTCCCTCTATGCCATTCCATGCCACCTTAATCCACTCTATTCTACATCACAATACTCCACTCTACTCCACTACTCCACTCTATACCATGCCACTCCACTCCATTCCAGGCCACTCCACTCCACTCTACAAAACTCTACTCCACTCTATGCCAGTCCACTGTACAACAATCTACTCTGCTCTATGCCACTTTACTCTGCAACACTTTATTCAACTCTATGCAACACCCTCTACACCACTCCACTCTGTTCTACACCACTACACGACACTCCATGCCACTCCACTCTTCTCCACTCTATGCCACTCGACTCTCCTCCACCCCTTCCACTCTGCGACACTCTACTTCCTCCACAACACTCTGTACCACTCCTCAACACTCCACTTCAAGCCACTTCATGCCACTCAGCTCTACGCCACTCCACACCAATCCATAAAACTCTACTCTACTCCACTTTATGACACTCCACGCCACTCTCCTTTACCCCACTGACTTTTAGTCACTCTGAACAGCAGCCACGCTGGTTTACAACATGGCTATGTATTGGCAAAGCTAATAGCTATAGATGAGGCTTTGCCAATGCTTGTAGAAAAACAGCAGTCTCATTGGCTACCAACAATTCCTTAAATGCTTACGAGACAGCGTCTGCTACCAACAATTCCTTAAATGTTCACGTGACAGCGCATGCTCCTCTGTTTTTTTTGTTTTTTTTTTCCTTCCCCAGACCCAATGCCCATTTAGTCCGGAGTGGAGTTAGCGATGTCCCTGAGTGTATGCGAATCCCCCTGTAGAGCCATCGGGTAAGATGACGACCAGTGCCCATCAGGTGTGTAGCATATGCAAGTTCATGCTTTGGGGGTTCTATCCCATTAGGTGACCAATGGCGTTTGACATAATGAATAATGGTAGCGTGAAAGAGAAACAGTGTCGGGGGGACCCCATGAGCACGGGTGAAATTGTCGTGGTCCGTTAGTGTACCCTCTACGAACAGTGCTCCAACAGTGGATACCCCCTCCCGTTCCCAGGGGGACACAATCCGCTTCGTTATTAACCCGTGGGCGCCAGGGATCCCAAGGAAGGGAATATTGGGAGAGTACGGGAGGGCTTGTTTTGTATATTGAAGAGACTTCTTCCAGTACGCTAATGCTGTCTTAAGCAAGGGGGGAGCCGTAGGCGGGATTTTAGCCCGCAGCAAAAGTAAGGCATGAAGCGTACCCTGACCAAGAAGGCGGCCAGTGTACCCAATTTCTTGGACGTGTCTACCCGCCAGCCAATAGGACAGCCATTGTAATTGGCTGGCCATACTGTATGCCCGAAAGTCTGGCGCCCCCAAACCGCCCTCGTCGGGTCGGAGCTGTAGTTTTGCCAGTCCCACTCTCCTGCGTCCCTTTCCCCAGATAAGGTCCAGCAATAGAGAGCCCAACGTCTTAAAAATACCAGGCGGGATTACAACCGGTATGTTAGCAAAGAAGTAAAGGAGGCGGGGAGCGCATGCTCCTCTGTTAATGGCTCATCACACAGGTTACATCACATCTCTGGTTTTTCAGGGACTTTTGGGAACTTGGACGTCACGGGTGCCTGGCACAGGCAAGCCTTACTGTGCTTCGACATGTCGCAGAGCCAAGTCAAACAATGGAGCCTGGCTGGCAGACTACTAAACCCTTTGTCCCCTGTGTCCGCCCACTCAGAAATCTAGTGGGGGAGGGGGGAGGAATCCCCCCATCTCCTGGGGAGCCAAGATCTTGCCAGTCCCCTCCCTCCATCCTCAGCCTCCGCACGGTCACCAGCCCTCTACCTACACAGGTGTCAGACTCTGCCCAGGATCATCTGGGGAGCGAGAGGGAGAGCTAGGAATGCCGGAGTAGAGAAGCAGGGAGAGGGCTAGTGTGACACTGAGGCCACTGTAGGCAGCTGCCTTATGCACAAGAGGATAGCAGAGTACAAGACAAATTGGACTTGTTCCTAGGAGAGGAAGAGCGCCCTAACGGTAAACTGTCATTTTGCCTGGAGCTTTAAAGTTCCTTGTACTGGGGCTGAGCAGGTGTTTTATCCAAGGAAGTAATCCCGAGGAAAGGGAGCGAGGAGAGCCGAAAGGAAAGGGGGTGAAGAGAGCTGGGGGGAGGGAGAGGGAGAGAGGAGAGCTGAGGGGAGAGGGGAGAGGAGGTAGTGGGGCGAGCTGGGGGGAGAGGGAGCGAGGAGATCTGGGACTTGGCAAACACACTGCCTTGAACGCCCGTGCAGAACTCACAGGCTCCGTGCCAGGCAGTCTGAGTGACAAACCTCAGTGAACTTTTCATTACCTCCTCGTCCATCTTCACGTCCCATTCCTTATTCATGAGCAGCTCGTCTGCTCAACAGAACGTTTTACGGTACGGTAAAAATACTTCCCCCAATATGGCGGTGCCTACCCAGTAGGTATAAAGGGGGAAGTACGTCACCCTGGCAGCCTGAGAATACCCAAGAAACTCAAAACAAAACAAAAACAATCACCATAACCAGAAACCAGGAAGGGAGTGATAGGCCCAGGAATGGAACCGGAAGAGTAGGACTCAGAGTAATGAAGATTACCGGTGAGTAACCGGGCAATCCAGGTTTATTGGCAGACGTTACTCATGACAATAGTGGGGTGGGGAGAGTGCTAAGAACAACTGAGTCATGACGGAGAAGACCAGCTGCCCGGAGAGCCTGATGAAGACCTTGACAGATATAGAGGGCAGTGGCCGAACACTGCCCAGGAGTAAGCGTGCCCTCCGCCCACCTTCATGCAGAGGCTCACTAGCACCACCCTACAGGACTGTGCACCCCCATGGATACAGAAGAGGCCTAACAGTATTCACCTCTGTAGATAGCGCTTACTGCCACAGCCTCGTAGCTTCATAGTGCTGGAAATGAAAGGTAAATTAAACGGGTTGCTAATACCCAACCAAGAGGAAAGTGCCTGAAAATCTGAAACATTCTACGATATTCCAGCTGTGAATTTCACGCAGCAACAGCGGTGTAGCACTCTGAGCTATCTTGCTACTTGCCCCTGGCTGGTGTGTCACTGCTTGCCGTCTTCAAGCACGTGTGGCAAGTACAGTTTGGTTCATTTTGTCTGACCCCCCACTGCACTCCTTATGCATGCCTCACTATTAGAGAAGGCTCACCAGGGGCATTTGTAGATTTCTATAGGATTAGGGCCCAGTGAAGGAAAGGCAAGTGTGAAAATAGCCCCCGAGCCCTCAAAAAGAGCCAGTGTGTGTCTGCTGATCCTGTATTCTTATATTAATTGAGCTTTACTTGGGTGTGTGGAATGGAGAGTTCTATCCAATCGGGATTGAAAGTGATAGGTCACCCCTCGCCAACGTGAGAGCCCCCTCCCTTCAGGGAAGGGCAACATGTTCTTGCAGGCAGCCCCCTCATCTATAACTTGGCACTTTACTAGGACTTTGAGAAAGGTACCACCCACCCCATGCCCGTTAACACGACCCTACAAGGAGGGCAGAGTCAGACATTTGAGAGGTGACCCTACTAGGGTTCATGGGAAAGGAGCAGTTTTTGAGAGTGATATGGGTTTGAAAAGAGGATGACCCAAGTGAGGGTGACTTGAGATGTGCTCCCTGCTGTTAACACGAGGGGGCAGTTTACCGGGGACAGGTTTTTCAGAAATAGAGACTTTCATATTGTAAACGAGAATAGCCTAAGGGGTCACCCCATTAGTTTTCAGAGTTCTGAGATCAGCTTTGTTTAAGGTGTAGACCTCAGCCCCCTTCCTCGTTCTTCTCTTCACAACTCTCGACACCCATCCCTTTCTCACATGCCACACCTAATGACCGGTTCTTAGCTTGCCTCACACATCAGACCTAATCACAACTCTGACTTTACAATAGAATAAATAAACTAATCACACACAGAATAACCTCACACTCCCTCTGACATCGAACAATCACACCTTAGATCAGCCTCACTCAATCACCCCTCATTCTTTCTGCGATAAGCGAGTGCACTGTCTCACACAAGGTCTGCTTTTTAGATCTGGCTTGACAGAACTGCTGTCAGTGTGACTTATTGTAACCAATACTTTAAAATATTCTTAAGCTGGGCTCTGGTTCCAACCAGAATTATTGTTTTCTCTCACCTCATGCTATCTTTTGGCTTCTGGGTGTTTTAATCTTCCTTGTATGGAGTGCTCGCTTTTCAAAGCACGCAGTACTATTTTACATCTCAAAAATACACTGAATCATTGCACATTAAATTATTGTTCTCATAGATGCATTCTGTAGATACAGCTTTTGACGTTTTAGTCAGGACTTAAAATGCAAGCCAGGGCTATTTGCTTTTCCAATGCTTGTATAATCAGGCTCCTCTATGGGCAATGGAAATAGGACTTTCTTGGGGTGGTGGTGCTGCTGCAAAATTACCATGCTGGAGTTCAGAAAGTGAATGATCAATAAAGACTCTAAATATTGCTTTTATCTTAGGGTCAAATGCCAGGCTATGCTTCTGAAAAATTGCTGCTTATTCTTTTAAAGGGGATATTGTTTTCACTTTCTCCTCTCTGCAAAGTGAGAGGATTTTTTTAAGTGAATTATGTGACACTCTTGCTGGGGTCCAGAGAGTGTGAAAGGAAAGACAGTAGAGTGTCTTTTTTCTAGCACACAACAAAAAGTAAAATTCTTTAAATGAACTGTACAAATATTTAGGCACATTTTTAATTCCGAAGTGTGACGGAAACAAAGATTTAAATAGGATCAAAACGAATCAAGACACTTTACTTGGTGATGCGCAAATGATAAATATTCACTGAAACCCATTTCCACACATTCTCATTTGTGCGCTGTATCCTTTTATCAGTAAAACTGCATGTCTGTGCAAATTTAATGGCAATTTCAATGGAAAATGTGCTGTCTGTAAATGACAGTGCGCTACCACACCATGCTTTGGTAATACATTTGCAATGCTCCCAAATGCACCACAGGACACATGCTACACCGCTACTACTCTGCTGCTGAAAGGGCGTGGCTCATTTGTTACACATGTTGTTTGTGTAGCGCTTGGAGTTTTCACAGTACGTATGACTTCTGTGATGTAATATTGATGGCAGCACCCCCACTCTGAAAGTTGTTCCATCACCACTGAAATGCCCACTGCAGAAGCTTGGTTGTTCTCTCCTAAACATTTACGAGCAAGCCCCCTAAATCCAGTGGGTGGCACCGAAGCAGTCCATCACTACCAGCAAGAGCCTGGCCTTGGTCTGTCCAGAAGAACAATGCATTGTAATAAATTACAAAATCAATCGAAAGTACATCGGGCACATAAGCACAATAGGTGAATAAAAGATTGAAAGAACAGTCCGGCAAAGGCGGCTTGGAAACTTGACAGGTTGAGGAAGCAACAATAAACCTAGAAAGGTAAGCAGAGAACCGAAAGAAAGGAAATGTACATAGGAAATACCACAACAGGAAATCGTTGAGAACTTGTAAACATAAAAACCTCACTAAAACAAAAAAACACAAGTCCTAGAAAAATGATAGATGTAAAAAAAATGACAAAATGCAAAGGGCCAGAACCAGTACATCAGGCAGGACCAAAGCCCTGACAGATATAGGAATCGGCCACGAAAAGAAAAGCAATGTGCAGGTCTGAAGAAGAAAAAACAACACAAGCATGGGCACAGCCAATAGGTCAGGGTTTTAC
Organism: Calotriton arnoldi; assembly: GCA_963921515.1. Classification (NCBI taxonomy): domain Eukaryota; kingdom Metazoa; phylum Chordata; class Amphibia; order Caudata; family Salamandridae; genus Calotriton; species Calotriton arnoldi. The sequence continues at coordinate 173,536 of CAWUFW010014328.1, forward strand.
GTGCTAATGCATGTAGCATTAGCACATTACTGTGAGATACAGAGGAAGAGCCAGCAGGAGGGAACAGAGAGAGCTACAGCTGTAAAAGTAGTCCCATATGCAGTTCAATGCAACCACTGGAGCGGAGGCAGAAGGATACACTCAAATAGCCAATAACATTAGTTAAGAAATGAATACCCCCACAGTAAACATAGAAGGACAACCCAATGTCCTTTGTGAGATTGAGTATCAGTCTATACTGAGGTAAATGGCCATATAAGGGCATAATTTACGAGTTCATTTGAGTTATTTTTTAAGATATTAATGTGTGTCTAAATATTTAGTCATATAGATTGAATCAGTTAATCAATAAATGTATGAACAGAGAGAATTTGAACATGAGACGTACCGTAGCCGGGCCTGGTGGCTTAGTAGATTATTGTGCCCACTCTAGGGGCCTGTGTTTGACCTCTTGGTCACAGCTTCAAGTCCTGGCAGGTTCACTGAGACTTTCATTCTCCTGAGCTTGATAAAATGAATACCATTGAGTTGGGTAACAATAAACACTGTTAATCAGCTCCAAGAGGCCCACGGGTGAACATACACGTTACAAATGCACATATTATGTTACGTATGCAAAGACAATTTAATCAATATTTGCTTTTTTCAAGATTTTGTTTTTCATAGGTTTTTTTCATACAATATGTGACTGTACTACAGTGCATACAGGTAACTGAGTCACATCTTGGTGTCTGTGTGAATTTAGGGTGTGGATGAGGCTATGAGAGACGAATGAGAGCTCTGGAGTTGAGGCTGAAGGCAGTGTGACTCTAACACGGTGTTCAGACTACGTGCTCATCCAATCATTTGCCTCTCAATACAGCGCACTGAGCCGGTCATACATGCGCAATCGTAATCATCATTTTGCTTGAATGTGTGTGAAGGAGCTGCAAACATCTGTTGAAATATTAACTATGCCAAAGGAAAATAAAATGTTGTGTTTACTGGTGCATAGAGAGAGAGAGAGTGAAAGAAAGGGAAAGAGAGAAAGAGAATGGAAGAGGGAAGCAGTAGCAGCCGGTGTGTGGATTGAATGGAGGGGCAGGGGGGACGGACATAAAATAAATGACAAAAAACACTTACCTGCCTCGCCGCATTGCCGCAACATACCCCTCTCTTCTGCAGAGGCTCCCAGAGTGCACTGGGGCCAATCCTGACGCTGCTTTCATGCTGCTGAAAAGCAGAGTCAGGATTGGCCTGAGTGCCGATGATTTGCACTCCCAGTTAGACGGGAGCCTGTGCCTGCTCTCTCCAACCCAGGGATGCAGCTCGGGTTGGAGAGAGCTTCAGTGCGCATGACGGTTTGTTCGGCCTGAGACGGCCGGCCAGACCATCATGCGCACTGAATAGCAGTGCAAGCACTCCTCCACCAGCCTGTCATCCCCCTGCCCCCCAGGCCCTGGCTCCGAGAGCAAAAATAAAACGCTAATAAACAAGGGTTTATTATTGGTTTTTTTTGGCTGCTGGCAGGTGGGGCGCCTCTCCTCCGAGATGGAGAGGGGGGATGCCAAAGTGGGAGAGATGAACAGAAGTACATGCAGGACCGACTGAAAGGACTGCGAGGAAGTGGAAAATACACTAGGCTATGTCGCGGGAGTAGTCAAAAGCTTTCAAGGGGTTCAAGGTACCAGTTCCTAAAAGAGGCGAAAATGGAATTGCTATATCAAAAAAGTTCGGAAAATGATAAAACCTTGCTGCATATTGGAAAAGGCTTTACAAATACGTCAAAGGAAGTGTAGGAAAAACTGAGCACAAAAGTCGTTGGAAGAATCTACGGGGAGCTTATTAAAGAATTTTTCTTTTATCTTTTTGTAAGTCCTTTCTGGCATGCAGAAGAGTGATTTTTTTTGTCTAAACATATGGTTTGACCCAAGAACTATGGCCTGACGAACCATTTAATATGTTCACTATAGGCACTGTGCTCTTTGATACACACATGAATGCATAAGGAACATTTACTCTTTTTTTTTCGGTGTGTGATCACCGTTTACACTGGGCAACTCTTACCTTCTTTTTTTAATTTATTGCCTGACTTTCTTAAAAATATCTGCGAATTAAAAGATATAAAAGGAGTTTAAGGTACTGCATGACATATTTATTTCATTTCATCACTGCATCTATTGTTCCTCTTATTGGTCAATCCAGTGGACTAACACAAAATCTACTGTTTATATTGTGAACTTTGTAAACAAATCCACAACTCGATAAAACATTGTTATACCTAAGAGGAGCCACAATAGGGCTCTCCAGAGTGCATTGTATTTTTTACCAAAAGACACACAAATGATGGACGGAATGCGGAACAAATCAAACATTCACCCCCAGTCAAGAGATCTGGGTCCAATTCATCATCATTTTTTTGCTCACCAATCCACCCAAGTTTGGACCCAGCCATATGCAAATCAGTCTTGACCCTGCTCCTCATGGGAACAGTCCAGCCGAAATGCCAAGCCAGGTCCTCCCTGGACCAGAAACAAGCATTCTGGGACCAGTTTTCGGGTTCCACCCCTCATCAGCCAGGCTGGCTTGAATCCAGTGGCACTGTGAGCCCAGAACCCACGTCTGGGCATACCCGGCACACTTAGGACAAGAAAGCAAAAGACACACAAATGATGGACGGAATGCAGAACAAATCAAACTGCAGCACTTGTATTTTTTACCATCACTTGCCAGGGATGCTATCTGCAAATGGCACACTATCTTGATGAAACCTTCTGGGTTTTTTTTATGTTACCTGTCAGACGTTGAGCCATACCTTCGTCTTCTATTGTAGGTTGGCGGGGAAGCCGTCCAACATGTTTTTCCATGAGTTCTCTTGTTAGGCCTTGATCACAACTTGAAGGGTTGGGTCATCAGCAGACTCTTTTGCCATCTCCTCCAGGGTAAGGTGGCCTCCACTGCCATCTACGCTTACTCCTTTGAGAATCCTGCTTCAATACATTTTGTGGCCAGTTGAAGATGTTTTGTCATGTTATCGTCAGGATTTTCAGCCCCAGGCTGATACTCAAGGTCAAAATAATATTCCTGGTACTGGAGTATTCATTTGTTTTTGCAAGGTAAGAGGCTGACCCTTGGAAGAGCTGGACTTTTGGCTTATGGCCCACCAAAAACCACAAATGGAAACTCATGATCTACATGTGGAATTGTCTCTATACCCCGGGTATGGGGATGGACGCTTTCACTATTTAGGAGTACCTCTCCTCGTTCTAAGTTAGCCCCTGCTGGTATAGGTGCCACTGTTGTCCTCGTGGATTAAGGTGGCCCCTATTGTGCATCTGTAGGGTCTACCAAGAGTTCATTGCTTGAAGTAGGCCATTGCCATTTTCCCTTGTAGGGCTTCTTTGGTGGTTATGAAGACTTCTTCCTTTCCCCAGCCCCTGGATCTAATCGGTATTTATGTTCATGATCTCTCTCAAGGGCTTGGTGGGAGTAGCAAAATTAGAAATGTAGTTGGTTACGCCTTCAAAACCGCAGATCTTGTGCACTGTTTAAGGAAAGGTGGTGATACTCCTAATGTCTTCAAATTTCTTTACGTCCACCTCAATCCCTTCAGCCAGGAATACATGCCCAAGCACTCCAAGTGGAACTTCAGCAACCCACATTTCTACTGGTGGAGCAACTGGCCCTGTTCTTGCCGTCGCTTGAGGGTAGCACTTTGCCTAGGGAAGTCCTTCTTTGTTGTGGTGCTGTGAATGAGAATATTTTCCCTCACATCAAAGACTCTTGGAAGCCTTGCTCTGATTTGTTTTTGAACACCTGGACTTCTGACAACACTCAAAAGCAGTATCAGCAGAAGTCCATGAGTGTGGAGAAAATTATTTTCAGGGTGTACAGGTGCAGTTTCAATGGGTGGTATCCTGCAATGAGGCCTTGTTGCAGAATTTCTGCACCCATTGAGGTCTTCGAGGTTCTCATTCACCATCAGAGTGATGTGCCATTTCTGCTTTATAGCCATGTTGAGAGGCCCCATATTCACACATATGCTCCCTTGGCATATTGTTAGAGCTTGTGGGTGGTCACAAATGACAGCAATCAGTGGGTGGACCCTTGGACTATATCGATTCAGCTCAGCTTTTTCAGTTTGTCAAGCAGTTATGCCACTTGTGCTGAATGTGGAATAAACCACATAAAGGTTAATTTCTTGTTCTTGAGGCACCCCAACAGTGCTTAATTAGTGCCGGTGTTTGCCGGTGCTTGGCACCAGCACTTATTTTGTAACGCTGGCACATGTTTCTGACCGTGCCCCACATGGTGGTGCTGTCATTCATTGTGTATAACAGCACATGGGCAAAGGTTTTAAAACTTCAATAAACAATTAAAAGAAAAATAATATCAGGGTGCTCCGACCATTCTTACAGCATTAGGTCACCCAGTGCAGTCCAAACTGGCACATTCATAGGACTTAATTGGTTTCCCATCACCCATTAGCACAGAATATGGCATCCCTGGCTCTCCCATCATCCATCTGCAGAGGAAGTGACATCACTGGTTTCCCTCCCAAAACGACTTTAAGTGGAGAAGGCAATCAATATGGCTTCATTTCTCATCACCCATCAGCACAGGTAGTGACATCATTGGATCTCCCATCATTCATCAACATAGGAAGTCACATTACTGGATTTCCCATGTTTCATTTGCACAGGAAGTGACATCACTAGTTTCCCGCCAACACTTTCTTTAAAAGATTAAGCAAAGCGAGATGACTTCATTTCCCATCACCCATCAGCACAGCAAGAGACATCACTGGATCTAAGCAAACACAAGGTGATGATGGACGGAGCGCTGAAACTTTTCAGACACTCACCCCCAGTCACAGATCTGGGTTGAATCCTTCATCATTCTTTAGCTCACTTTGCCACCCCAGTTCAGACACAGCTATATGCAAATCAGTCTTGACCCTGTGCCTCATGGGAACAGTCCAGCCCGAATTGCCAAGCCATGTCTTCCCTGGACCGTAAACAAGCATCCTGGGACCGGTTTCGGGCTAACAGCCCTCATCAGCCAGGCTAGCTTGAATCCAGTGGCAAAGTGAGCAAGGGACCCACGTCTGGGCACACCTTGCCAACTTAGGGCGAACAAAGCAAACACAAGGAGATGATGGACGGAGCGCTGAAACTTTTCAGACACTCACCCCCAGTCACAGATCTGGGTTGAATCCTTCATCAGTCTTTAGCTCACTTTGCCACCCCAGTTCAGACACAGCTATATGCAAATCAGTCTTGACCCTGTGCCTCATGGGAACAGTCCAGCCCGAATTGCCAAGACATGTCTTCTCTGGACCGGAGACAAGCATCCTGGGACCGGTTTCGGGCTAACAGCCCTCATCAGCAAGGCTAGCTTGAATCAAGTGGCAAAGTGAGCAAGGGACCCACAGTCTGGGCATACCCTGCCAACTTAGGGCGAACAAAGCAAACACAAGGAGATGATGGACGGAGCGCTGAAACTTTTCAGACACTCACCCCCAGTCACAGATCTGGGTTGAATCCTTCATCATTCTTTAGCTCACTTTGCCACCCCAGTTCAGACACAGCTATATGCAAATCAGTCTTGACCCTGTGTCTCATGGGAACAGTCCAGCCCGAATTGCCAAGCCATGTCTTCCCTGGACCGGAAACAAGCATCCTGGGACCGGTTTCGGGCTAACAGCCTTCATCAGCCAGGCTAGCTTGAATCCAGTGGCAAAGTGAGCAAGGGACCCACGTCTGGGCATACCCTGCCAACTTAGGGTGAACAAAGCAAACACAAGGAGATGATGGACGGAGCGCTGAAACTTTTCAGACACTCACCCCCAGTCACAGATCTGGGTTGAATCCTTCCTCATTCTTTAGCTCACTTTGCCACCCCAGTTCAGACACAGCTATATGCAAATAAGTCTTGACCCTGTGCCTCATGGGAACAGTCCAGCCCGAATTGCCAAGCCATGTCTTCCCTGGACCGGAAACAAGCATCCTGGGACCGGTTTCAGGCTAACAGCCCTCATCAGCCAGGCTAGCTTGAATCCAGTGGCAAAGTGAGCAAGGGACCCACGTCTGAGCATACCCTGCCAACTTAGGGCGAACAAAGCAAACACAAGGAGATGATGGACGGAGCGCTGAAACTTTTCAGACACTCACCCCCAGTCACAGATCTGGGTTGAATCCTTCATCATTCTTTAGCTCACTTTGCCACCCCAGTTCAGACACAGCTATATGGAAATCAGTCTTGACCCTGTGCCTCATGGGAACAGTCCAGCCCGAATTGCCAAGCCATGTCTTCCCTGGCCTAGAAACAAGCATCCTGGGACCGGTTTCTGGGTAATGATGATGGATTCAACCCAGAAGGGTTGAAGGGTGTTACCCAGAAACCGGTCCCAGGATGCTTGTTTCTGGTAAAAGAAAGTGAAGGGCATCAAAGTACTTCAATGATGATCGCATGCGAATACATACATACTGTTGTAAATACATTCCTATAGATAACGTCTAAAAGCTCACTGTTCATTCATTCAATAAGAGAAAATAGGCAAAATTTATATCATTTAAGAACCTATTAAAAATTCCATCTGTCTAATCATCATCTCTTTGTGTTTACATCACTGGATCTCCCATCATCCATCTGCACAAGAAGTGACTTCACTGGATTTCTCATCATCCATCTGTACAAGAAGTGACATCACTGGTTTCCAGTGAAAACCATCTTTAAAGGAAGAAGCCAATCAAGAGGAAGTGACATCACAGGATCTCCCATCATCCATCTGCACAGGAAGTGACATCACTGTTTTTCAGTCCATGGCACCCTGCGCTCCACCCCTCTCCCCAAACCTACTCAATGGTAGCTGCAATGTGGACGCGCTGCTGGCGTGCCATAGAAATGTCAAAGGCGAGCCCGTCTGTGCACGTGGCTGGACTGTGCCCCTGGTTCTTCCCTTACCTGCTACCCTGCTGCGCTCCTCTGTGCTCTCAACTCTGCCCCCCGCACTGCTGCCACAACACACCATGGAAGGAGTGTTCACATGCGCCTCCTGCAAGTTCTCAGGCACTCTCCCACACACCAGATCCACCCCTCCCATGCCAACAGAACCAGCACCCCACTCAACCACACTCACAAACTAGCCACCCGCTCATGCTCACACAGACCAAACACCACCCACACAAGACTCTCATGCATGCTGAACACCCGCACGCTCACCAAACACACCATGGAGATATGGGACCTTCTGCACGACCACGCTCCAGACCTGCTTTTCCTCACGGAAACATGACTAAACCCAACCTCTGCACTGGACATCACTACAACCATCCCCATCGGCTAGAAAACTGCCAGGCAAGACCATCAGAACAAGCCTGGGGGTGGAGTCGCTATCATATTGAATGATCCCATCAGGTTCAGTACCTACAAGGACAGCCCACCAGCTACATGGAACATCTCCCATTCAAGATACACATCACAGCCATCTTGTCCCTGGGTGGAACCCTCGTAAACAGGCTACCATGACCCTGCACCAATTTTGCCAGGGACATCATGGACTATATCGCATCCCTCAAACATGGAACGGCCTCCCACTCCACATCAGAGCCTCCTCCTCTCTTCTTGAATTCCGCGTGAAGCTGAAGGCCTGGCTTTTCAATTAACCAACCTAGCATAGGATACCCTCAGCCAGGATACCCTCGCAGGTGATAGTGCGCTTTACAAATGCACATAACATAACAAGTAGATGTCCTTGGTATTGGTGTTTGGCAGTGCTGGCAGGGACCGTAGGGGGGTGCAAGCTTCAGTGCTCCCCTACAGAATATCATGGGGCCTGGCTCTTTTTATTATAAAAATTAAGCACTGCAACCCAGTCTCTAGCGTAAGCCTTTGTTATTCCCTCAGATGATCTTGCACTGGCTCATGCTGATGGCAAGGTTGATTTGCTGCAGTTCTTCGGAAGTGCTGCAGCTGAGCACTGTGCTCATTCTCCTGCTTCTGTGGTGAATACCTAGGCTCTTGTGGAGTTTCTATCATGCTGGATGGTGCATTTTAAGCATCCCTGTGAGTGGTATGAGTACTAGGTCTCATCTCTGAATATATGAGCGCATGTGGGAACGAGCATGGATTAGAGTTACAGCTGGTTTAAGCGCCATGGCATTTACTGTTGGTCCAGAGTCAATTATAGATGTAACATCAAACCTTTACATCAATGCCCGGTGTTTGGGCTTGTCCTTCGTGGCTTCCAATCACTTTGGCTGATGGAGATGATGAGCAGCTCAAGTAAGTCCCTCCATTGACTGGGACTTGCCTTATTGCTGCCTTTCCTCCATTCTTTTAGTGGTATGCACCTTCTCCTGAGTGTTGAGCATTGCTTGCCTTTTCCTGGGACCTTACCCTTGTTAGGTAGGAGATTGCCATAGCAACCGCACAACTTGATGCCCCTCGAGCCGGTGCACTTTGGGCTTGGCCAGATGGAACCCTCCTATTTCAACATCTGGTAAACTCACAGAATTCTCTTACACCGTGATGGAGGCAAACCCGCTTCCATGTGCACCACTTTGGCCTGGGATAGTTCTGTGAGTTCACCAGCATGTCATACAGTTGTATCCGAGTTCTTATAAAATATTTTGTCAGGGTTCTGAAGACCAACAACCCATGATTACCTAAGATTTGATATCATTCTCAGAGTCATCAGTGGTGCTGGTGCTTATTAGTTTGTCTGTCACGTGTGGAAGGCATATTAGGACTCTCCAGGCTCTGGCCAAAGTGAAGTGCAGTAGGAATTGTTTCATAGTCTGGGTTGATCTGGAGTGGGAAACAGGTATGTACAATGCTCCCAGCTGCTTGGTAGTCATCTTTGGCCCCTCCACTTCATTTTTGCTGGCTTAAGGACTCTGTGCACTTTACCACTGCTAAGCAGTGCTAAAGTGCTTGAGTTCTCTCCTTAATACATGGTAGAATTGGCCTACACCCAATTGGCATATTTAATTTACTTGTAAGTTCCTAGCAAAGTGGCACTACCTGTGCCCATGGCCTGTAAATTAAAGGCTGCTAGTGGGTTTGTAGCAATGATTGTGCCATCCACTTAAGTAGCACTTTTAACATGTCTCAGGCCTGCCATTGCACCCTATATGTGCAGTTTTAAACTGCCATTTTGGCCTGGCAAATTAAACCTTTTGCCAGGCCCAAACCTTCCTTTTCAATACATATAAGTCGCCCATAGGTTAGGCGCTGGACAGCCCAGAGGGCAGAATTCAATGTATTTAAAAGGTAGGACATGCACTCTTAAGTCTTACATGTCCTGGTAGTGAAAAACTCTTAAATTCATATTTCAGTATTGCAAGACCTACCTCTCCCATAGGATAACATTGGAGTTAATTTATTAAACTTAATAAGCTGTAATTGCCAAATGGGAACAGGTACCTAGTTCATGTTTGGTGTCTTTGGAATTGTAATGACAAATCCTAACTTATGGTTAAGTCAGCAGGATGGGAGGAAGGAGCTGGCCACAGCCCAACTTACACTTGAATAGGCTGTGTCCTGCCTCCACACAAAGGACTGCATACTCCCGGTGGTTAGTCTGTAGCCAGGCAAGGGGAGCAGGGCACATGTGCACTTGAAAGGCAAGCCTCTGGAAGCTTCTGCCACTACAAAGGCATAACGGGGCAAAAAAATTGGACCTCAGACACCAAGGGGTCTATTACAATGTCATGCGGATCGCCACCGCCCGCATGGCGGTGGCGATCCGCACGACATTATCTCCCGCCCGCCTCCCATTTCCCCCCGCCACATTATGATGGCGGGGGGTACCGCGGCGGACGGGAAGACCGTCCGCCGCTTTTCCGCCCGGTCGACGAGTCGACCGGGCGGAAAAGGGCTGTATATGGTGGCGGTGTCTGCTAGACACCGCCATCCATATTACAATGGCAGCGGGAAGCAGCCTTTCCATGGTGGCGTTGCCGCCACGGAAAGGCATGCGGATTCCTCATTCGGGGGCCCGTTGCGGGCCCCCAGGATGTGGGGGGTGTGGGGGGCACATGGGGGGTACCTATGGTACCCCCCTGCATTTGCATGGATGACGTGGCAGGCACCACGCGGTGCCTACCACGTTGTGCATGCAAATGCGCACATGCCTTTTTGGTATTGCGGCGGGTGCTGCTGAGAGCACCGCCCGCCGCAATACAAAAAATGCGGGATGCGCCCGCCAGTGTGGCGGGTGCATCCTAATTGCCCATGCGGGACCGCCGCATCCTTAGCGGGCGGTCCCATTTCCCGGAGTGATGGCGGGCGGACAAAGTCCGCCCGCCATCATAATAGACCCCCAACTCTTCAGTACACATCTGGACCAGTGGAATCACTGACAAAATATCGACAAAGGAAATGTCGACCTACAAAAATATCGTGACAAAAATATTGTTGTCAAAAATATCGACCTCCTATCTACATAATGGTAAGTAAAAAAATATAGAAACAAATATATAGTTGTTAAAATATCGTCGTTCAAAATATCTTTTTTTTTTAAACGTTTAAAAAATAATGTAAAATAAATTAAATAATACATATAATAAAAAAATGTAGTTAGAATTATTAAAAAATGTTTAAAATTATAAGTAATAAATATAATGTAAAAATAAATTAAACATACATATATATCATATAATATATATATTTACTTAATAATATTAATAAATAATTATTTTAATACATTATAAAATGTTAGAAACATATTAAAAATTATAAATACATATATATATATATATATATACATACACCTGTAAAATAAAAATAATAATAAAATATATATATAATAAATTAAAATATTACACTACATTAACTGCAACAGTAGAGAAAATGTTGGATAGCAAAGGGGATAAAATTACTATTCCCACTCCAAGGAGTGCAACAGTAGGGAAAATGTAGGATAGTGGAGGGGAATAATTTACTATTCCCACTCCAGCAAGTGCAACAGTAGGAAAAGTGTTGGATAGTGGAGGGGATAAAATTATTATTCCCACTCCAGCGAGTGCAACAGTAGGGAAAGTGTTGGATAGCGGAGGGGATAAAATTACTATTCCCACTCCAGGGAGTGCAACAGTAGGGAAAGTGTTGGATAGCGGAGGGGTAAAAATTACTATTCCCTCTCCAGCGAGTGCAACAGTAGGGAAAGTGTTGGATAGCGGAGGGGATAAAATTACTATTCCCACTCCAGGGAGTGCAACAGTAGGGAAAGTGTTGGATAGCGGAGGGGTAAAAATTACTATTCCCACTCCAGCAAGTGCAACAGTAGTGAAAGTGTTGGATAGCGGAGGGGAATAATTTACTATTCCCACTCCAGCAAATTAATTAGCATTAATTAACAAACAATTAATTAATTAATAATAATTTACCTCCCACCATATTCCCCTATAAATGACACCAACATTGTCGTAAAGCATGACACAATTAACATAATTAATTAACAATTAATTACTCAATTAATAACAATTAACAAGCAAATTAAAAACAATTATTAATAAATTAATTCACACAATTAACACTATAAAACAACATTAAATAAATATTACATAAAAAATATTAATGAATTAATTATAATTAAATTACTTCCCACCCTACTCCCCTATAAACCCACAACCCGCTCCTAAAAGAATGACACAATAAACATAATTAACAATTAATTAATAATTAACAACCAATGAATAAATAATTAATAATAAATTAATTTCCACAATTAACAATATAAAATATTAAATACATAAATATCAATTAATAAAAAATATTAATTAATTAGTTATAATTAAATTACTTCCCACCTTACTCCCCTATAAACCCACAACCCGCTCCTAAAAGAATGATACAATTAACATAATTAACAATTAATTAATAATTACTAACAACCAATTAATAATAAATTAATTTCCACAATTAACAATATAAAATATTAAATACACAAATATTAATTAATAAAAAATATTAATTAGTTAATTATAATTAAATTACTTCCCACCCTATTCCCCTATAAACCCACAACCCGCTACGGAACTAAAACGCAAAATGTAATTTAAAAAAAATTAATAACTTCTAAAAATTATTAATAAATGTATTATAATTAAATTACTTCCCACCCTATTCCCCTATAAGCCCACAACCCGCTACGGAACTAAAACGCAAAATTTACTTGAAAAAAAATAATAACTTCTAAAAATGTAACACATATATTAAAAAACAAATGCAATACTTACACAAAAAAATAGAACACATACATTTAAAATACACACTAAGATACATAACACTAACTAAAACAACGACATTTTTAACAATTATATTTTTGCAAACGATATTAATGACTTCGATATTTTTAAAAACGATATTACTTACCTTAAACTCAATATTCTTAACAACGATATTCTGACAGTCGATATTTTTGTATTACGATATTTTGCACTCGATATTAGTGCAAGTCGACATTTACAACTCGATATTATGTCTGTTTACCGGACCAGTGGATACTCTGCCAGGAAGAAGGGACTGCTATGCTGCTGAAAGGACTGCTACTCTTCTGGACTGCTGATCTGAAGGACTGCTGCCCTGCTGTCCTGACCTGCTGTCTGATGCCCTCTTGCCTGAGTGAGAAGGACTGGACCTGCATCTGTTGAACTCAGGATCCCAGAGTGACTCCAAGGGCTAGTTGGCTGGCCTCCTGACTTGAGCCTCAGGGATAGAAGGCTCCAACAACCTTGACCCCAGCACCTGGACTCTGCCATCTGTGAGTTTACCCTGCAAGTGGTGCCACACCAGTCCTGGACCCTTGGAAGTGGACCTAAGGTGTTCTGCCAGCCTTTGTGGATATTGTGGAACCGATGCATCCTCTGTGTTGCGCGGCGCAACCCTGAGCAGAACCGACGCATTGTTGCTGCTGCGTGGATCCTCCCCGTCACAAAGACTCACAACGCATCGCAGCCCGCCACCTCATTGGTACCGCCTCTGTGTGATGCATCCTCAGTGTAGGCCCTTGCATCCCTCTTGATGGCAGCCTGGATGACGACACTGGACTCTGCTTCGCAGCCATGTAGCTCCTCCTAACCAATGCATCGCCCCGACTGTGACGCATCCTTTTTTTTTTTAAACTTTATTTACCATTTTAATGCGTTACAGCGATGCAAACATGAAAAACTCACTGTCATTGTTACATTATCTGGGTCACGCAATGATGTTGACCGTAGAAAGCCAATGTGTCCATAATCAGAGGAGAAAGAAGAAATACAATTTAACGGTTGTAAATACAGTCCCGATGGGATGCCCACGCCATCAAGAGGACATCCCTCGCCGCCCACATCCCAGACCTCAGCTCTCCCACAAAAAAGGCAAGTCCAATCGAATGCACATAATCAAACAGAACAACCATAGTACCTCACATAGGGACATTTGGAAACAGGTGACTGTGGTGCCCTGGCCGGTCAACCCACTTCAGTCGGGACTATACCTTGTTCGAGTTGGGAGCCAGTAGTTTGGAGTTTGGCCCCCATGTAAACCCTGAAAGGCCCCCAGATGTCTTTAGGACGTGAGGTGCATGGCAATGTGGAGGAGTATACTTCGCTGTTTGTGTTGCAGAATGCTAGGCTGTTTAGCCAACTTTGTAACGTGGGAACTGTTTTTCGGCCCCAATGCAGTGCGATTTCCCTTTTGGCCAGTAGCAAACTAAGGGGTCCATTAGGATGGCGGGCGGATGGCCACCGCTGGACCGGCGGTGGAACCGCCGGACCGGCGGCAACCATCCACCCGCTGCGGAAACACGGGAAACCGCCGGTCAGATTAGCATCGCGGTCGTGACCGCGGTGGTTCGATTTTCCGCCCGCCACTTTTCCGCCGGTCGCAGTCCGCCTGCTGGCCTGGCGTGCGGAACTGGTCCACTGCAATTGTTGCGGATCAGGGCCAAGCACCGCCGGCGCGATTATGATGCCGGCGGTAGCCAGCCTTTCTGCTGCGGTGGGATCGCCATCGAAAAGCAGGCGGAGACAGGTTACGGGGGCCCATTGCGGGCCCCCAATGTGTTGGGGGGGGTGTGGGTGCACTGGGGGGGTACCCATGGTACCCCCCTACATTTCCCTGTACCAGGTGGCAGGCACTGTGCAGTGCCTACCACGCAGTGCGGGGAAATGCAGGACATGCTCTTTTCAACATCGCGGCGGTGCTGCTGGCAGCACCGCCCGCCGCAATGTTAAAGGTCAAAATCCGACCGCCACGGTCGGATTTCGACTGCGGTGCATCCTAATGGGACCGGCGGTTATGCCGTGGTCCTAGCGGGCAGTCTTTTCCCGCTATTATGGTGGTCGGAGTGCTTTTCCGACCGCCATCATAATGACCTCCCAAGGGAGGCGAACCTCTGGATTCCTTTGGGGAAGTTTACCACATAGCCTAATAATGCAATCTCAGGCGTGGGAATAAGGGTCAATTCAGTCATGTCTCCCAGTGTCTCGTGTACAGCCTTCCAATATGACTGTATTTTGGGACATAACCACATGAGATGGGCGAAGTCAGCGTGTGGGGCATTACATTTGCGACAATTGTGCATTCTGGACGGGTCAAGCCTGTGGGATTTGGCCAGGGTAACGTACATTCTGGCTAAAAATTTAAAATGGAGCAGTTTGTGTCGGCTGTTTAAAGAGACTTCTTCCGTTACCATACAACATTTGACCCATTGGTCGTCCGTAATAGGACGCCCTAAGTCGTCTTCCCAGTCTTTACGGATCTTATCGTCAGTGACCGGGATGATGTCTGAGCATGCCTTGTATAGTTTAGATACTAGGTGTACGCCTCCCTTATTCTCGATGATTATCGAGAGTGGGGTAAATGAATCCGGCTCAACGGGAAAACTAGGCAAAGATGCCCGCAGCACCGAACTGATTCGTCCCATGATGAAGTGATCCATGAATGTGGCGTTGCGGAAGCGTTCCTCGTCCGCCACGGAGAAGACATGTCCATTAGGGAACAAGTCCCCTGCTTTAGTGATGTCAAATTTGGTCAATGTGCGCTGCACCAGTCTCTCTCCCGTGATGGGTAACCAGGGGGCATTAGGAAGGGGTAGAGCCGAAGAGTATAGTGTGGAGCTGCCTGTGATCCGCATCAGTTTCTCCCATGCCCAACTGGTGGTAGAGACCGTCTGTATGTCTTTGGGGTCTCTAGGGATGCCCTTAGGCAGCACTGTCGATAACTTCTCGGGCAGTACAAAGTCAGCCTCGGGGCGGAGAAATGGGATCCTAGCGTCTGGGTGGAACCAAGCAAATGCGTAGCTGCACTGGGCCACTAAGTAGTATAGTTGGAGGTCGGGCACACCGAACCCCCCTCTTTCATACGGTAGGGTCAGTACTTGCCAACGCACGCGGGGTTGTCTGCCCCCCCCAGACCAATCTGATAAGATGTGAGCGTAATGTTAAAAAGAAACTATTCGGAAGGAGTATGGGGATGTTATTAAAAAGATATAAAAATTCGGGGAGCACGACCATTTTGATTAATGCTACTCTGCCTGCGATGGATAACGGTAAGCGCAGCCATCTCTCTATCTGAGTCTCAAGGGCACTAACTGCTCGGCCGAAATTGAGCCGGAGGATATGTGCTATGTCCAAATGGATATGTATGCCCAAATACTTCACGGAGTCAGTGCACCCTTCGAGGGGAAATTCGCATTCCCACTGTAGCGTGCTCGAGGTTAAGGGGAATATAACGGACTTGTGCCAGTTGATGCCTAGGCCAGAATATTGTCCAAATCTGATTATTTCCCTGATAAGTGGCTCCAGGTTAGCATGAGGTTCCCGAACATAAAGAATGGTGTCATCAGCGTAGAGTGAGACCAACAGGGGGCCAGTGTTGAATTGGAGGCCCCTCTGTAAATGCTTCTCCTGAAAATGCCGGATTAAGGGGTCCATAGCAAGAATGAACAATAACGGAGACAGGGGGCAGCCCTGCCGGGTGCCGCGGGATAGAGTGAAGGGCTGGGAAAGTGTACCGTTCAGGCAAAGTCTCGCTGTGGGGCGGCTGTACAACAACTCAGTGGTGGCAATAAATCCCTTAGGCATTCCCATGCGGCGCATGATGGACACGAAAAATGGCCACTCTAGTGAGTCAAATGCCTTTTCAGTGTCCAACAGGATGGCGGCTGCTGGGACTTCCGGATTGATCCTGTGGAGAATCGAAAAAAGCGTTCTAAGATTCAGTGAGGTGGATCTATGGGGGACAAAGCCAGATTGGCCGGGGAAATAATGAATTCCATCAGGAGAGACAGGCGCATAGCGAGAACCCTTAGCCAAAATTTTATAGTCTAAATTTAGTAGGGACAGGGGTCGGTATGACCCACAGAGGGACGGGTCTCTGCCAGGTTTAGGGAGGAGTATAATGACAGCCTCGCGCAAGGTAGGGGGCAGAATTTGCCTTTCCAGGGCTTCCGCATATACCTCAATCAGTTGAGGCACTAGTAAGTCCTTGTATGACTTATAGAAATCCCCTGTAAAGCCATCCAGACCAGGGGCCGAGGAGCCGAGGAGCCGTGAAGGGCCATGATGGCACTAGTGACCTCGTCCTCTGAGATCGGTTCGGCTAAGAAATCCTGCATATTTTTCTCCAAGTAGACCAGAGCAATCTCAGATAGGTATGCTTCCTGCGTAGTGGGGTCACGCCCCACTCTAGAAGTGTATAGTGTGGTATAGTAATCGAGGAATTCGTTACGGATCTCCGAGGTGTCTGTGAGCGTCTGGTCTGCAGAGGACCTCAACTCAGTAATATAAGCTTTGCTGTATGGGGGGCGGATCATCTGTGCCAGCGCTCGGCCTGGCCGTTTGCCTACGCCATAGCGGTGCGCAGTATGATATTTCCCTAAAAAAAGTATCTCACGATCGGCAGACTCCCTGTATTCGGTGAGAAGGGCCAGTCGACGTTTGATCGCCTCTGGGTTAAAAACTATTTATTGTGACGCTGTCAATGTCCCTCAGTTCTCGTTCCAGACGAGAGAGTGTCGTTCGTAGAGCCTTCAGTACCCCGGCCTGCTTGGCGATGCAGACGCCCCTGATGTATGCCTTGAACCCCTCCCACAGAACCACCGAGGAATCGACCGAGCCGGTGTTGATGGCAAAGTACTCCTCGATGGCTTCATGTACCTCAGAGTGAAAGAGATCGTCATTGAGGGCTCGGCTAGGAAATCACCACTGTCGCTCGTACCCATCTGGCCTAGGCACACTAAGGCGAAGTTTAATTGGGGAGTGATTGGAATATGTTCTCGGGAGGGTTGTGATTGATTGGTACCAGCAAGATATGTCAGGAGAGAGAAGCCAATAATCTATCCTGGTCCAAGTGTTGTGTTGGCCGGAATAATGCGTGTATTCAGTGGTGGAGGGGTTGAGCCTGCACCATATATCGAGGAGCGACAACTGGTCGCAAAGATCTAGGAGCGCTCGGCGAGCCCGTGGTTTAGTGTCAGGGGTTTTAGCGGTGCTGTCTAAGGCGGGGTTAAGGAGCAAGTTGAAATCACCCCCTACCAGCAGCGGGACAGAGTCGACTGTGACGCATCCTTGACGCCGAACTTCGCATCACAAGCTCTCATCCAGGGGATCATCGATGATGACACAGAACCTCGCATCACCCTGTTGGCGCGGAGCAGCCTTGCCACATCTTGGAACAGACACATCGCTTTGGCTGTGCGACGCATCTTCAAAACGGACCTTCGCAATGCTCTAAAAACCAGAATTTAAGGTACTTTGTTCAGCTGGCCTAACTGGGCCCCTGTAGCTGGATCCCACTCCATCGCAGTCAGTCTGAACTTGTCACTTTGTCCCGGTCCGGTGCAATCAGATATCCACAGCTGGCGCTTTGTACTTTTTGGTGCTATTTTCACTGAAATCTTTTAACTTGCAAATCTCTGTTTCCACTGATTGGATTTTTTTCATTTTGGTCTTGTTTTGTTTGTTAAAAATTACTTTTTTCTCTAAGCTGGTGTGTTATCCTTTTGCAAGGTGTTTTCACTTTATTATTGTTTGAAGTGTTGCACAAATACTTTATAGATTGTCTCTAAGGTGAGCCTGACTGTTGTGTGCCAAGCTATCAGAGGGTTGAGCACAGGTTAAGTTAGGATTGGTTTGTGTCTCACCCTGACAAGGATTGTGGTTGCTGTCTGACCAGGGCTCACACCCCAGTCAACCAAGAACCCAATTTCTTCCAGTAGGCACATATTTTATTTCACAGAGCCTCTTTTTTCTTCATTATCACATATGAGGTCACTTTAAAATACTAGAGTTCAGGATGTTCCCTTTACAAGCACCTCTTATATTGGATTTGATAGACTGCAATATTGCTCCATGTATAATAAGAATCTAGGCCATGTTTAGGGTTTGCATGACTACTGACTTGACTCTTAGTTCACTAATGGCATTGCTATTCGAGGGGAGCCATGAATGTTTCTAAAAACTATCACTTTTAATAAATGTCCATGGAGCGATAAAAGTCTATGCAGTGATATATTCTTTTATAGTATGGTGAAACCATATTAGAAGAAAACACTTTTTTTGAATTTTGAAGAGATTGTATCATATTTATACCTAACGTTTGTTGCAGGATATACATGCCAAGTGTTTTCTTGGCTCATGCACGGACTCTTAGAGCCAAGCTAAACCCATGACTCGGCTCTGGCTTGCCCTATTATTGGCCCTACCTCGGCCAAGGATCAACTTTTTCCTTTGCCTAAGGGGTCCAATGAAGAATGGACTAAACTTTTTAATTTGAAAAAGAAGTCCAAACGCACAGAATCACATGCCCATTTCATTCTTGAATATCTTAAAGCGGGCACTATACCCATTGGACTCAGAGTTCGCAACATCCCGGGCTTGTTTGTTGAGATCAGACAGTTCCTGGAGAGGTGGGCCCTTATTTCCAACCGCTGCTCCAGGGACTGGATGATACTTATCATTGACACGGCCCGTGAGGTTGTTGAGCTACTTAATAAAGAGATTCAGGACTTGGAGGAAAAATTGAAACAGTCCCAGGGGGTGGAAGAAGCCAAAAAGAAATTAGAGGAGATTTCCTATGAATTAGATTCATTTAGTGAATATCTCCTCAAGAGAAAAACTGAAAAGTTAAGAAAGGACATACGCCTATTTACGCAAGAACGTACGTATCCCTTTCTCTCTGAAGGCTTTTATAACTCGCAGAGTGATTCCGCGGCAGGCAATAGTTCCACCAACCGTGGATATCCTCGAGTGACCACTTTCTCGGATACCACTGACTCAGACGGAGAAGGGCCTTCTTTTCAGAACTACCAACCTAGATATAATTAACCCTGGGCATAATACTTTGCTACGCTCACGAAGCATGCAAAGTTTGTGCTACTACGCACTACGCAAATTGCACATAGCAGAGTGAATAACTGTGCTAATAAACGTAGCGTAGCAGGAGTATAATAAACTCCTTCAAATGCTTTGATAAAGCAATTTTTTTATGCTAAAAAGCATATAACCAATTCACAAAAATGAATTTTGACAATAAAATATCAAGCAATGAGAGAGGTGATGATTTTGGAGTTCCCCTAACCTAGGGGAGGACCAAGCAGATGCCTTGAACACAAAAAGCATATCATGTGAACGATTCAATGGTGGTCCCTTCCTCCTAGGACCACCCCAAGCACAGTTATGGGCAAAAATACAATCCCAACCAAAGGCCCTGCAAAGCATTATGGGACGAGATTAGCAGTGGGCAGTGAATATTATAGTGTCCAATATCAAAATAATTCTACAAAGAGCTGCAGTTCAACTAGTCGTTACTAGGTGTCGTCCCTCACGAGTCAAATGCAAAAGCTTCATGAAAGGTTTTCAATACTTTTGCATTTCACTCTTGAGGGACGACACCTAGTAACGACTAGTTGAACTGCAGCTCTTTGTAGAATTATTTTGATATTGGACACTATAATATTCACTGCCCACTGCTAATCTCGTCCCATAATGCTTTGCAGGGCCTTTGGTTGGGATTGTATTTTTGCCCATAACTGTGCTTGGGGTGGTCCTAGGAGGAATCGTTCAATAAGATGTGCTTTTTGTTTTCAAGACATCTGTTTGGTTGTTGGTTCTCTCCCTAAGTTAGTGAGGATACCAAAATCAGCACCTCTCTCACTGCTTGTTAACTTTTTGTTTTCACTTTAGTGAAATGACTATATGCATTTTTAGCATATAAAGACAGAGATATTTATTTTATTTTAACTTGCACTGTACAAGTTTGCTTTTGGTAATTATTGTACAGTGCAGTCAAGCACACAGCTACGCACTACGCAATTTGCATAGCTACGTGTATTTGAAGCTGTACTTCACGTAGCTACGTGAAGTGCTACTATGCAAACTATGCCCGGGCTTAGATATAATACAGAGAGAGGAGGCTCTGAGAACCATTTTTTAGGCAACTGACGGGGCAATTTTCGCCCAAGATTTCGAGGCCAACAACAGCAACGGGGATATCAATCAGGTTACCAACAGAGAGGGACTTTCCCGAATCGAGGTCAAATACAAAGGACGCATTTCGAGGACCAGGAACCAGTTCAAAAATATATCCAGACTCGCCAACACCAATATTGGCGAACCTAGACATGATTCCTATATTCAATCTGTCTGCCAGTCCCATGGATCCCCAATCGGGAAGTTTATTAACTAAGGGGTTGTCTTTTGTCCCTACCACCTATTTTAACGAATTCGAACTCATGAGTGATCTTCACTCCTTTTTTCGCAAAATTCGCCTAAAAAAATTCTTCCTTGTTAAAGAATATGTGCCCAGTGAAGAGAATCTATCAGGTTTAAAACCCCCGTCCACTTTTTGCCCGGAAATTGATCAGGTGGGTGTTGAGGTTGATATGTTTGAAAAAGCTGTTTCCAAAAAAATCAAGCAGGCTATCAAATTTATCCCCAAACCCATCTTCAACATATCTAAGGAAGAACATCTTGCTCTTAAAAAACTCAAAGATGACACCTCGCTTATTATCAAACCTTGTGACAAAGGTGGAGGCATAGTCATCTTTGACTCTGACAAATATAAAACCAAAATGGAGCTTTTGTTGAGCTCCCCCATACATTATGCCAAGATTATGATCAACCCTGAATTGCATCTTAAACGCAGGATTCTGACTTTGGTTGAAGCAGCTGTGGAAAAGGGGTTTATTTGTCAGCAAGAGGCTGAATTCCTCACACCCACCTTTACCCGTATCCCCATTATATATGGGGTGCCTAAGACTCACAAAAACCAAACTGATCCCCCCCTTAGACCTATTGTTTCTACCATCGGGGCGGCCACTGAACCCCTCTCCAAGTACGTGGACCAATTTTTAAAACCTCTGGTCGCCACGCTTCCTTCGTACATTAAGGATACGGGCCATTTTATTTCCCAGATTGAAGGCCTCCCTTACAACCATGTTCAGGAAATTCTGGTAACTATGGACCTGGAATCTCTTTATTCTAATATCCCTCAAAAGGAAGCCATAGGGGTTATTAAGAATATGCTTGAGGTAGACTGTTCATTATCCAATTCTTCCTTTATTCTTCAACTTCTCGATATTGTTTTATCAGAAAATTTCTTTGAATTTGAGAATTCTTTTTTTCACCAGATTAAGGGGGTTAGCATGGGAGCAGCTTGTGCTCCAAGTGTGGCCTGCCTGTATATGGGGCACTTTGAAAAGTGTAACATATACAACGAAGTGGCCCCCTTTTATGAGAATGTCCATCACTGGTCCCGCTTTATTGATGACATCTTTTTCATCTGGCGAGGAGACCAGGATACACTCAATGAATTTATAACCTGGATCAATTTAGCGGATCCCAATCTGATTTTTACTGCCCACACCAGTACCCAAAAATTGGAGTTTCTGGATGTGTGGATTGAGGCATGTGATTACAAACTTACGGTTTCACTCTACACTAAACCCACCGCCAGAAATACTTTACTTCACTATCAGAGTTTTCACCCCAAGTGCCAAAAGGAAGGAATTCCATTCAGTCAGTTTCTCAGATATCGGAGAAATTGTACTACCATCAGTGAATACATGTACCATGCCGGTAACCTTAAGAGTAAACTCATCAACCGAGGTTATCCGCCCAAACTTGTTAAGAACGCTCTTAAAAGAGCGAAATATTACGACCGGGACTCCATGTTCCAACCCAAAGCCAATAATAAACTTGACCAGTTGGTTTGTGTTACCAAACACTCCTGGTTCAATAACAAAATGCGCCAAATTGTTAACTCTCAATGGCACCTTCTTAACCTTGACCACTCTATGCCGTCCATCAGTAAACCCATTTTTTCGTTCAAAAGGAACAAAAATCTGAGTAACATGTTAGTACATGCTAAAAGACCCCAGAGGGCACACCACATGCAGCTTTCACTTATGGGAGGTAGTCCCGTTCTGGGTAACCATAAGTGCGGAGGCTGCCAAGCATGCCCAAATGCGATTGTGGGCGACCACATTTCCATTAATTCACGCACCGTCTATCTCAAAGAAATGACCAACTGCCGCTCTACCAATATTGTATATGCCATCTTATGCCCGTGTAATCTGGCATATATTGGAGAGACAGCTAGGGAATGTCGAGTTCGTATTGGCGAGCATAAATCAAATATCAGGCTTTTGAAACATTCGGCGCCATTAGTTAAACATTGGGCGCAGCTAAAACACAGCGTTAAAGATCTACGCTGGACTATTTTGGAAAAGGTACGCATTTCCACTGGCATGGATGTGACTGCTATTCGCCGTAAACGCAAATTATTCTGGATGTTTTCCCTTAACACCAAGGACCAAGGACTTAACCAACTTTTACAGTGGGAACATGCTTTTCGCTAACTTGATATCTGTTTGCCTTTATTGGCATTGAATTCTTTCTCTTCCTTGGACCCTCTTCTTTTAGCTTATCTCTTATGCTTATTTTATCACCATCTGAAAATTATTGACAGTTATGTATATTTTTTCCGTGTTCTATTATTATTTGTATAAACTCTTCTTCTTCCTATGGTTCGTTGTGTGTATTTTTCGAGTTGTGTATTCTGGCTTACTTAGTTGCATTTTTGTCTTTATTAGCTGGGTTAGGTTTAATTACATTATGTCCATAGTCCGCATGTCATTTGGTTTGTTTTTTGTTTCATTAGTGGTTTTGTCAGTATTTTAATTTGTGTTGCATTTTCTTTTCTTTCTGAGAGATTTCGGTTGGGAGCAGACGTTCTGATCCTTTTTCAGCATGCTCTGCATATTGTACGTTAGCCTTTTCATCTTTGTGACGTTTGTCTCTTCAGCATTTGAAACCTTTTGCATCTTGTCTTCTACTGGGCTCCCCCGGTTCGAATTATTTTACTTATCTCAGTTCAGCTCTGGCACATTTTTCTATTTGTCTTTGCGTCCGTGACGTTTGTTTATTTGTTTTTGCCGTTTTAGTACTTGAATCCATTCCGCATTTTGTTAGTCACCGTGATCTCCTCGCCTGGGTCAGATGACCTTTTTGAACTTACCGTATTGGCTCCTTTCCCTCGTATTTTTCATTTAAAATTTGGCGCCATTGTGTTCCCCTGTTCATGCCTTTTTTATCAGCTATGAAGTAACGACCATCATGTCGCCGCCATGACCAGCCCCATCCGAGTAAGTCGCGGTTGGTTTTCGAATTAGGGTATTTTGCTCGCCTTATTTGATACCCAGCGGACGGTTCGTGTGTTTGTTGTTTCAGTATGCATTTATATTTATCTCTACAGGTCTCCTCTGTTCTATCCTGAGCGAGGGAAGCCCAGCGGGTCTGTTTTGAGTCCCGTGACATCTTAGTCTGCTGGACTGGTGAATGTTTGATTCTCGAGGTATTTATATACCGATGCACTGTTTTTTGCTTTCGGTACATTATGGCTTCGGCATTATTATATTTATTCTTGCAGTTGTTTTGGGCTTACTACGGGCATAGTTTAAAGATTGGCCAGTGTTGTCATATTCGAGCATCCGATATTTTTCTTTCATCTCTGCGTCATTTAGCTGTCTGCGGTGTTTCTCACCTACCATGGTGTTTGTTTTGCTTGTTTGGCTTTTGGTACTGATTAATGACTGTATCAGCGCCAGTTTACTGCAACTTATAACGTTTATTTATTTTGGGTTTTTCTTTTCAGTTGCTTCTGTTCTTATCTTTACAGCAACTATTGGGTGCTTTATTAAAACCAACGTTTTGGGAAATACGAGTCTTTTCCTGCCCTCAGCGCCTCTATACTTCGCACTTAATAACGGACTTCAGGTAACGAGTGGGTGTATTAAACGGGCTTCTCATATTACTGAGCGCTTGGCTACAGTTGCCCTTTCTCTATGCTGCCATCTTTAGCGCTATTAATATGTTGCTTTTTATTTCTAACTAGAAACTCTGTATGTTATTTGAATTTTATCAACACCCCAAGTCAGCCTTTTTCCCGTGGAACACCGTACTTAAATTACGCCATCGAATCTCTATGCACGGCATTTTCTGATACAGCCTACTGGTCAGCTGTTCAATCCACTGGTATGCATTCAGACCGCTGTGGTTTGTTTCCTTTATCTTTTTATCTTTTCCCATGTCAATAGGTTTTTTATATGGTTTTCTTTTTTCTCAGACTTGCGAATAGTATTCCCTTTTTGTATTCTAAATATTTTTATATCTGTTTGTATGTACTTATGGTTATATATTAGTCATGTCTGTTTATTATGCCTCTGTTTACTTTATTTTGTTTTATGTTTGTCGCAATTTCCTTTTTCCTTTTATTCGTCTTTTCTATCAGTTTGAATGTGCACTTTTTAAGTATCTTCCCCCTCTTCCGCCTAAATAGAACAAAATGTTGTTTTTTTCCATCAATGATTTATCCAAACAGTGCTGCAGGAACTGTATTATGTTAACTATTTTGTTTACTTGAACTGGTTTATTTATCTAAACATTACATATGCCTATAGGTCTTTGTAACTAGTTGCAGGAATGATCCTTATATGTTTGTTCATTTAATTTCAGAAATTTTCCCACCACTCCCCTGTCGTGGTATCCACGCCCTGATGAAGGTGTTTCGCCACATTTGGCTTGTACACCGAAACGCGCGTCGGCGTTTGTGATACTTCTATGATCAGTTGAATGTTGTTTATTAGATTCATGATATTTATCGAACAGTTTATCATTTACTGTTTATGTGTTTTGCTTTAGTTAGTGTATGCAGGTTAGTTGTTAGTATGATAGAAGTATGGTAGTATGTGTGTAGCTGTGAGTTGTTGCTTGAGTGGTGGATCTATGTATATGTATTTATTTAACAATTATCCCCAAAAATATTCCTGTATTACATTTGAGTCTTTTGTCCTTTTACTGAAAAAATAAATCTATTTTGTCATATTTTTGCCTTTTCTTCTTTCAGCACTGTCCACATGTTTATATCACATGACGTTTAGCATACTATTAAAGAAATAGGTAGGGGATTTTCGCTTGTTTGATTGCTCTATGTTTCCCCTATGATCCCTCTACCTTTATTTGCCTAAATAGGGGCCCCCTTTGTTTGATTGCCTTGCCCTATTATTTTGCCTGAGCGCCCTTCTATATTTGCAACTTGGACTTTGTACATGGGGTCATCAGTCTCTTGATAAAATGATTTGTAATAGGCGAGGACTAGAAACATGTAGTCCTGTCCACATTCACTGATTTGACAACTTTACCATCAAGGCTTCTTGCAGCAGAGACAAAGTAAAGTGCGTGCATTGAAAATACATTTCAAATAAGTAATCCCAGGGCAGAGACTCCAGGCTGTCATGTTGTATGCGACTGTAGTCATGAGTTCCAGCATAAAGAATGGATCGCCACTGAGACTCGCTGCTAAATAAAAGAGAGAAAGAAAAAGAAAGAAAGCTGCAGTCAACACCAGTTGACCAAGAGCAGAAAAATCCAAAGCTGAAGGTGAATGCACCAATACCAACAAGGAAGCAAAGAGAAGCTTAAGCGCAGACAAGTGAAGATTAATCAATGTTCTTGCCACAGAAGCCCAGGAAGCAGTAAGCCATGGAAACTTGAAAGAACTCTATGACAACAAGGAAGCTTTCCGGCAGATATAGCAAGCCAGAAAGACCTCTTAAAGATAAATCTGGGAAAACAATCATGGGTAACGAAGGCCAACAACGAAGATGGGAGGAGCACTTTGAAGAACTGCTGAACCACCCCATGATGAAGTCTCCGCCAGACATACAGTCAGCTGACAAGAACTTTCCAATCAACTGCAGTAGACCAACCAAGGAAGAAATAAAGCAAGCCATCAAACATCTGAGAAACAGGAAGGCAGCAGGATCTGACAACATTCCTGCAGAGGCACTGAAGGCAGACATTGAAACATTAGTAGGCATTGTCTACCTCATGTTTGGAAGGATCTGGGAAGAGGAAAGGTTGCCATCAGACTGTAAGGAGGGATATCTCATAAAGATCCCCATGAAAGGTGACCTGAGTACCTGCGCAAACTATAGAGGGATAACTCTTCTATCAACCCCAGGCAAAGTGTTCAAAAGAGTCATCCTGAACAGAATGAAGGAGCAAGTCGACGCTCAGTTGCGAGACCAGCAAGCTGGCTTCTGCAAAGATAGATCCAGCACAGACCAGATTGCAACACTGGGCATCATCATTGAGCAGTCGATGGACTGGAACTGTCCCCTCTATGTCAACTTCATCGACAATGAGAAGGCATTCGACAGCGTGGACAGAGAGACCCTTTGGAAACTCCTCTGCCACTACGGTGTACCAGATAAACTCTCGAGAATCATTAGGAACTCTTTTGAGGGAGTGACCTGCAAAATAGTCCATAAAGGACAACTCACAGAAGCCTTCCAAGTGAGAACCGGAGTCCGCCAGGGCTGTTTGCTCTCACTTTTTCGCTTCCTGCTGGCCATAGACTGGATAAAGAAGACATCCACAGCAAGGAGAAGAACTGGACTACCTGGACTTTGCAATGACCTGGCCCTATTCTCCCATACCCATCTGCAGATGCAAGGAAAGACCGACCATGTGGCAGCGACATCAGCACAACTTTGCCTCAACATCCTCAGGGGAAAAACCAAGATCCTGAAGGCTAACACTGCCAGCACAACTGCAGTTCCTCTTGCAGGCAATGCACTGGAAGAAGTTGAGGCCTTCACCTAGTTGGGCAGTGTCATAGACAAGCAGGGCGGCACAGATGCCGAAGTAAAGTCAAGAATCGCCAAAGTCAATGGCTGCATTCATTTGCTAAAGAAAATCTGGAGCTCCAAGGACCTAACGCTGCAAACCAAGATCAGGCTTTTTAACACCAGTGTAAAATTGATCCTTCTGTATGGAGCAGAAACTTGGAGGACCACAGAGACCACCATCAACAAAGTCCAGACCTTCATCAACACCTTTCTGAGAAAAATCCTCCAAATCCTCTGGCCAAACACCATCAGCAACAATGTCCTATGGCTGCAGACTTTCCAACTCCCTGCTCATGAAGAAATCCTGAAAAGACGCTGGAGCTGGATAGGTCGCACCCTCCACAAGCCTGCATCGAACACCACCAGGCAAGCCCTAACCTGAAACTCTCAAGGCAAAAGGGGAAGGCCAAGAAACACCTGGCACTGAGGCCTCGAGTCTGAGTGCAAGGAGGTGAGTTACCAGGACAGAGATGGCTGGAGCGTTCTGGGTGATGGCCTATACCCCAGAAGGGGTTGTCGGCATAAGTAAGTAAGTAGAAGTACTCTTTGAATGGGTGCAAATCAGTGGTAGAAGTGGGCGGGATCAGAAGGGCACGGCGTGCCCCTACTTTTTTAATTTAAAACAGTCCTTTCCCCTACTTGTTTATTTTTAAAATGCGTCCCAGGACTGCAGGGATGGTCAGAACGTAAAAAATATGACGTGATCATGAAGCCCTGTGGGGCGCACATGGAGGAAGGCCTCTGCAGTGCCCACGACCTCCTCCCCCTTCCACTCTGTATCTGTGGCCAGGGGCCTGGCCAGCAACACTGTAGGAGCCCTGTCGCACTGTAGGAGCAATCAATTAGCATGCGAAAACGGATACCTTTGGTGACCCTGCTGCTACAGTGTAATTTACACAGTGCTTTAAATGGGCTGGTGCTCACCGGTACTGAGTACCGGCACTTCTTAATTTTACCAAGCCGAGTACCGGCACTTCTCCACTGTCAAGGAGAGTACCGGTACTCAGGTTCAGATTGATGAGTTGGGCACTGGACTGGAGCCCGAGGGCCAACTGTGAGCCGTTTTTTTGGGCAGCATGTTGGTCGTTTGCCGTCTGTCAGTATTATTCTGCTGTGGCGGCCTCTTTGAGGCATGCCGTAAGGGCAAGAGGGCCTCTGCTCCGTTCCTAGCCAAATGGAAGCTTTCCTTATCCTCACCACCCCCCCCTCCCCACTGCCAGGTGTCGATGCTGGGTCCTCCTGTTAGTGTTTGAGACAATGGCGAGGGCCTGTGCCTGACCTACCAAGGAGGAACCCGGGTAAAAAGAGCCATCTTCATCTCTTGGCCTCCCACTGGGGTCTGATATCTTTCTTCTGACTCACTTGGCCCTTCAAATCCACCCCCACCCCGCCAGGCCGCTTGCTGGGACATTGAGTCCATGATATGCAGGGTTGAGGTGGTGAAAATGGCCTAAGTGGACTCCCTGGTGCCCAGGTGAGGTGGGAGGAGGTCAAATGACCTCCCCATGGGAGGCCAGTATTGTTCTTCCCCTGACCTCTACCCTGCTGGCCTCTGCACGCGCTCGAGACCCTGCTGTGCTCATTGTCTGCCACTGCAAGCTCTCCGGCCGTGGGGCCTTCTGTCGAGGGGAGAGGAGGGAGAATGGGGGTGAGTGAAGGTGAAGAGTGAGGGGGAAAGAGCAGAGAGTTTAAAGTGGAAAAAGATAGAGAGGCAGAAGGGGGAAGGGTAGATAGATAGGGGAGAGATCCAGACGGCTATCGAAAGCAGAAGAGAGGCACGGAGATGGCAGATTAGAAGTAGAAAGAGTGATGGTAGAGAGAGTGATGGGGTACAATTGGGGTAAAGAAAGTGGGGCAGAATTAGCTACAAACGGGAGAGAAGTGAGTGCGGGAGGGATCGCAAGATTAGAGATGTGAAAACAGATAGAGAGTGTATGTTTGTCTCTGAGAGAGAAACAAACTCGTAGAGGAGGAGAATCAGCAGGTATTTGAAAACAAATGCGTGGAATGTTATTATATGTGTGTGCACTCTTGAATATATAAGGATTGCTCCAAATGCAAGCAAGTAGGAACATTAGAATTATTATAATACTAAGAAGCTGCAAATCTTACAAAACAAGGAAATATGAACATTTGGTGTTTGGCCTTCATTTTGTGTAACGAGTTAATACATTTTGTTTATATTCATACATTTCTAAGATGTTATTTTCTGTCCTGCAACCTGTGTAAGTGCCAGAGTCTCTCCTGTCCTGGACATTCCTTATTGGCCTGAAAGTTCTAAAAGTACTGTTGATGGCTTGGCTCATTCAGGGTTTAAGCTGCTGATCTGCAAGTATGGAAAGGTTGAGACCACTATCCAGGGCAATGCCAGGGCAAAATGAATACTCAATAGAAGTGATTTGTATCACCATGTCTCGCTCCGCCTCTAACCCCGCCCACTAGCCACGCCCCTAGCTCAATTTAATGAGTACCTGCACTTATTTTTTCCCATTTAAAGCGTGATTTACACCGAATTTAGTGAGGAGGCCCCCTGCCTGCCCCCACTGTGACCAATACAATGGTCACATCAGGATGCATTGGCGGCCCCGCCCTTGACCTCATCTGCCCTTTATTTTTGGGCTCACACAGACTGACGACACCAGAAGGAAAGGAAGCGCACTCCACTGTGGAATTTGTGGCAGACTGTGCCCAAACACACTTTTAAAAAAAATTATTGTATAAAACGTTTAATGTCTTATCAGCTGCTTTTCTTATTTTATTTTATAAAATGTGTACTGCTGCTCTGACTGTGTTCAGGGATGTGGTCTTTTTAAAAATACTGTTTACTTTTTTTAAGGATGTAACATAAAAGCAGCCCGAGGTGTCCATTTCTGTGACACCAGAGCCCCTTGTAGACCCCATTCAGGGTCGTACTGTGAAAACAAATAGGCCCAGGCACCAAGGCCGGACTGGCATAATGGGCATCGGGCGGAGGCTGGAGTGTGGGAGGCTGGTTTTGTTACTAGGGGCTGCAAAACCGTCCCCCAGTAACAAAACGAGCAGGACTGTCCAGCACAATGACTCACTTCTCACTCTCGAAAACACAGAAATCACTGCAGAGTTCCTTGTAAACCCAGCAGTTTTCATGCAACAATAAAAGATTGAGGTTTCTGGTGGTTTATCTTCCTGTTGGAGAGAGATCGGAGTATTGTCTATTACAAGTTTTGACTCATTTATTGTAGCGCCGAAGGTTACTATACCTGCTGCAAAGAACGTGTAACATACAGATCACAGAACTGTATTTAATGTACATAGGCTCAGTGGGTTAGTGCTTTTGTCACAGAGATCCTTTAGTTACTCGCAGCGCATAACTTACAATCGTAATAAATCTAGCACCTTGAGCTATGACCTGCCATCAAAGAGCTGCATGCGAACTGCATGGTTCAGGTTTGGAAGTTATGTTTTTTTCCCCTGTCTTTCATTATCCTAATACTGCTAAAATGGGTTTGTTTGGGTAGAATACATTCTCATTAGTAAATCTAAAAATTGTGTTATGTTTTGAATCCTGGGTCTGTGCTTCTCCAGATCTTTAAAAATGCCTACCAGAATTGATGGCATGTGAATCCTGTGAGAAGTTGGCCTGGTATATGCTGTCCACTAGTTATAGTGGGCACCTTGCACCAGTCCAAACGACCTTTATTGATGATAGGTTTAAAGACAACCTTTATTGAAAGCTATCCTAGTGGTAGCTATGGAGAGCAGCCTTCAGGCTAAGTCTTGAAGGAGTGTAAAGCTGTTTGTTTTACCAGTCTATAATCTAGTGAATGGCTAAATGAAAGGAGACCACACCAGGTATATATATAAAAT
Source organism: Calotriton arnoldi (assembly GCA_963921515.1). Taxonomy (NCBI): domain Eukaryota; kingdom Metazoa; phylum Chordata; class Amphibia; order Caudata; family Salamandridae; genus Calotriton; species Calotriton arnoldi. Next base: position 204,545 of record CAWUFW010014328.1, read on the forward strand.
ATATGTATTTATTTCTAAACACACCCTACTAGTCTCTTTATGAGGCTAGAGGTCAAAGCACATATGTTACACTTCAAATATCACAGTAAATTAGCACAATATACGATAGACCCTAGGGGCGTACCAAACCATATATTAAGAAAGTGGTATAAGAACCACGACTTGACTAGACACAAGGCCTAGAGCCTGTAGAATCGCTGGGACCCCAAGGAACCACCCAAGGTAGTGACACAGGGTACCCACGGGGGACGTGTGCAGTGTGTGAACACAGCCGCGAGCTCCGTTAGCGTCTATGGGGAAAGTCGCGGTTGGAGTTTTAAAGTTTAGGGACACTTCGGAGTGGACTAGGAACAAACCCTTTTGGACTTAGAGGGTTCTAGGGCCAACACCCACAGGAGCACCGGAGTACTCGTGTTACCTCACCCAGGGAAGCCGGGTGCATAGGTGTCAAATGGTGTCGGGTCGCGCCGTCGTTTTCAATGGCCGCTTGCTGGAAAGTGCTGCTGCTGGGAAGATGCGAAGTGTCCGAAGAGATACAAGCCTGGATCGAAGATGTGAAGAACCTGAAAGCAGAGGGGACAGAGTCTGGGTCACTAGCCAGTGACCAGGGGCACGATAGTCGAATGCCCACCGATGTCGGGTGCTTCAAGTTTGAAGAGGTGAAGATTGTCTCTGCAGCCACGAGGACCAGGAGGCGTCGACGACATCCAGGAGCTGGATTCAAGCTGTCCCACAAAGGATGTCGCTTGCTGCGGTGTCGGTGTCCGGATTGGACACAACAAGCCTTGGCAACTGCAACCCACGCAGGAAGAGAACAAAGGCTTCGGTGCGGACCAGCGAGGTTCGAGGGACTCCCCAAGCAAGGGAGAGTCAGGGCAGGCCTAGAGCAACCAGGGAGGCCTGTTGAAAGTAGAGTTGTCCTTCTGAGAGACCCACAAGTCGATGGACAAGGGATCGTGAAGGGACCTCAAGCGGAATCACAAAATGGGGGCCCACGGGTCACTGGGAGTGGCCAGGCCAGCAATCTTTGGTGGATTCACTGATCGGGGTCTGGGCTACAAGTAACCCACAGCACAGCTTCTAGGATTGACCAGAAGGTTATGCACTTGCAAATGTGCATGGTGTCTAGGGGTTCCGGTTCCACGGTACCCACGAGGGCTACGGGTCTCAGCTTTGCTGGGGACTCGGGTCAGCCTCTGGGAAGTCTGTAAACCTACCTCCTGGGTTGCAGAGTCGTCAGTGTCCGGCGGGAGCTTCGGAGATGCAGACCGGACAGATGCGTCTTTGGTGCCTGCCAAGCAGGGGAGTAACTCCTTTACTCCAAGGGAGATTCTTCAGTCATCTGGCGTTGAACAGATCGTCGAAGGTCCAGGATTCAGTTTCAGAGTTTCGTCCAGGGATATCTAAAGTCCTATTGCCAGGGGTTCCTATCTTATACCCAAGGAAGGGGTTGGACTAACTCAGGGGACCCACCTATGGGAGGGTTTGGAAAGAGGGGTGGCTACACCCATTTCCTTTGTCCAGTTTCGCGCCAGAGCAGGGGCTGGTAGCCCCTGCAGCCGGTTTGAACTGGGCTATGCACAGGGACACCAAATGGGCCCCCAGTGCAGGAGTTCAAAGCTCTCTGAGAGTGCACCCACCCAGCCCCAATACACTAAGCCTGTCTGGGAGGTGGTAACACCTCCCTGGGACAGGAAACCTATTGTCCAGGCCTCCCCTGCTGGAGTTTCGGTCGGCAGCAGGAGACCAGACTCGTGTCTGTGGCTGCAGCATCCATTTTGTGATGCCAGGGCTCTGTTAGCTGGTACCGGGTATACCGGTGCTGTCATGTCTCTCCCTCTAGAAGGGTGGGATCATACTCACATACCAGTTACTGGTGTGGGGGTATGATTCCAAGGTGTTTGACACCAAACACGACATGTTTCCGTGCAGCCATCCCAAAGTTAGCATTTACCGTTTGGTTATAATGCACTTAAGAGTATATGGTCAGGCTGCCTCACAGACAACCCCGGAGGAGAGATTCCGAAGGCTGCAGAGGGGCTCTGCTCATGCATGGGCACCCTCTCACACAAAACCAAGCACCCTGCCTTCAGGATTGATAAGGCCTGCCATAGGGGTGACTGATAGGTTTATATGTGCAGTGATAGGGTGAGATATAGTGAACCTATATCTCAGTAAGGGGTGCATGCACCACCTCACTCAGGCAGCTGTAGCAGTCTTGTGGTGTCATTTTGGAAGGCTGCCCAGGGGTGGCATAAGACATGCTTCAGCCCCTGGTAGGCCTCTGGGGTACCTATGCCCTGGGTACATAGTATACCATATACTAGGGACTAATAAGGGCACCCCAGAATCCAATCTGTGGTGTACCTAAGGTACAGGCAATCAGTTTAGAGAGGAAGCAGCTAGGTTGGGGTCCTGGATAGCAGGGCCCCAGCCAGACTAAAGTCGAAAAACAGTGAAACACCAGCAAAAAGTGGGGGTAACCATAAGAAGCAGATCCTACTCTCCTACACATCCTACACCTTGTAGTCCCTTTTGTCTTGTATAACATTTTCTAAACACTGATTTACACACGTATGATTAATTGTTTCTGTATATGTGCATGATGTAAAGTGCTCCAAGTCCCTACACTGGTATGAGAGGCGCTATAAAACAAATGAAATACATGTGAGAGAGGGGCTATGGAGAGATGAGGGGCAGTGTTGGAGGGTGATAGTGGGGGGATCATTGAAGAGCCCTAATAAAGATAGCTATATCCTGGTGCACTGTAAGGTCATCATTTACTGTGCTCTAAAACCTAATGCAATTAAATATATAATAAAATGTGTTGTAAAATGCACCTTTTATGTAATTTTTTCCCAAATCTTCCTGGGGATTGAACACCCTCTCCCCCCTGTCCCCTTTGTAGTGGTCAGGCTCGCTTGCTGCATTTGCTCGCAACACACCATACAGGGGATGGACAAAATTTGCCAGAGCTGCTTTGGGTTCCCAGTTCAGCCCTGTCTGGCAGCAAATTAAAAGTGCCCCATTTAGCAAATGAGATAACTAAACGAGCATTGGCAAAGCCAATTGGTCTTGAGTTTGGGACCTCTTAGGTTTGTGATATTGTTTTGCGACACTTTACAGCATCACTAACATACTATTGTGTCACCAAAGAAAATAACGTTGGGTGTATCCTTCACTTCCCGAATGAAAATATAATTTTGCCTTTTACTCTCAAGAGCTCTCTCAAGTTTTTTGTGGGTAGGAGAGTTGGCCAAGCCGGACAGTTCAAAAGGTATCCTTTGCAGGACACTTGAATATATAATGTCAATGTTTGAGCAGCTAGCTGGCTGACATAAATGTGGAGGAGCCCTTGTGAGTTTCCGTGAGTCAGATCAGATTTTCCCAAAGAGTCCCTTTTTCTTCTGAGCCCTGCTTTACCCACTTTCTTGCTGTCCATGAGTGCAACAAAGGCACACCTGTGTACAGGAGGAGACCTGTATTCATGTCCTCAATGTTTGAGGCAAAGAACACTCATTTATTTCTGAACAATGAGTGTAAAAGCGTTAAGGTAACCATGTCGTTCCTGCTTATATTTCGCATGCTTTACATAATCTTGCATTGCCTATGAGTGTTTGCTTTTTCCATGATGTTGTTACTTTTTTTCAGGCAGTGCATATTTTTAATTTAGTCACATCCAGGCGTTTATAACAGGGTACAATTGGGTTGTAGCTGAAGGCAGTGCAAGTTTCTCTCAGTGGGGCAGAAAGGTGTTCAGGGGGGGAGAGGATGGGGCACTATGGCCAGAGCTGCCGAATTTGGAACTGGAGAACCAGGATCAGGCTTCATGACCAGTCCACTCTCCTGAGGGAGCACATTCCCCAACTAGACCTTAGAAGGCCCCGCTAGACCATAGAAGCCCTGGTCTCCTAGCACTAGCAGGTGGACCCTACCGGTGGCCAGTGTGGGTTAACCTTGAAGCCCTGTCCATCACAATCCATACTAAAGTTCACCTCCACTCTTGCGTGCAGGCCTACGAAGCAGCAAACCCTAGATCAACAGTGACTTTGTCACTGAGGTCACAGGACCCTTGAGGCCAGTCCGCCTCACCCATTGGTGCCTCCATTGGCCTTGTTCCAGCAGTATTAGTGCAACTCACCAGGGATCAGCAATGAAGGAATGGCACATTTACGAGGAACATGCAGCAATGGTGGACAAAATTATGTTGCAGTGGTACATTTTCTGATGCTTTATTATTTTGACATTTTTACACATACTAACAGTCTCTGCAAAGCTTTCGCCTCATTAATACCTGTTTAACATACAAGTTCAGCAGTGAGAACGGTGACCAGTCTACCTTTGTAAAGGGCCCGCCACTTCACAGCAACACAAGTCACATTGTTTTGATCTGTTTGAGCTACAAACTATTTTTTAGTTAAAACCATCAGATTATGCAGCAGATTATGTATTATGTGGCAAATACGGCAGAGCTATAATTATGTGAAAAACATTTGCAAACTAGAATATTTTGCCATTCATGTTTGAACTTCTCTCATGCAGTCTCTGTTGGGTGGTATTGCTAGACACCTACAGGGCTCGTGGAGAGACAAAGGATGAAGGTGTCTAATAGTGATTGCAGAGGATAGTCGTCTGAAGGGGAGAAAATAACTGATTGAGATAATCCGAGGACCACTCCCTATTTCTGACTCTACCAATGTTTGAGTCTCATACTTTCAGAATTGATACACTTGCAATTCTCATTGCTAACTAACTTGAGTAGTAATTACACAAACTACTAATATAATAGTTGTACCTCATTCATTTGATACTACTAAAAGCAAATGCAAAACCAACAGGTCTGGGTTGTTTTAGGTGTATATATTCATTTTTGAGTGCTATTAATAGATACAATAACAGGAAACTAAGAGGCATCTAATGCTGGCTTCATGACATGTTGCGTGAAGCACAAAAAATGTAGGACTACAATTTTGCATTGACCGAGGGGCACAAAATGATGTAATCAACAGTGCTCCCAAACACGTGGGGCCTCCTGTCATAGAATTTAAATCGTTTGTTCAGAAATAGTTAGAAAAGGGGAGGAGAAGTGCTAATGAAAGAAACTGCATGGCTCAGAGACAAATGGATTCTGGTTCCACTTAGAAGCGCATTTGGGACATTCTGTGATTGAAAACCTATCCCACATTATAAATGTATTTTAATGTCAATAACTCATATATTAAACCTCAAATAAACGTGTATCCATTGGTTGTATTAAATAACGTTATAAGCTGTAACTGGTCAGTGAAATGCCAAACATACTAAAAATTGGTATGTTTGCTCTTTCTAGCCACATCTCTGACTCCGCCCACTGACCCAATCCTCTGGTTATTCCCGCCACCTGATGCTCCGCCCACAGTTCCCCTACTTTTTTTCCCCACTTCGACCACTGGTGCAAATCAACTACTTTTTGGAATTCACAAACATTGGCAGTAGTCAGCTTTGAAAGTGGTACCAGTCTCAAGGTTCCAAGCGTACTACTGGCAATCAAGCACCCAAAAGTTGATGGAATGAATGCTTGCAAATAGCCTAACCAGACGCAATCGCTTGGGTAGGAGTCCAACCCATTGTTTTCTGCACACTGTGCCACTCTAGACAGAGGCATCTACCTAATGCAAATCAGTACTGACCCTGTTCATTAAAATAGTCCATCCTGAGTATTGGTCATCTCACCCCCTCCACTCTGCAGCCCACTGCCTTTTTAGTTGGGAGGTTTGAGATGCACACTCCCAGAATATCACTGACTGAGCTACGCCCCCGGCTCTGATACTTGCCACAATCCTGTACTTCCAAAGTGGTCATGGACCCGTTAGAAACAGTACACGCTCTGCTTTGCTGCTTTCCCAGAGTGCAGGATATTCCCTTTTACTGGGGTCAATTTCAGTAGGCCTGATGACAGTGGTGCATATGTGCGCGTAAGCTGGTGCAAGGACACTAGTGAGAAGGCACAGCCATCTGCAACTTAAAAACCTGTGGGAAAGAACAAATATACTCAGAAGCAGAGCAGATGTAAACAGAAACAAATGAACAACAGCTGGGAGGGCCCAGGAACTTAACTGTTGGGTTAAGGAAGGGCATTTACAGTAAGGCAAGGCGAGGCCAGAAACAGGAAAGAACTACAATTACAGGATAACAAGGAGGGCCAGAACTTGCGTACAAATAAGTGAAAATAAAGCGAGAAGTGCCCAGAAGGGCCCAGAAAAATGACAGGTGTACAAAGGAAGAACCAGGGCTTTAAGTGGGCCGGGTTTCACCGGTGCTGAGCACCGGCAGTTTTTAGGTCGAGCCTCGAGTAGCGCGCAAGCGCTGCTCTGGCAAGACTTTATGTTAGGGGTTTCAGAAAGCTGACCACACGCTCGTGCGTCATGGCCTTTTCCATGCGGTTACCCGCAAGCAAAAGGCCATGGTGCACGAGCGTGTGGTCACGCCTGCTGCTCGCAAGCGCGCGCACCACTCGCGTGCTTGTTTAGTTTGACTTTCGCGGCCGCGTCACTTTTTTTTTTCTTTCAGTTTCGCATAATCGCGGCACCCGCGCTTTACTTTTAAAATTAAAAGTAAAGCGCGGGTGCCGCTGACTAACAAAAGTAAAGAAATAGATGGTTTTTCTATTTCTTTACTTTTGCAGTAATCGCAGCACCGGCGCTTTACCTTTAACCATGAGTAAAGCGCCGGTGCCGCGATTGCTGCTTGTTGTTATATTGTGAATAATGTGTTTTGCATACTAACGATATTGCTGGATTGAGAGACCAACAAAATTGAAAAGTATATTTGAAATAATTCCTCCAGGAACATTTTGTCTGTAGAGGGTCTGGCGATATGGCACAATATTCACGAGTGGGTGATAATGTGTCATTCTGCATTAACTACATTGATTGGTTGTCATTCTTTACTGCATGATGTAATTTGGAGGCAAATTAAAGCAGGTGCGTGCAGTATGGTACCGTGATCTATATGGTGTAACTTCATAAGTCCACTGTCGTTCTTGATGTGTGCAGTGTACTTCCTTACACCACTTTTTAGTGTCTGGTGTACAGCATCATTGTCTAGGAGATGTAGAAATGAGGTTCTATCATATGACGCATTGGTTAGGAAAATGTCACGCCGTTCTTTATTGAGTGTAGCAAGAAGTGCGACACTGTGTTGGTTTGGCTATGGGGTATCATCATACACTATGGATGTTTAAATTTGTTGCTATGCTGCACAGCACTTCTGTAAGATATAAAAGGTTCAACTGATGTAACATATAAGCAACCATCATTGCCTCGGGAATCAACGCTGAATGCGGGCCGGAGTTTCCCTTTAAGTGCAAGTAAAGCCTCCGGTCTGTTTATTTGGAGAAAAAGCAGCGGACTTCCTATGTGTTCATATAACGATCGCGTGCATGCACGTAGGCTCCGCGGCGATTGTATCACGCGTTCTGTTCCTGTGTATTAAATCTTGATTGAGATGGGATCTGGAAGCGTCGCCATGGCAACCTCCCAGCGAATGATTGACGATTCCAGTCTAACAAAGCAATATTTGTCATTAAATAAAGGAAAGAAAACCTCGTTTTCACTCCCGCTCTGAAAAATAGTTCAATTATTTATTGTCATTGGGCACAAAGATACCTAACGGTATTTAAAACCTTAGAAAAAAATTCGGGAACTAATATTAAAACACAGGCACTAAATACCACTCAGGCCATTTGAAACAAGACTCACACAGCCAAAGAAAATAATGCATCTCGCTATTCAGGGCACTACAAAACTTCGTATTGTTTCACACCTTGGGATCATCACTGAGGGTAGCTGGGAGTGGCAATTGCGACCCCTACCTTGCTGTGTGAACTTAAACAGATTGGTTTGCGACCTGTGATTTAACCACGCCGGCTACTAGCTTTTAAAAGTTTTAGCTTTCATTTACTTCCTGAATTGTTTTGTAAAGCGCTGACTTGTGACAGAAATTACTTCATAGCGCTACAGCATTTGATGAGGCGACTCAAGACTAAAAACCAAACCCTGCACAATGGGGGTAGGAACCAGTTGCTAGTTTCAGTAGCGACCTGCTCGTGACTGTTGATAGTCATTGTTTAATAACATGCTCAAGTACTCAATAAGCATTATAAAAATAATTTGTTAGATGTGTTTATTTAGTTGCAATAATAACAGAAGTGATATACTTATATAATAAGTGTTACACATGGATAGACAACATACAGATGTCTTGGTTACAGATGAGGTTCAGCTGGTGGGACATAAAGACATTACAGTGCTGACAGGGATACAACTGTATGAAATACGTATTTACATGGAAGAGATATTCACTTGTAACAATGGCATTTACATATTTATCTCTTAGGGCCCGATTACGACTTTTGGTGCAGCGGAAGCAGGTGGTAAGCTACCGCCACACTCCTGCTGCACCAAAGTCGTGGTTGGGCCGCCACCAGATTAGGAGTTGCCTCCTGTGTTGCAGGCTGATTTTTGGCTTTCCCACGGCAATGCCTCAGAAAATAGGCACTGCAATGGGAACTCCAACAAGCATTGGCATAGCCAATAGGTCTCGCCTTTGGGACCTTATAAGTGTTTAGTTATCCAGCACAATATCCTTGGTGCAACAACATCAACTGTTGCATGGCTAAACACTTATAAGGTCCCAAAGGCGAGACCTATTGGCTATGCCAATGCTTGTTTAAAGGAGGCCTCGAAACGGATCTCTATCGGACTCTTTTTTGTGCCCTGGCACAGGCGGCCCGTTTTTTTTGGGACTGCAGTGACAGCAGGCAAATCATGTGCAATTCCACTTGATATCGTAGTGCCCTATGCAGTTCGGGACGCAAAGGTCCCTTCTTCAGGGGCCACTATAATACAAAACAAAAAATAGTATTTGATTACTGCTGCTTCAAGCAAGCCTGCTTTAGAACCACCTTATAGCCCAAAAACCTGGGGGGTCAACCAGTATTATAGACAAATGTCAGAAAAATATGCAAGACCGTTCACCGTTAATAGTGAACAAGTGATAGACGTAGAACACATGCTTCAAACCCCAGCTATCAAACCAAGAAGTTACGAAAATGCTACAATAGGGGATAATACCAGTGACACCAAAAGAACTAAAGGAAAGTCACCACAGGTGAATACACATCCATAAACCCCATAGTAAATAAACTAACACTTACTGACAAGCAGAACAAGCATTGGCATAGCCAATAGGTCTCGCTTTTGGGACCTTATAAGTATTTAGTTATGCAGCACAATATCCTTGGTGCAACAACATCAAGTGTTGCATGGCTAAACACTTATAAGGTCCCAAAGGCGAGACCTATTGGCTATGCCAATGCTTGTTTAAAGGAGGCCTCGAAACGGATCTCTATCGGACTCTTTTTTGTGCCCTGGCACAGGCGGCCCGTTTTTTTTGGGACTGCAGTGACAGCAGGCAAATCATGTGCGCGTGCTCACACTGCTCGCTTCTTATTAGTGGAGAAGTTACGGCATGACGTCATGCCAGGTGAGCGTTGTAGGGGAAGGGAAATCCTTTAGAGAGAGTCATTTTCTCTCTGGATTACCCTTCTCTTTTTGAAACTCAGGAGCAGCAACATTGTCCTGGTGCCACCAGGGCTTTAAGTGGAAGCTTTTTCAATATTATATACAAGCCATAGTTGCTGCTTATTTATCTTATGCAACTAACAACCATTGACAAAGCCAATAGTCCTGGCTTGTTGTAGGTATGTTACTTATATCATATATCTGGATGCAATGACAGAAACAGCAAAATAAAAGTCGGGCGGCACACTGTGCTAAGCACAGATTTTTAGCTTACGTATTTTAAGACACGCCCTCAATTACATCGGCCACGCCCTTTTGAGAGACCCCCCAGTTGTTTCATCCCAGCTAAAGCCCTGGGAAGAACGAATAGAAGTAGATTAGTAGGGCTGAAAAGCACAACTTTTTGAGGAAGCAAGACAAATACAGGAAGCGACGGTGGCCCAGAAACACGGCAGGTGTATGAAGGAACGACAAACACCGGAAGGGAGTGAGGGCCCAGAAATACAGCATGTGTAGGAAAGAAGAACAGAGATAAAGGCAGAAAACTAACTGTGGTTGAAAGGAGCGAGAAACAGTGACAGGCAGTGAGGACGACCAAAAACATGACAGGTGTAGGAACGAGCGCCAAACATGGAGATGGAAGTACGGTCCACAAACACGACTTTCACAGGAATCAACAACAAACACAGGAAGGCGAGGGTAGCCCGGATCCGAACGGAAGTGCAAAGCTGCTTCCGCGGCTCGGGCGGGAGCCAAGCGCCGTTCATTATGGCCCCTCTTATGTGCTTGAAGTGACTCACACGTTTAGATGCTGCGAAGTGGGGCCGCAACAATGCCAGAGTTGCTAAGAGACACGAGCCGAGCACGCTGTTTACAGAGCCGGCTCTCAGAATCCTTTCATTTGGGGCGAAACACGAGCAAAGGGAGGGAGCCAGAGCGGTGTGAAAAAACTTTCCTTTTTTCTGTTTTATTTCTCCGAGCGTCAGAGGCACTTATGCAAAACAGGCTGACATTTGCGAAATAACACCCGGAGTGCTCTAGATTTTGAGGGGAGCGTTTGGCGGCGGAAAGGCCGACCGGTGACGTAGTTTTCGAGGTGCATGGGTTGGGGGGGGGGGGGGGGTGTTCCCCCGTGGGGCATTGTCCAAGGTATGGTTTTCGACGGGTTCTGCCCACTCATGCCACAAGGGTCTATTAGCTACACTAGCGCAGAATAGGCACGGATGTCGACTCACCAAAATGCCAGGGATAGCGGAAGTGATATCAATATTCTTTGACCCAGACAGAGACCCTGATGGCATGGGCAAAGTGGGTCATTGCCCAGGGCCCTACCTTTCGAGGCCACCCCCCCACCCCCCACCCTGGAAGGTGATCTCTCCCTTTATTAATCGCAACCTCTCTCAATTTCTGTATCTCCTCTCCCTTTCACTCTGTATCTCTCCCTTTCTCTCACTCTGTACGTGTAAGGATTTTGGGGCTCCCTGAAAAACATATTTTGGCTGTTTTTGTGTGACTCCATGTCAGAAAGTTTAGTGAATAATTTAGTATTGCCTGGCATCATGTGGCTTAAATTAGCAGAAAATTAGTAATAAAATTCAAATTTGCGCCTACTAACAGAAGGCCACAAAATACGTCTTGCATGGGGCCCCAAAGATTCTAAAGATGATGACGGACCCGGATGACATGAGAGGTCACAGGGGGCCCATTGCTCTTCCATTACCTCCCTCCTGTTGGTTAGAGGTTGTGGGAAGGACAGAGAGTGAAAAGTTAGTTGCTCCTAGATACATTCTGTCAGATGGACGCTCTTCCAACTGCGCGGGAGCACTGATATTTGTAGTGCTATGTGTGGTGTAGGGGTAGTGAGAGGAAGGGTCGGGGGTGAATGCGAAAAGTGAGTTAAAAAGAACCTGGCCTCATGGACTTAAGGAATTTAATAGGTCATAGAGGCTGGTACTATTAAAAGGGTGGTTCGGAGATGTCCTGCGTGTAATGTGCGGATACTCCTGGGTGTGTCAACATGTTTCGAAGCCACAAGGCTTCTTCATCAGGACTGAAAAATGATCCCTTCAGTACTCACTATGTTGCTATCAATAAATGTGTGATATATACAAAAAATGTTAAAAAGGGGGATGCATAATATACAGTACCCAATCAAATAATGGTAAAGAGTGAGCCCACTCAGTATTTCTGAAGTGTAAGCCTGAAAAAGAGAGAGCACAGTTAATTTATGCAAGTGCGCCTCCCAATGCGCAGACACGATTAACCTAAGAAGAAACAAAACATTAACTGTGACTGTAGTGTCCATTAGCCTTAGTTTGTAATTTAACCAAGTGCCGTGACCTGTTAGGAAAAAGGGGACAAATAACAAGACATACATACAAAAAACAGAAAACACACTCTCTATATTCAATATTCAAAGTCATTGTGATTGATGCTTCAAGTTACGTTCATATAATGAAGATACATACTAGAGAAAGCAGGAGTTAATGCTCCATGAGCCTTTATAACGGTTGGGAAGGGTGTTGCCACGTCTGCTATTTGAAAAGACGAGATAGAAAAATGAGAAGAAACTGTTTGTTCACGGAGGATTTTGTATAATGAACACCAGGTTGGCGTTAACGAGATCCCGCAAATTAGAGTTAAAAAGCGGAAGTGACTAACGCTAGTACGCTAACCCATTTCATCAGGATGTAACCGGAAATGGTTGAAACAAGTTCTTGCCGAACATCGTAAGTATGGGTTAGCGTACTAGCGTTAGTCACTTCCGCTTCGAACTCTAATTTGCGGGATCTCGCACAGGTGCGCCCTGTTGTAAACTAATTGCCTGCCTTTAAAAGAGCCTCCCCGCGGTCTCACTCACACAACGGAGCCGCGGGATGGCGTTATCAAAAGCGAGGAGCTGTTGACCAGAACGTGAGTACGGCATAGCCGTGTAGGGTACCAGTAACGCTGGAGTCGTTCAAAAGTTAACGCCAACCTGGTGTTCATTATACAAAATCCTCCGTGAACAAACAGTTTCTTCTCATTTTTCTATCTCGTCTTTTCAAATAGCAGACGTGGCAACACCCTTCCCAACCGTTATAAAGGCTCATGGAGCATTAACTCCTGCTTTCTCTAGTATGTATCTTTATTATATGAACGTAACTTGAAGCATCAATAACAATGACTTTGAATATTGAATATAGAGAGTGTGTTTTCTGTTTTTTGTATGTATGTCTTGTTATTTGTCCCCTTTTTCCTAACAGGTCACGGCACTTGGTTAAATTACAAACTAAGGCTAATGGACACTACAGTCACAGTTAATGTTTTGTTTCTTCTTAGGTTAATCGTGTCTGCGCATTGGGAGGCGCACTGCATAAATTAACTGTGCTCTCTCTTTTCAGGCTTACACTTCAGAAATACTGAGTGGGCTCACTCTTTACCATTATTTGATTGGGTACTGTATATTATGCATCCCCTTTTTAACATTTTTGTATATATCACACATTTATTGATAGCAACATAGTGAGTACTGAAGGGATCATTTTTCAGTCCTGATGAAGAAGCCTTGTGGCTTCGAAACATGTTGACACACCCAGGAGTATCCGCACATTACACGCAGGACATCTCTGAACCACCCTTTAATAGTACCAGCCTCTATGACCTATTAAATTCCTTAAGTCCATGAGGCCAGGTTCTTTTAACTCACTTTTCGCATTCACCCCGACCCTTCCTCTCACTACCCCTACACCACACATAGCACTACAAATATCAGTGCTCCGCGTAGTCGCTGGTCGCAGCACGCCCCGTCCCGCAGCTGGGGCGGGAAGACCCTATGATGAAGCATGACACCAAGGGTCCTTTTGGTGTGTGAGGGGTATCAAAGCAAACATTGTGTGTTTCCTACCAAGTTTGGAAACACATTTCCTTATTACAACCTCTTTTGAGGTGGATCTCTCTTTTGTTTCATATGTTTACCTGAGGAGGACGTATCCACCTCTAGCACCCACGAGGTGTACCTCTTTACTCCCTATCCTTGTTATTTATAGCTTTTCCAACTGCCCCAGGATCTTACTCAACCTTCTGTCGGCCGCATGATTCCTCGATTGCTTCTCCTGGGAGCTGGGGATATTTATGGAATCCTCCGCCTCCCTGTTACCTCTACCTTTCCATCTCCCACTCTGAAGCAGCTTCTAGCAGCATGCATTGTGCATTACAACTAAATAATAAATAAGCATTGGCAAATCCAATAGTTCTGGGTTTAATGTACTAACGCATGCAGTATTAGTATATTTGAATGAGACACACAGGAGGGAGCAGGGCGGAGTGGATACAGTGAACTATAGTTGTAAAGGGGATCCCCATGCAGTCCAATGCAAATGCTTGAGTAAAGGTGTTAAGATACAAACAGCCAATAGCATATGATGACAAATGACTATTCCACAGGACTCAGCTAAGAAGTGATTGACAAAATCTTAAGCAAATGGCAGAAAGAGACCGGTTGGGAAAACCAGTGGTTGAAAGGGGCAGACCCAAAGCCCTCGCTATGTATATAGTAAGTAATAGGCCAGTTCAACAACCCAGACCTAATAAAAAGGAACTACAGACATTGTAGTAGTGATAGTCAATAATAATAACGAGAACAGGCTGTGATTGACTTCTGGCTTCGCAGCGCTGTAATGAACAGGTGGTACTTTCACCCAAAGTCAACATTACTCATTTCATCAGCCTTGCAAGGATGTAACGGCTGAGTAGGCCACGTGCCTTAGGATTGCAGATCTGTTCTGCAATTGATGCACTAACCACCTGACCTACGTTACCAGCTTCTATATTGCAGATGGATTGACTTTTGTTTTTCCAGTCCAAAGTGTGAATTGAGCAACTGCCAGGTTCTTAAGAGAATCTAAGACATAAGAGGTGCCAGACTGAGACATCAAGATTGCATCACATACTTTACCATTGAGGGGGGTTCTTCCGACTCAGTGCTCATTCAGTCCTGGGCCTCTCTGCTGAGACAACCAATGCACTTAATCATTGTATTCCTGAAGCATTGTTCACACTTTTTCCAAAGGGTGATATGTGTAATTAGCTGCAAAAGTTGTTAGGGACCTGGCTGCAGAGGGGCCAGTGGGCCCTTGTTGCGTGTGACCCTTTAGTCAACTGCACTTTATGAATTCTGCAGGGCTGGTTTCATGGCAAGATTAATTCGCACATAGGCTTGCAAATTGTCTCTTTGCGTCGGTAGTAAAAAAAGGGCAAACACAACATGGACAAGGAAAGTCATCAAATAAGAAGGAAGGAATTTAGAGTGACTGTAAAGCCAGCCAATGGTAAGCACCTGGCGACTGTAGGCCCCTGTGAGCTCCTGATAAACCCACAAAAGGTCTTTTGCCACCAGACAGCACAAGCTGTCTGGACAGACTTGAGCAAACTAGTAGGGATGTTATGACCCTACCTATCCTTGACGATAGTCAACCCGTTTCTGCCTAAACTTTCTGACTCCTCACACACATGCACACACACACACGCACACACACACACTGTGCTAACTACTATCCTGGTGCATCAGAAACTATGTCCCACATTATAATGAAAAATAGTTAAATGAGTAGGATTGTTTAGTAAAAATCATCGGTAAATCTCGGTCATTGATTTGTCTTCCCTTTAAATCAGGGATGACAATCATTCTTGAAATGAAATGAAAGTTTTACAAAGCACATGTATGCCGAGGCGTCTTAGCGCTAGAGCTGTCTTTGCAGTTGAGCGGGGGGAACATGCATAGGTTTAAGGCTGAGGTGCAAACAGCCTTGTTTTTAGCGATTTTCTAAACAATTGTCTGTTGTTCTTGAACAACAAATATTCTAAAGAGACACTACAGTAAGGTCTCCTGGTGTTGTCTTGCTGCAGTTTTTCTGGAAACAGTTTTACTGGAAAAGATAGGGTTTTAGGTGAAAGCTGGTGAAAGTAGATAATGAACTGAAATGTCCATCAAACACACAAAACGTGGTGGTAGGAATGTTTGCAATAAGTCCAACCACTGGCGATCGCTCGAGGTACTACTCCAACCCATCATTCTCATGCCACCCTAGTTTGGACCCAGCCGTTTGCAAATCAGTGTTGACCCTGCTCCGACAGGAACAGCCCAGCCCGACTTGCCAGGCCTGGCCCCCCCAAACCAGAACACAAGCAGCCCAAGACCAGTTTCTACCTGATTGGGGCTCCTCTGGCAGGTGTAGAGAAGTGGGCCAATGAGCACAGGACCCACGTCTGGGTATGGGTCCTGTGACAACTGTGCCACTGGAACAAAGCTGTGCCCAGCTGATGAGCCGCAATCAGGGTGAAACCGGTCTTGGGTCGCTTGAGCTAAAGACCTGGCATGGCACTCCTGGCTGGACTGTTCCTATTGGAGCATGGCCAAGATTGATTTGCATATGGCTGGGTCCAAACTGAGGTGGCATGGTGGGCAAAAGGACAAATGATTGGAATGCTACCCGAGCGATTGCCAGTGGTTAGATTTATTGAAAGCATCCTCTCAACACCTTTTGTGCGATTTAGTGATCTTAACTGCTTTGGGAGGGAATTGCACAGTACAGGTCTGGCCACAGAAAAGGCTCTTAATTCTCTCGACTTCAGTCTGACCTTAGGAATGGACGAATGCCGGAGAGCAACATATGTGGTGGGGGGAGAAGCATACAATGTTGAACAGTCATTGGCAAAGCCAATAGGTTTTGCCTATTTGAGATCTATTGGCTTTGTCAAATTTATTTACATGTTACACAGCAGCCCGCGGTGCTGTGCAATATGTCTATAAACAGCACAGAGGTTGGAGGGCCAAGCAACACGGGGGAGTGGGGAACAAATAACGGACAGCGGGAGGAGAGCGGGGTGGTGCTGATGAGAAATGGACAGTTGGTTGGTGGGAAACAACGGACAGCGGGAGGAGAGCGGGGTGGTGCTGATGAGAAATGGACAGTTGGTTGGTGGGAAACAACGGACGGCGGGAGGAGAGCAGGGCGGAGTTGGTGAGAAACGGACAGTGGATTGGTGGGAAACAACGGACAGCTGGAGGAGAGCGGGGTGGTGCTGATGAGAAATGGACAGTTGGTTGGTGGGAAACAACGGACAGCGGGAGGAGAGCGGGGTGGTGCTGATGAGAAATGGACAGTTGGTTGGTGGGAAACAACGGACGGCGGGAGGAGAGCGGGGTGGTGCTGATGAGAAATGGACAGTTGGTTGGTGGGAAACAACGGACAGCGGGAGGAGAGCGGGGTGGTGCTGATGAGAAATGGACAGTTGGTTGGTGGAAAACAACGGACGGCGGGAGGAGAGCAGGGCGGAGTTGGTGAGAAACGGACAGTGGATTGGTGGGAAACAACAGACAGCGGGAGGAGAGCGGGGTGGTGCTGATGAGAAATGGACAGTTGGTTGGTGGGAAACAACGGACAGCGGGAGGAGAGCGGGGTGGTGCTGATGAGAAATGGACAGTTGGTTGGTGGGAAACAACGGACGGCGGGAGGAGAGCGGGTGGTGCTGATGAGAAATGGACAGTTGGTTGGTGGGAAACAACGGACAGCGGGAGGAGAGCGGGGTGGTGCTGATGAGAAATGGACAGTTGGTTGGTGGGAAACAACGGACAGCGGGAGGAGAGCGGGGTGGTGTTGATGAGAAATGGACAGTTGGTTGGTGGAAAACAACGGACGGCGGGAGGAGAGCAGGGCGGAGTTGGTGAGAAACGGACAGTGGATTGGTGGGAAACAATGGACAGCGGGAGGAGAGCGGGGTGGTGCTGATGAGAAATGGACAGTTGGTTGGTGGGAAACAACGGACAGCGGGAGGAGAGCGGGGTGGTGTTGATGAGAAATGGACAGTTGGTTGGTGGAAAACAACGGACGGCGGGAGGAGAGCAGGGCGGAGTTGGTGAGAAACGGACAGTGGATTGGTGGGAAACAACGGACAGCGAGAGGAGGACGGGGATGGTGGGAAACACAATGAACAGCAGGAGGATGAAATAAATGGCAGCGGGAGGAGGGTGGGGGTATTGAACAACGGACAGTGGGACAAGGGTGGGGGGAACAATGAACAGTGGGAGGAGAGACGGTGTGGTGAAGCAGTGAGAAGAGGGGGTGGGGAACAAATGACAGTGGGAGGAGGGTGGGGAAAGCAATACAAGGAATGGAGCATTAAGAGCGTAAGGCAGGCGGATGAGGGAGAGGGACTGCAGGCATATGCACTCTATAAGAGTACATGTACAAAAGTAAACGAAGAGTGTTTACAGAAGCAGTCGGTTAGTGGAAGGACACTGTACTTGGCTAATGCTTCACAGAAGGGACACACACGAAGCCCCAGGATGAAGCCAGAGGTGAGGAGGAGTCTCGGACCAGTAAGAAGCATGGAACAAGAGTGACGTGGAAGGCAACCAATGGTAAGCAATAGTAAGTAATTGCCGGGCTCTAAGCCTGTTTTAAGATTTTTTTTTCCTTTACAGGAGATTTCGCAAGCACTGAGCGAGCAAAACCTAAAAAACATGGAGCACGGGGGTTGTGAGAGAGAAGCATAATAGAGTGGGAAAGTGCGTGCTCAGAATACATTCAATGTACATGTTGACACAGGGTAGCGAAAAAGAAAAACTATCTTCACATGACAGCAAGGTACTCTTAGCAACAACAGAATATCAGCCATGGCCAGGTCTGCAATGACTCTATTCATCTTCTCTCTTAAGAATGTATTAAGAGCCACACACCACTGAGGATGCTAGAAATGTGACAATCTACCCTCATACATTGGTGTAGACTTATGAACCAAAGACGCATCTCTGCATCCTCTGGTCCTGAGTCAAGTCTTACATTTCTTCATCGTGAAAGAGTGAGTTTTACTTCAGCCTTTT
Organism: Calotriton arnoldi; assembly: GCA_963921515.1. Lineage (NCBI taxonomy): Eukaryota > Metazoa > Chordata > Amphibia > Caudata > Salamandridae > Calotriton > Calotriton arnoldi. Next base: position 222,971 of record CAWUFW010014328.1, read on the forward strand.
CTTGCTTGCTTTGGCACAGGACAAAGTTGTCATTCTTGCAGGCAGGTCAGCTATCAGCGCCTCCCAAACAGTCATAACAGGAGCAGAATCCTGCCTGTTGGCTAAAGCGTATAGGAAGTGTTTCATGATTGGATGTTGAAAAGTAGGATACGCCTTTCGCATTCTGAGTGGCCATAATCTCCCATGTTACCTGTAATGTGAATCACAGGCTGTGCAGGAAACTGCATCACTGACATTTTTTCAAGTAAAACCTGCTGAAATATGCACCGGGAAAATGAGCCGGAATATAAATAAAAACATGTGGGAATTGGTTCGGAAACACCGGCTCTCAGTTATTGCTCATTCCAGGCACTTGAACTTGTCATCGTGAGAAGTAGCTGCCCTCTGGCACACCCATGCAGTATCAGCAATGCCCAGGTGAAGGAATTCCATCCTGATAACCAGGGCACTCATACGAGGGCCTTGAAGCCGCCGTTCTGAGTTCACTGGTTCTTCACCCTGGACCGCACCAGGCGCCAGTGCTTGCAGAAGTATTACTGGCACCCACTCAGACCAGAGTACTCGAAGCCAGATCACGACTTATCACAGAAAAGGCATATTCAAAATAGATTTTTACTGTGCAAAGGTGAATGTGCACTGTTTCTGGCTCTCATTCGCGTTTCCACTTTATATAAACCAGGCGAAAATTATCCTGTAATCTTTTCAACTGAAACGCAATTTTCGGTAAATAATTCGTATTATCCTTTTTAGTTCACGTGTCTAAAGTTTAGTCAAGAAACAAATTCAAATCACCTTCAATTATACAAGCAGGGAGTAGGGCTCTGCCAGCTTTTCAATAAGAAATTAAGATACCGTTCTAACTATTATTATTATGAGAAAGGCGAGAGAGACAGCCACACCAGGATATTGAGGCAAAGAAAGAGACAGCCACATCAAGATACTGAGGCAAAGAAAGAGACAGCCACACCAGGATATCGAGGCAAAGAAAGAGGCAGCCACATCATAGAACTGAGGCAATGAAAGAGACAGTCACATCAAGATACCGAGGCTAAGAAAGGGACGGCCACATCATGGAACTGAGGCAAAGAAAGAGACAGTCACATCAAGATACTGAGGCAAAGAAAGAGACAGCCACACCAGGATATTGAGACAAAGAAAGAGACAGTCACATCATAGAATTGAGGCACAGAAAGAGACAGCTGCATCATGGAACTGAGGCAAAGAAAGGGACAGCCACATCATGGTATTGAGGCAAAGAAAGAGACAGCCATATCATGGTATTGAGGCAAAGAAAGAGACAGCTGCCTCATGGAACTGAGGCCATGAACGAGAAAGTCACATCATAGAATTGAGGTAAAGAAAGAGACAGTCACATCATGGTATTGAGACAACGAAAGAGACAGTCACATCATGGTATTGTGGCAAAGAAAGAGACAGCCACATCATGGAACTGAGGCAATGAAAGAGACAGCCGCATCATGGTATTGAAACGAAGAAAGAGACAGCCACATCATGGTATTGAGACAAAGAAAGAGACAGTCACATCATGGTATTGTGGCAAAGAAAGAGACAGCCACATCATGGAACTGAGGCAATGAAAAAGACAGTCACATCAAGATACCGAGGCAAACAAAGGGACGGCCACATCAAGGAACTGAGGCAAAGAAAGAGACAGCCACATCATGGAACTGAGGCAATGAAAGAGACAGCCGCATCATAGAATTGAGTTAAAGAAAGCGACAACCACATCATAGTATTGAGGCAAAGAAAGAGACAGTCACATCATGGTATTGAAACCAAGAAAGAGACAGCCACATCATGGTATTGAGGCAATGAAAGAGACGGCCACATCATGGTGCTGAAGCATAGAAAGAGACAGCCACATCATGAAGTTGAGGCAATGAAAGAGACAGCCAGATCATAGTGTTGAGGCAAAGAAGGCGACAGCCACACCAGGATATTGAGGCAAAGAAAGAGACAGCCACATCAGGATATTGAGGCAGAGAAAGAGGCAGCCACATCATAGAACTGAGGCAATGAAAGAGACAGTCACATCAAGATACCGAGGCAAAGAAAGGGACGGCCACATCATGGAACTGAGGCAAAGAAAGAGACAGCTGCATCATGGAACTGACGCAAAGAAAGGGACGGCCACAGCATGGAACTGAGGCAAAGGAAGAGACAGTCACATCAAGATACCGAGGCAAAGAAAGGGACGGCCACATCATGGAACTGAGGCAAAGAAAGAGACAGTCACATCAAGATACTGAGGCGAACAAAGAGACAGCCACCCCAGGATATTGAGACAAAGAAAGAGACAGTCACATCATGGAATTGAGGCACAGAAAGAGACAGCTGCATCATGGAACTGAGGCCATGAACGAGACAGCCACATCATAGAATTCAGGTAAAGAAAGCGACAACCACATCATGGTATTGAGGCAAAAGAAAGAGACAGTCACATCATGGTATTGAAACCAAGAAAGAGACAGCCACATCATGGTATTGAGAAAAAGAAAGAGACAGTCACATCATGGTATTGTGGCAAAGAAAGAGACAGCCACATCATGGAACTGAGGCAATGAAAGAGACAGCCGCATCATAGAATTGAGTTAAAGAAAGCGACAACCACATCATAGTATTGAGGCAAAGAAAGAGACACTCACATCATGGTATTGAAACCAAGAAAGAGACAGCCACATCATGGTATTGAGGCAATGAAAGAGACGGCCACATCATGGTGCTGAGGCAAAGAAAGAGACAGCCACATCATGAAATTGAGGCAATGAAAGAGACAGCCAGATCATAGTGTGGAGGCAAAGAAAGAGACAGTCACATCAAGATACTGAGACAAAGAAAGAGACGGCCACGTCATGGTATTGAGGCAAAGAAAGAGACAGCCACATCATGAAATTGAGGCAATGAAAGAGACAGCCACATCATGGTATTGAGACAAAGAAAGAGACAGCCACATCATGGTATTGAGACAAAGAAAGAGACAGCCACATCATGGTATTGAAGCAAAGTGACCTTTCACTTAAGCTTGATAGAGGGAGAGACCTGGGTGCTTAATTTGTGCCGGTCGTTGCAGGTGGTGGACACCTGCATCCATTTTTGGGACAGGGACTTATTTTTCATCATCAGACTTTGAGAGAAAGAGACGAAGGCAAAAGGAAAGGGAGAGAGAAGGAGCAAGATTATAAAACAGAGAGAATGGGAGAAAAAAGTAATGGAAAAGGCACAGAAGAGCGAGATAGACAGGAAGTGTAGAGTGGGGCAAGAAAGCGGCATGTAGTGGATTAATGGATTATGGACATTCAGATATTCAGCAGCATCAGTGGTGAGCTCCTGAGAAAAACTTTGGACCGCAACCCTTTTTTTAAAACAAATAAAGCAGAGCCCGAGACCCAGGTAGGACGAGGTACGAGGTAAGTCGCGACAAAGGAATAGCTGGTTCCCCCTATGTAACTAGGAATGGGGATCTGTCCTTATCACTGGTGCTGGTTGAGCAGTAGCAGACAGCCATAATTGTATTCAATGGGCCTCTAAGCCCTGGGGACCTGGTGTCACTGCACCTGCTGTGCTATTGACAGCTACACCCCTGTTCAGACTGGCCACCATGTTGAAGCATGAAGTGCTTGCTGAAGGTCAAAGGGGAGGCCCAGGTAGTCCCTGTACCAATCTCAGCTAATAAGACGCCCTGTCATTCTGCTGAGGAAGTAGCCCTGCTTCTTGTAGATCTTTTCTGAACCCCTAAAGGACAGGGACTCCCCGAATCCAGTGAGCAATACCAGTCAAAGGCTCTCACCCAAGATTCATGACGTTTCTTGACAGGGCCAAAATTATCCAAAAGTTCGCCTGATTGTCTAAAAAATAAACCCTCTCAAGGTAAATTTAAAGTGTTATATTGAGGTCTAAAGAATGGAGATTAACTTTCCCAGAGGAAGAATGAAATGGACAAAATTCAGCAAAACAATCTCTTGCTCCAAGTGAGAAGGAGATTAAATCGTAGGAAGAAAGGGAGGTGCCAACTAACTATTCTATCAGGAAACATCCTGAAAAAAAGGGTGTTTAGAAGGCAGGGGATCTAGTTCTCTTAATCTGTTGCAAAGGTGAATGAGACCAGACACAAACCTTCAGAGTGGGGAGCCCAGTATCCACTGACTGCAAAGGTTCAAAGGGAGATCTGTTCAAGACATCTAAAACCAATAGGAGATCACAGTTAGATACAGAAGAGGCATTAGTACACCCTGGAGGAGGCGTAATGCAAAGGAATCCTTGACTCAACCCCAGGATTCTCTATAAGCCTTAACAGGAGCCCATTAAACACTGGGGCCCTCATTATGGGAGGCCCAGTAAGAGTGGCAATCCACCCTCTCCTCCGAAGTTACTGATAGTTAACTCTGAGGGTCGTGAAAATCTGTCCCCTTACGAGGTGGACCCTGAGGTCACATCCGAATCTCTCAGTAAGTTCCCCTTTTGTGTTGGAGTTTCATCCAGAGGTTTTAGCTGCTTTAGCAGCCGAAGTCTGTGGTAAAAGTTAAGAGATCTGTGATGCTCCTGCGGATCTCATCATTCTGGTGGGGTTGGTAAAATGCTGTTAAAAGTTCCATTGGAACTAAGAGACCACTCGTCTTCAGGGCCTTAGTGTAGCAAAGCCTACGTGAAACACTTCCTGAAGAAGTGAAAGAATATGAGGTCACTGTCTACTGCGAGGATCGAGATATCGAACCCCACTCTATGATACAAAAGAATTCTAATGAAGGGATACGATTTTTAGGTGGATTGCCTTCTGGAAGTCTGTACTGCCGTAGCTAACTCTTGTAATAATCACTTTCTCTTTTCAAAGTGACCTTTTATGTTATGTTATGTTGTGTTATGTTATGCAGATTTGTAGAGCGCACTATCACCCGGTAGGGGATCCTGGCGCTGAGTAGTTGTGAGTCTAGCCACACCTAGGGCTTAGTAGGACTACTTAAAAAGGCAGGTCTTCAGGTTCTTGCGGAATTCAAGAAGTGAGGAGGAGGCTCTTATGTGTAGCAGCAGTTCGTTCCATGCTTTAGGAGCGATGTAGACCACCACATAAGGTTTGCCATATGCGAGGGATGCGATTGTTCAGGTATGCTGGGCCGGTGTTTTGTAGTGCCTTCAAAGTGTGAAGTAGTTTGACATGTGCTCGTTTGGGTGTAGGGAGCCAATGGTGCTCCTTCAGGTGGCACTGGAGGTTGAATGTGATTCTGACCGCCGAGCTCTGAATAGTCTGCAGCCTTTTGGTGAGTTTTTTGTTGATCCTGGCATAAAGTGTTCCTGTAGTCCAGCTTGCTTGTGACCAGAGTGTGTGCGATGGTTTTCTGGGTGCTCATTGGGAGCCATGCGCAAAGCTTCCTCAGCGTCTTCAGGGTACGGAAGCATGAAGTAGTGATTGTGTTTACTTGGGCAGTAATGTAGAGTTTGCTGCTGTGGATGATGATCCTGAGGTTCCTGGCGTGGGTTGGTGGGGGTTAGGTGCCGGTCCTAGCTCTGCTGGCCACCAGGCGGAGTTCCATGGTGCTCTTCCCAAAGATCATGATTTCGGTTGTGTCGGTGTTCAGCTTTAGACAGTTGGCTTTCATCCAGTGGACGATTACAGTCAGGCAGGCATTGAACTTGATCCGGGTTCTGGGCGTCTTGTCCATGACTGAGAGAACGAGTTGTATGTTATCAGCTTAGGAGAGGACGTTGATGTCGTGAGAGCGGAGGATGCTGGCTGGAGGGATCATGTCTACATTGAAGAGGTTCGGGCTCAGGCAGGACCCTTGTGGACCTCCGCAACTGAGGTTGCCGGCGTCTGAGGTGTAGGGTGCCGGGTTGACTGACTGGGCCCTTCCAGTCAGTAAGGAGCAGATCCATTGTAGTGCGTGTCCTTGGATTCTGATGCCATGTAGGCGTTGAATGAGGATGGGTTGGAGGCTGTGTCAATTTCTGCGGAAAGGTCCAGGAGAATGAGGGCCACCAAGTCAAGTGGTAAGGGCACGTGGATGTCATTTGTGGCAGCGATAAAGTCAGTTTCTGTGCTGTGGTTGTGTCTAAACCCAGACTGAATGGTATAGAGGAGTTGGTGGTCGTTGAGGTATTTGGTAAGGCATCTGTTGATGATTTTCTCTAGGACCTTTTCTGTGAATAGTAGCAGAGAGAAAGGTCTGCAGTTGGCAATCTTTGAAGGGTTTTTCAACAAAGGGAGGACAGTTGCATGTTTCCAAGCATTTGGGAAGGCCGTGGAAGAGGTAATGGGATTCAGAATGTGTGCGAACATGACTGATGGGTTTCAGTCCTTCGAAGTAGGCATGGTGGGGGCAGGGGTCCGATGGGGCCCCGGAGTGGATGGACCCCATGATGGTTGTGGTTTCTACTGGGTGATGATCATCTGTCACTCCCTAATAATTCACTGATACAGGCTCCTTGTGATTGTGGATATCACCCTTGTCCTTGAACATCAGGACTTCTGCTTTTGTCCTGACACCTGTGATCCTGGGTCTGCCTTTTGATTGATCTTGGCTGAAAATGCTTCTTATGTGACAATCTTGAGGACTGAGAATACTGTTAAGAATCCTAAAAAGGCTTGTAGAGGAGGAAGGCTTGTCTTTGTGAGGTAGGATAAGAGTCTTGTCCTCAAACTCTTTGGGTATGATTTGATTCAGCTGTTTGCCAAACAACTGCTAAGAAAACAACTCGGAAGTGTCTGGTTTCCAATCCCTCATCCACATATGGCGTCTAGCCAGAGTAGAAGGACCTGCCGCTGACCACAGCCGTCTGATTGCATCACATAAAATATCTGAGAGGAAGCAAACTTGTTACTCTGTGAAAGAGGGTGACTCTGAACAGTCCTCACCCTCTTGAATGGCTCCTACTAGAGACTCAAAGGGCCAGATTTATCAATCCTTTGTGCCAATGCGGTCTCACTAAAAGTGACTCAAACCAGCACAAAAGCTTTCATTTGGATTTACTTTTGAGCACAAATCTTGATTTGTGTTGGGAAAGTAGTCCTAAAATAATGCAAAGTAGTGTTTTGCAATGCTTTATATCAAGGGGTCATCCCATGGGAGGTACATGGGAGTTCCCTGCAACCACTCATGATTTTTGATGGTAAACTGTGTCTACTAAAAAAGGTAGATGGCTTTGCACCAAAAATGTACTCCTCCTCGAGGCATAACGTTTGAGAAAAGTTTTATTTTCTTAAAAAGGTTCAAACTTTGCGTGTGTGCTGTAACGTACAGTACACATACAAAGTTAGAAATGTTGTAAAAAAAAATTTTTATAAAATATTTTATTGGGTTTTTTGCGTTGATTACCACATACAGAAAGAAAGACATTGTTTTACATACATTACTTCGAAGATACAGTGGTACAATTTAGGCAAAGTCTTCCGCACAATAGTTACTGATTAGGCTTCATGGAGCATTCATTGGGGTCCCTGGTATCTGGGAGCTATCACTGTGAGAGGCATTGCTTCCTAGCATCGTACCCAAGAAATAAACCTGAACTGTCAACATGGGACATAAATACGGGAGTGTACGGTAGGGAGGAGGGGGGCTTGAGGGGGGCAAGTTTTGCAACAGCAATGAAGATGACGGGGGGCACAGGCGCTGGTGCAGGGAAACGTGCCGGGATACCTCAGTGACTTGGCCTACAGCAGGGGCACTTACTGGGTGAGACTAATGGGACCTCATGGGGAAAGTGGGTTTCTCTGCCTGGGAGGGCGTTTATTTGGGCAAGCCTTGTGGGCTTTGTGACGGCGGGGGTGTTGCGTCTTTGGCAGTTGTTTGGCGGAAGCACATGAGTAGCATTGCCCACTCGGGGGAGATGGGGCGTCGGTGCACCCGTCGCACCTCCTCATTTTGAAGCGAGTCTTCCTCTGCAACGCCCCACTTGAGTACAGCTTCAATCCAGGCCTCTAGAGGGGGGCCCGCTGACATGCGCCAGTGCATGGTAATGACACGCTTTGGTAAAAGAAGGGCAAGGGCCGCAACGCGTGTTTGCCCTTTGAGCTGCTTCCTACGGCTAAATACGCCTAGTGAACAGGCTTCCCAGGAATCGATGTCCGGGAGTCCTGTGACCTCTCGCTTTGTAGCATGAATGTTGTGCCAGAATTGTTGGATAGTTGGACAATCCCAGAACATGTGCAAGAGCTCCACGTTAGGAGCGTGACAGCGAGGGCAAGCAAATTGCAACTCTGTAAAGTGTTGATAAAGTTGCGCTGGCGTCAGATAGGCCCGGTGTAGTATGTAGTACTGTATGTTCTTGAAGCGGGAGTTCCGGTAAACTTTTTTGGGAAACTCAAGAGCTCGCTCCCATTCTTTGTCTTGAAGCAGCCTCCCGGATTCGTCCTCCCACTTATGGCAGAGTGAGTCGAGAGGGATGTGTGCCAGTTCTCGTATGGCCTTTTGCAATCAGGCAATGAGATGGCGCCTGGGACCCAAAGTTAACACAGCGTGAAGCACTGGGTGAGTGGTGGGCTCACCTCCAGACAAATCCCAGAGACGATGGAAGGCATGTATGAGCTGTCGATGGAGGAGGAATTGTCCTGGGGTGAGCCCGCTCCCCTCAGCCAGCTGGGAAAAGAGGAGAAGCTGGCCGCCAGAAAATAGGGCCTCCACTTTGAGAAGCGAGTGGTCGGTCCAGGTTGGTTATTCCCGGGCTGTGTAATAGCCCCCGCCTCGGGGCAGGCCAACTAGCGGCAGCAGTGGGGTGTATAATAGAGTCCCTCGAGAGAGACAGTGGATCCGGAGCATGCATGCCCGGGCTGTAGTCACTTGTATGGGATTGGTCAGGGCAGGCTGGGCTCCCGACAAGAGAAAGCAGCAAATCGCCGGCAGCGGAAAAGGTCCAGATTATGAGCAGGTCTCCCTAAGAAAGCGCCTTGCTGTCCAATGAGACAGCCACTGGAGCTGTGCTGCCAGGAAGTATGCCTCGAATGATGGGGCCAGAGGCTTCCCCGATCCACCGGCAGCTGCAGCTTCACCAGGACGACTCGGCAGTGCCCATTCCCCCATACAAGGGAACAGAACAGGGTGCCTAGTTCCTTAAAGAAGAAGCGAGGAGGAATGACTGGAAAATTCGAAAAATAATATAGGAGGCGAGGGAAAAATTTGACAGCGTAACTCAAAGGGGGCCCAGGAGGACTGAAACATCTCTTATGAAGAGGAGCAGGTCATCTGCGTAGAGGGACATGCTGTGGGTCTCTGCCGCTAAAGAGATACCCCAGTCCTTCGCCTCCCCCCGAAGGTGCACAGCCAGGGGCTCCATAGCCAGGGCAAAGCACAGGGTGGAGTGTGGGCATCCCTGGGGCGTTCCGCGGTCCACTGAGAAGGGAGCCGAGGTGTAGCAGTCCAAACGGAACCAGGAGGAGGGATTCAAGTATAGTAGCTTTGTGTACACGTAGGGCCCGATTCACAGAACTAACTTAAGACAAAATCCTAAACTTACTACCATTTTGGTATTCACAGAAGGTACTTACTCATTTTGGTATTCACAAAAGGCACTTACTCATTTTGGTATTCACAGAAGGCACTTACTTACTCATTTTGAGTAACTTACTCATTTTGAGTAACTTACTAAGGGGCATATTATCAAGAACGGCGTTAAAATTATCGCTGGTTAGCGGCAGAAAACTGCTGCTAAAGCGGCGATAATGGGCTTGATAATATGTCCTGGAAAGTTCAATAGAAGCCCATGTTCACACCAGAACATGGACTTCTATTGGAATTCTCAAGGGCATATTATCAAGCCCATTATCGCCGCTTTAGCGGCAGTTGTCTGCTGCTAAACCGGCGATACTTTTTAACGCCATTCTTGATAATATGCCCCCAATTTTGGTATTCACAGAAGGCACTTACTCATTGATGAGTAAGTGCCTTCTGTGAATACCATAATGAGTAACTTACTCATTTTGAGTAACTTACTCATTTTGGTATTCACAGAAATTACTTACTCATTTTGGTATTCACAGAAGGCACTTACTTACTCATTTTGAATAACTTACTCATTTTGAGTAACTTACTCATTTTGGTATTCACAGAAGGCACTTACTCATTGATGAGTAAGTGCCTTCTGTGAATACCATAATGAGTAACTTACTCATTTTGAGTAACTTACTCATTTTGAGTAACTTACTCATTTTAGTATTCACAGAAGGCACTTACTCATCAATGAGTAAGTGCCTTCTGTGAATACCAAATGGGTAAGTTACTCAAAATGAGTAAGTTACTCAAAATGAGTAAGTAAGTGCCTTCTGTGAATAACAAAATGAGTAAGTGCCTTTTGTGAATACCAAAATGAGTAAGTGCCTTCTGTGAATACCAAAATGGTAGTAAGTTTAGGATTTTGTCTTAAGTTAGTTCTGTGAATCTGGCCCTAAAAGTTTGGGTCCCACTCCCACTCCCACTCCCACCCAGCACAGCACAGTAAAGAGGTAAGCCAAAGATAGGGTGTCGAAAGCATTCTCCAGGTCAAGGACGAGACAGACAGCATGAGGAAATCGCCCCCACCCAGCCCTGGACATGGAAAAGGGGGCAGATGTTTTGAGAGGTGCTCCTGCCGGGGGCGAAGCCACTCTGGTCTAAATGCACGAGCCCCAGAAGGAATTGGGCATAGCGGTCAGCTAGTATTTTGCTCAGGATTTTGTAATCCGCTCCCAGAATGGCAATCGGCCTATAGGAAGTTACCAGTGTTAGGCCTATGTCTGGTTTTGGTATCGAAACCAAGAGGGACTCGCGGAGCGAGTTGGATAGTTCTCTTTAGTCCAGGACTGCCTTATACATTGCCGCCAATCTAGGCACCAGAAGAGTTGAGAAAGCGCTGTAGTATTCTAAGGGCAAGCCATCTAGGCCCGGGGTTTTATTTCTAGCCAGTCAAGGATCGGCTGCATTACATCAGCGGGCGTGATATCCGTGTCCCGGGAAGCCCGTTCGAGCATGGGGATCTGGGGTAAGATGAGGCCATCCATGAACTGATCCACTTGCTCCAGCTGGTCGGTCAATGGCGCTCTGTATATAATGGCATAATAGTCGTAGAAAGCTTGCAAAATACCAGATTGGGTGCGGATCTTGTCACCGGATGGGGTGACCACCTCCGTAATGGGCCAAGAATCAGTGTCCTGTCGGATCAACCATGCCAAGAGCGCTCCAGGTCTGTCGCCCACTCTGTGCCCTGGCAGCATGATCCTTGAAGTTGTAGCACCGCAAGTCTTTGAGAAGCGCCGCAGAGGCAGTCTTCGCCTCCGCCAGCCCGGCCACAGAAGCCGGAGTGGTGTCGTCCGCCTTACTGCGGGTGGCCAGGTTTTTCTCCTCCAGTGAGTTCCCCGATGATGAACCTTGAGCCTGCAGAGATCCTTGGGTTTTGATACTTCTATCAGGCCCTGAATACTGTAATATAATTGTATATGTTCCTTCTCTTGCTGTATTTTACTCACTGCATATTGTAGAGACTTTTGAGTGATCCATTCTTATGTATATATTTTCCAATATGTATTTCATAGTTTGCTGCATATCTTGTATTTTGCGGCTTTTGTTAGTGTGAGAAGCTGGCCTGGTATATGATGTCCACTAATGTAAGTGGGCACCTTGCACCAGTCCAGACAACCCTTATGGTGATTTAAGAGGTCTCAGACAACCTTAGAAAGCTGTCCAAGTGGTAGCTGTGGAGAGCAGCCTTCAGGCTTAGTCTTGAAGGAGTGTAAAGCAGCTTGTTTCACCAGAATGCAATCTTATAGTATAGATTAAATGAAAAAGAACCACACAAAGTATTTATAAAGATATGTATTTATTATATAACACTATCTAGTACGCTACAGTATCTCCCACACGGAGATAGACGCAAAGCACACAATACTAAAGCAAAGGAATCACAGTAAATAGCACTAATACACAGTGGGCCCCAGGCGGGGACCAAAACATTTAGTAAGAAAGTGATATAAGAACCACGACTCAAGTCAAGACAATGTCGAGAGGATGTAGAATTGCTGGGACCCACAGAACCACCCAAGGTAAGTAGATAGGGAACCCACGGAGAGCGTGTGCAATGTGTGAACACGACCGTGTGCTCCGTACAAGTCTATGTGAAAGTCACGGTTGGATTTTTAAAGATTAGGGACCCTTCCCAGTGGACCCTGAAGAAACAGGTGGAAGACAGAAGGTTGGAGAGCCAGCCCACCCGTGGATACCGTTGTACTCAAGTCACCTATCCCAGGGAAGCCAGGTGCAAAGGTGAGAAGTGGCGTCGGAAACCGCAGTCGAACCCAATGGAGGACTTCAGAAAAATGCCGCTGCTGGAAGAGGAGAAAGTGTCCGGAGGAATCCAAACATGGATTCTGGTAGAGAAGTACCTAAAAGCAGAGGGGACAGGCTCTATGTCATTCAGGGGTGACCAGGAGACTTGGAAGACGGATGCCCTCCGATGTCGGGTGCTTCAAGAAAGATGATGGTGACCTTGACTCTGCAGCTGTGAGGACCCATATACGAGCTGTCCCACAAAGGATGTCGAGTGCTGAGCGGTCAGTGTCCAGTGGGAGCACCAACAAGCCTTGGCAAATGCAACCCACGCAGGAAGTCAAGAATGTGCCACGTTTCGGACCAGCAAGGTCCAGGGGACTCGCCACAAGCAGGAGAGTAAGGGCAGGCTCCGAGCAATCAGAGGAGCCCAAGGAAAACAAAGGTGACCCTCAAATGGACACACAGGCCGTAAGCACAGGATTCGCGAGAGGACCTCGAGCAGCTCACCAAAAGATGCAGGCCACGATGCACACAATGCGGTGTGGCAAAAGATTCTGGTCACTGGCAGTGCTCGAGGTTGGGGCTACCTGGAGCCCGAAGATCTTCTTGCAAAGATGTCAACAAGCCTTTGCAACTGCAAAGGGGACAGAGTACTCAGGGGTTCGGTTACTGCAACTCCCACGAGCACTACTGGCCTCAAACTTGGTGAGAGGGTAGAGCAGGCCTTGGGAGCTGGGGAAAACCACCACCTGTGTTGCAGAGCCCACGGCGTCCAGAGGAACTCAGGATCTGCAGACTGGTCAACTTAGTTGCGGTGCCTGCGAATGCAGGGGAGTGACTCCTTCACTCCAGGGGAAATTACTTTGGTAGTCCTTGATGCTTCCCAGGCCTTGGAAGGTTCCTGTATGATACACAGGCACAGACAATGCAGCAGACTGGAAGGGAGACGAAGTCAGGCCCAAATGAAGTCCAGCGAAGTACAGTGGTTTCAGTTCTGAATATTATCCCACAACGAATCTAGGGACCTACACCCAGGTAAGCCCTTAAGTACCCTAAGGAGAGGGTTGGGAAGATTCAGTGGACCCTCCCAGGGGAGGGTCTGGACAGGGGGGAGGTTACTCCCATGTCCTTTGTCCAGTTTCACGCCAGACCGGGAACCAACGGCTCCCAGGACTGGTTTGAACTGGACTATGCATAGGGACACCAAATGTGCCCCTCATGCAGACTTCCAGGAGCTGGCAAGCACACACACCCAACCCTAATACACTAAATCCTGTGTGGGAGGTGGTCACACCTCCCCATGACAGGATGCCTATTGTTCTACCTTCCCCTGCTCTAGCTTGGCTCAGCAGCAGGAGGGCAGAAATGTGTCTCTGGTCAGCATCAACCATTTTGTGCTGTCCGGGACAAGAAGGCTGGTACCGGGAACACTGAGAGCCTAACGGAAGGCTCTTCCAGTGCTTGGAATCATACCTCCCACCCCGTTTACGGTGTGGGGGTATGATTCCAACATGTTTGATACCAAACATGATAGGATTCATTGCAGCCGTTTTTGAGATGGTCATCGCGCGATTACACTGTGCTCCTCTATATAATATATGGCTGCTTCACTGACAACACGGGAGAATGGACTCCGTAGGCTGCGGCTGTGTCCTGCTCATGCAGGGGCACCCTCTCACTGAGAACCAAGCACCCTGCCCTCAGGATTGTAAAGGCCTGCTATAGGGGTGACTTACAGGTTTTAAGTGCAGTGGCCCTTAGATATAGTAAACCTATATCTTTAGTAAGCGGTGCATGCACCAACTTACACAGGCTGCAATGGCAGACCTGTAGCTCCTTTTTGCATGGTCTCTCATGGGTGGCATAATGCATGCTTCAGCCCATGGGAGACCTCTGGGGTACCTATGCCCTGGGTACATGGGTACCATATACTAGGGACTTATAAGAGTACCCCAGTATCCAATCTGGGATGTACCTAAGTACTGAACACAACAATTTAGGGAGAAAGCAGAGAGACTGGGGTCCTGATTAGCAGAATCCCAGTCAGACTAGTCAAAAACAGCATCACATCAAGCAAAAAGTGGGGGCAACCATAAGAAGCAGATCCTACTTTCCTACATTTAGTATGTATATATATATATATATATGTATATATATATTTTATGTGATCAAGACTGTGTGTGTTGGCGGTCGAAACGTGTCATGGACGAGGCACTGGCCTTGAGATGTTGAAGAGAACAGAACAAGAGAATAAAAGCAATTTTCGCACCTTATAGGAATCCGTGCCTGCTTCGTTTTCGGAGTGTGCTGTATGGAAGGCTTGGAGTTCGGATATATATATATATATATATATACATATATATATATACTTTTTACTGGAAAAAACAAAGGTTACAGGGACTTTATAGATTTCACTTGTACAAAACCATTTACATTCAGCAGTTAAAGTTACCTGAGCTAACTGTAACTTACGCCCCTGCAATGCACTGCTTATCAATCAATCAATCAATCATGTCACTTATAAAGCGCACTACATACCCGCGAGGGTCTCAAGGCGCTGGGGAAAGAGGGGGGTGGTGCTGCTACTGATCGCTTATGACCGCACCTATTTCATCACTCATGACATGCTCAGTGACATCAGTGATGACATCTCAAATCACATCACTGATGACATCAGGGATGACATCATCCACAGAACCACTCACACACCCACTCACACCCCCTACAACCTCTCATACACTCACTCACACACCCACACAATCACTCACATTCACAGACCCATACAACTACTGATACATAGCCACTCGCTCACTCATATAGCCACTCACACAACCACTCACTCACCCATACAGCCACTCACCCACCCATACTGCTACTAACAGAGATACACACTCACCCATACAGTCACTCACACATACCGTCCCTCTTTCACAAAACCACTTACAAATCCATTTACACATCGAAACAAGCACTAACACAGCAAGTTACTCACGTATACAGCCACTCATACAGACACTGACTGAACAAAACAGCTACTCACACACCAACTCATTTACCCATAAACCCACTTAAACTAGCCACTCAGTCACCGATACACCCACTTACATGCCCACTCACTCACCCATAGAGCTACTCACACAGCCACTCATTCACCGATATAGACACTCACAGAGTCACTCACCCACCCATATAGCCATTCACACAGCCACTCACCCACACAGCCACTCACACACACACTCACCCACCTATATAGCCATTCACTGACCCATACAGCCACTCACACACCCAATCACTCACCAATACACCACTCACACAGTCACTCAATCATCAATACAGCTACTCACACACCCACTTTTTCACCCATACAGCCACTTACACACCCACTCACACACCCATACGGCCACTCACATAGCCACTCCCACTCTGATATGGTCAGTCACACAGCCACTCAGATGGCAGATGACATATGTTAGAAGCAGTATCACTCATTAGTAGTAGAAAAAGAATAGTAATTTAACTTATGCAGTAGCTTAGTATATATCTTTAAGTCTTGTTTTCGAAACACTTGCACTCACTGGATGATGTCATCAGTGATGTCATTTGAGATGTCATCAATTATGTCATCAGTAATGTTACTGACCATGTCATGAGTGATGTAATATGTGAGGTCTTAAACAGTGCATTGCGGGGGCGTAAGTTATAGTTACCTCAGGTAACTATAACTGCTGAATTTTGATGCTTTTGTATGAGTGAAGTCAGAGCCTAATTATAACATCCCTGTAATCTTTGTTTTTTTCAGTGAATTTCTAATGTTTTTTAAATTCTATTTCCTAATTATAACATCCATATAACCTTTGTGTTTTTCCCAGTGGATTTTTATGGTTGTCTAAATTGTATTTCCTAACTGTAACCAGAAAACTTTGAGAGTGGGTGTGAGAGTGGCTGTATAGGTTGGTGACTGGGTGTGTGAGTGGCTGTATGGGTCTGTGAGTAAGTGTGTGAATGATTGTATGGGTCTGTGAGTGGCTGTATGGGTCTGCAAGTGAGTGTGTGAGTGGCTGTATGGGTTGTGAGTAGATGTGGGAGTGGCTATATGGGTCTGTGAATGCCGGTGTGGGTCTATGAGTGGGTGTGTGAGTGCATGTGTGGGTCTGTGTGTGGTACTATGGGTCTGTGAGTAGGTGTGTGAGGGGATGTGTAGGTCTGTGAGTGGGTGTGTGAGTGCCTGTGAATGGGTGTGTGAGTGGTGCTATGGGTCTATGAGTGGGTGTGTGAGTGCCTGTGTGGATCTGTGAGTGGGTGTGTGAGTGGCTGTGTAGGTCTGTGAGTGGGTGTGTGAGTGCCTGCGAGGGGGTATGTGAGTGGTGCTATGGGTCTGTTAGTGGGTGTGTGAGTGCCTGTTTGGGTCTGTGAGTAGGTGTGTGAGTGCCTGTGTGGGTCTGTGATCATTTGTGTTTTACTCAAGTGGAGCTTCAGCTGGGGCATCTGCTATGTTTATATATGTAAATGCTTCCAATAGAGATTTAACGTCTCAGGTGAAATTGTGTGCATGTAATTTTGGCAATCTGATTGTTCCTCCAGCTTCTTCATCCACAATTCTGTGATAACACGAATCCTCATCAAGAGAAGTGGACGAGAATACAAAGAGGTGAATCTGCACCAAACGGGACTACTTCCTCTTAGCTATATGAAGTAAGTACTTCCTTGTTTGGTGGAGATGTCTTTGTATTCCACGGCATAAAGAACGCATCCCCAAACCCGGAGGAAAACATGCTCGGGGGCCTTTTGGTTAGCTGTTCATCAATGTAGGAAAAGGGGGAAGACCTTTGCATACTACTATGGAAACCGGGGAGGGGGGCCTCGCAGCCCCCCTCCCCGTGCTGATTTCGGCTCAGGGCACCACATCCCCCAGGACCCAGCCGATCTTCAATCCCCGGGCCAATTTCAGCCCGGGGACTTCTTGCACCAGGGCCCGGCCATGTCTCCCTCGATGCCCTGGGTGCCCTGGAGCCCACCAGGGGAATACAGTGTGCTATGGGACCATGGGTGAGCCTCAAGGCCCCAACAGTCCCAGCCAGCTCCCTGCCTCCTGCGGCAGCCGGCACTGCTCTCCAACACAGGGAGCTGCTGGAAATGCAGCTCCCTGAGTGCAAGAGCAATACTTTCATCTCTTTCTCTGCCCGCATGTCTGCAGGCAGGGAAAGAGATGAGTACTCCGCTTCCAGCAAGCGGGAGCACTTTGACAGCTCCCGCCCGCTGGAAGCAGAGTGTTTGCTTTTGCTTGATGACAGCTGTTAGCTCCCGCCAAGCAAAAGCAAACAGCTATGTCCCGGGGGTGGGCACCACGGGACATAGGGAGCTGGCCATGTGATGCTGGCGGTCCCCAGGGCCATTAATGGCTCCAGAAGGGAGGCCACACGGCGCCCCTTCTTCTGTTTTCACAGACCGGACCGGGGAGGTGGTGGTAGCCTGGGCCGTATAAGGCCCAGGAGTTGGGGCGCGTGGCCCCCTCCCACATCTATTTTAATTGCTGGCCCTGGGAAGGTGGTGGTTACCAGGGCACAGGGGTCATTGTGGCCCCCTCTAATTATTGGTTTTAGTCCCTGGGTGGTGGTGGTCCCCCAAGCTCTAAAGAGTCCATTGAGGTGGGACCACGAACACCCCCTCCAATATTTTAAATAAAGCCTCTTGGAGGAGGTGGTCCCAGGGGCTCAAAAGAGCCCAAGGAGGGGGGTCCGTGAAGCCTCCGTTCAATATGTAAATAAAGCCCTGGGGAGTTGGTGGCCCCCGGGGCTCAAAGAGCCCTAGGAGGGGTGCATGCACCCCCTCCTGTTTTTAACAAATGCCCCATAACCTGGTCCACCCGGGGGCTCGTTTCAAAGCAAGCGTGGAAGCCCAAGCTTGTTTTTTACCTACAGTTCTGCCAGAGTCGCGCATCCGTCACGATGTTCAGAAATTTTGTTTTAAAAAAAATGCTTTGTTGCCCTGGCATGGTCCTTCTGGAACCCCAGGACCAGAGCTAGGGGGTCAGAGTATTCCTACCGTGCCTCCTTTTCTTTTTTAAAAACATTTTTTATGGGACTCTGCTGAAGCCAAGTCCCAAGATGGCTGCCAACACTTTTTGGTTATAGTGTTATGATCCAATCAGATATCTACACGGGGACTGTCAGATCCTAGCAGGATCCACAACCCTAGATATACAATTTTTTTTAAATAACTCAAAAACAACTGACTGGATTTCACTAAATAACAAAAAACACTGTTTCTGGACCAAGAGCTAACTTTCTGCCAAATCTGGTGTAATTCTGTTCAGCGGTACGGGCAATAGTCGTGTCTATAATGTCTATGGGAATTAACACGGGAAACACTTTTTCTACCCCCCCCTTGTCGGATCGCCTGAAACTTTCCATGCACAACTAGAATCTCTGGCACACTTTTATGGGGAAAATTTTATGAAGATTCATCCACCGGAGCCAAAGATATAGGCAAGTCAAAAAATGCTTTTCCTATGTAAATTCGGTCCTAACTATAACTACCTTCCGGCGACTGCCAGTAGGTAATAGATATATAGCAGAAGGTAGTTATAGTTAGAACCGAATATATTTATCTATATTGCCCACTGGCAGTCTCCAGAAGGTAGTTATAGTTAGGACCAAAGTTTCCATAGGAAAATCATTTTTTGTTTTGCCAATAACTTTGGCGCCGCTTGATGAATCTCCACGAAATGTTCACAAATCTTCCCCTTTTTGGTTCAGCTGCTGTGTTGAAAGTTTTGGGGTGATCCATGAAGCGGGGGCTGAGAAAAAGGGGGGGTCCCAAAACGCGTTTTTCACATGTTAATTCTATGGGGATTTTTCATTTTTTGAACACGACTACAGCCCGAACTGCTGAACGGAATTACACCAAGTTTGGCAGAAAGCTAGATGTTGGTCAAAAAAGCGTGCTTTTTGTGATTTGATGTAAATCCATTCAGTAGTTTTTGGGATATCTAACTTAAAAAATATAGATACCTGGGGACGCGAGTCCTTGCAGAGGACTCGGGATCCTATTAACATTTGATTGGCTGCCAACACTTCAACCAGGAAGTGTTGGCAGCCATCTTAGGACTTGGCTTGAAGCCGAGTCCCAGAAAAAAAGTTACAAATAAAGAAAAGAATACTCTGACCCCCCAGATATGGTGGGGGGTCCCTCAGGGACCCCGCCGGCAGTAGAAAGCATTTGTTTTTGAAAAATGTTGACACAGACTCAGATTTGTGAATCCGCTACAAATTTAAAAAAAAATGCAAGCGTGGGCTCCCGACCTTGCTTTAGAATAACACCTGGGTGGGCCAGGTCCAGAGGGCATTGTGGAAATGTAGGAGGGTGCACATGGGGCCCCCCTCCTAGGGTTAATCATAGCCCCGGGGACCACCACCTCTCAGGGGAAGTAACATTAATATATGCAGGGGACAGCCATCTTCCCGGTGCACAAATGTAATATAAAAATAATGCGGGAGAGGACCTATGGCCTCCCCCGCAGCCCTGCAGCCCCAGCGACCACCACCTCCCCGGTGCAATAACATAATCATATGCTGGGAGCCTCAGGGCTCCCCCGCTGTCCTGGGGACAGCCACCTCCATGGGGCACTGTTGTATACAAATGCGGAAGGCCTACGGCCTCCCCTGCAGCCCGAGGACCGCCACCTCCCTGGGGTACAAAAACAATGATGAAGGGGGTCAGTTGCACCACCTCACCGGGGCTTACTTAACAAAGGAGGGGGCCCTTGTGGAGCCCTACATGGCCCTGGGGACTGCCACCCCCTAGGGTCGGCTCCAGCAATGTCCCAGGATACCCACCCCAGGACATTGCTCCCTCCAAGCCATAGCATACTCAGCTCTACTTTCAGCAAGCGAGAGCAGAAATGCAGAAATGCTCTAGCTCGCTGAAAGCAGAGCAGGTCTGTTTCTCTGCCCGCTATGATGTTAGCAGGGAAACATGCATCCGGGGGATGGGGTCCTCGGGGTTGAAATTGGCCTGGGGAGGGGGGCCGCGCTGCATCCTCCCTTACTATTATAAAAAAAATATATAAAGGCCTGGCCCAGAGGATGGGGTCCCTGGGCCCGAAACCGACCTCGGGAGGGGGGCCCCGTGGCTGCCCTTCATTTTTTAAAAATATATATGAAAAAAGAGGGGCAGGCCCTGGGGGATGGGGTCCCTGTGGCTGAAAATGGCCCGGGAGGGGGCCGCTCGGCTCCCCTCCCTTTCCATTATAAAAAATAAATAAATAAAGGCTGAGCTCCAGGGGGTTGGGGTCCCCAGGGCCCTAAATGGTCCAGGGAAGGGGGGCCACGCGAACCCTGGTTGGGGAATGAAGCTGCTGAGTGACCTTAGGGGCCAACAAGACCTCCTGTTACCTCCAGTAAGCCCTACACAGTCAGTGGGATTGCTAAGAGGTGGTCGGAGGCCACACCCCTTTTCTCCACCACTCTGCAAACGTGCCTCTCAGCGCACTGCTGATGGGATGATGTCATCAGTGATGTCATTTGAGATGTTTGGGATGAGGTCATAAGCAGTGCATTGCGGGGGCGTGAGTTATAGTTAGCTCAGAGAACTATAACTGATGAATTTCTCTGGTTTTGTACGAGTGAAACCTGAACCTAACTATAATGTCTCTGCAACCTTTGGTTTTGTCAGTGAATATATATATATATATATATATATATATATATATATATATATATATATATATATATATATATATATGTATATGTATATATATATATATATATTCACTGTATATATATATATATATATATATATATATTCACTGAAAAAACCAAAGGTTTCAGGCACGTTATAGTTAGAAATTAGCATTTAAAAACCTTAGAAATTCACTGAAAAAACCATAGGTTTCAGGCACGTTATAGTTAGAAATTAGCATTTAAAAACCTTAGAAATTCACTGAAAAAACCATAGGTTTCAGGGGGGTTATAGTTAGTTGGACATTTCACTCGTACAAAACCATAGAAATTCCCCCGTTATAGTTAGTTCAGCTAACTATCACTCGCGCCACCGCAATGCACTGCTGATGACGTCACATATTACATCACTCATGACATGGTCAGTGACATCACTGATGACATCACTGATGACATCTCAAATGACATCACTGATGACATCATCCAGTGACTGTGTGTTTCTGTAAAGTTTAAATATGTTTAATATATATAGGGAAAGGCGTATTGAAGAATGATTGGGTGTATAAGTGTCTGAATGGATGATTTAGTAGGTGCGTGACTGACTCTATAAGTGAGTGATTAAACATATCTTACTGAATGCATGGGTTAGTGACTAAACTGTGTGAATGTCTGTATCCGTCTGTCTGTTGGTGTGTAAGCGGCTGCATGGGTTTGTGAATAGCTACATGAGTGTCTATATGAGTTATTGATTGGTTGTCTGAGTATCTGTATGGGTGCCTGAGTGTTTGTGTGGGTGGGGTGTGTGTGACTCTGTGCATAGATGTGTGAGTGGGTGATTCACTGGGTGCATGGTTTCAAGAGTGCATCTGTGATGGACTGTATGGGTGGATGAGTGTGTGTATGGGTGTGTTAGTGAGTGAATGTATATCTCAGTGGTACATGTGTGAGTAACTACATATGTGAAAGGCAGTATATATGTGTGTTAGAGTATATAAATGGCTATAAGCGAGAGTGTGTGATTGTGAGAGTGGCTGTATGGATGAGTGTGTGCTTGTATCAGTGATTGTATAAGAGCGTAAGAATGTGCTAGTATTTGTATGAGTAAGTGAGCTGGTGTGTGTATAACTGTATAGGTGAGTAAATGGGAGTGTGATTAATTATTTGCATGACTGACTAGGTGTGTGAGTACCTCTATGGATGAGTGGCGGTGTGTGAGTGTCTATATAGGTGTATGAGTGCATATGATAGTCCTGTACTGAGTGACCGTAAGTATGAGTGAGTGTATGGGTGAGTGAGTGGATGTGTGTGTAGACCTAAGAATCAGTGAGTGGGTATGTAGTTATTGGTGTTGGAGTGTCTATGGTTTTGAGAATGTCACTCTGTAATTTAGAGTGGGTGTATCAAAGGTTATATTAGGGTGTGAGAAGATGCAGCAAATTATCACATGGATGATGTCATCAGTGTTGTCATCAGTGATGTCATTTGAGATGTCATCAGTGATGTCACTGACCATGTCATGAGTGATGTAATATGTGACGTCATCAGCAGTGCATTGCGGGCGCGAGTTATAGTTAGCTGAACTAACTATAACAGGGAATTTCTATGGTTTTGTACGAGTGAAATGTCCAACTAACTATAACGCCCCTGAAACCTATGGTTTTTTCAGTGAATTTCTAAGGTTTTTAAATGCTAATTTCTAACTATAACGTGCCTGAAACCTATGGTTTTTTCAGTGAATTTCTAAGGTTTTTTAAATGCTAATTTCTAACTATAACGTGCCTGAAAACTTTGGTTTTTTCAGTGAATTTCAAAGGTTTTTTAAATGCTAATTTCTAACTATAACATGCCTGAAACCTATGGTTTTTTCAGTGAATTTCAAAGGTTTTTTAAATGCTAATTTCTAACTATGCCTACAAAGGTAGGACATGTGAAGAAAGAGGAAGAAAAGCGCACAAAGAAGCAAGACAAATGCAGAAAGAGGCAACAGAAGTCTAGAAAGACGAAGAAAAGTGCAAGATGAAGCAAGAGATGTGCAGAAAGAACCAACAGAGGAGCAGAAAGTCCTCCTGTGCCCCCAACCTTTTGCTGACGGGTACTGGTGGTAACTGACTCTGACTAAACGGGCCTAGAGCCAGTGCTATGCTAAAAGACACTTAGAATACAGTGAAAACACCTACATACACTAGGGAACACTATGCGTTGGGGTACCCCTGTGATTAGCATGACCTCCTCTGTATTTGCCATGAGTTAGTGCCTGGGTCATTGGATGAGTACATGGGTACTGACTGGATGATTAGAGTACTGCAAGGAGAGTGGATGGTGAATTTATAAACGCTTGTGTTTTGGCGGAGTGATTGGATAAGGACATGGAACTGGTTGGGTGATTGGAGGAGTGCATGGATAGTGAAAAGGAAATGGCTGGACTGCATCAGTAGTCCTCAGGGGATTGTAGCAGTGCATGTGTTAGTGCCTGCGTCATTGCATGAGTACATGGGTAGTGACTGGATGATTAGAGTACTGCAAGGAGAGTGCATGGTGAATTTATAAGTGCTTGTGTTTTGGCGGAGTGATTGGATAAGTACATGGTGCTCGCTGGGTGATTGGAGGAGTGCATGGGTAGTGACAGGGCGATGGCTGGACTGCATCAGTAGTGCTCAGGGTATTGTAGCAGTGCATGAGTTAGTGCATGGGTCATTGCATGAGTGCATGGGTACTGACTGGATGATTAGAGTACTGCAAGGAGAGTGGATGGTGAATCTATAAGTGCTTGAGTTTTGGCGGAGTGATTGGATAAGTACATGGTGCTGGCTGGGTGATTGGAGGAGTGCATGGGTAGTGACAAAGAGATGGCTGGGCTGCATCAGTAGTGCTCAGGGATTGTAGCAGTGCATGTGTTAGTGCCTGTGTCATTGCATGAGTACATGGGTAGTGACTGGATGATTAGAGTACTGCAAGGAGAGTGCATGGTGAATTTATAAGTGCTTGTGTTTTGGCGGAGTGATTGGATAAGTACATGGTGCTCGCTGGGTGATTAGAGGAGTGCATGGGTAGTGACAGGGCGATGGCTGGACTGCATCAGTAGTGCTCAGGGTATTGTAGCAGTGCATGAGTTAGTGCATGGGTCATTGCATGAGTGCATGGGTACTGACTGGATGATTAGAGTAATGCAAGGAAATTGCATGGTGAATTTATAAGTGCTTGGGTTTTGACGGAGTGATTGGATAAGTACATGGTGCTCGCTGGGTGATAGGAGGAGTGCATGGGTAGTGACAGGGCGATGGCTGGACTGCATCAGTAGTGCTCAGAGTATTGTAGCAGTGCATGAGTTAGTGCCTGGGTCATTGGATGAGTACATGGGTACTGACTGGATGATTAGAGTACTGCAAGGAGAGTGGATGGTGAATTTATAAACGCTTGTGTTTTGGCGGAGTGATTGGATAAGGACATGGAACTGGTTGGGTGATTGGAGGAGTGCATGGGTAGTGACAAGGAGATGGCTGGCCTGCATCAGTAGTCCTCAGGGGATTGTAGCAGTGCATGTGTTAGTGCCTGCGTCATTGCATGAGTACATGGGTAGTGACTGGATGATTAGAGTACTGCAAGGAGAGTGCATGGTGAATTTATAAGTGCTTGTGTTTTGGCGGAGTGATTGGATAAGTACATGGTGCTCGCTGAGTGATTGGAGGAGTGCATGGGTAGTGACAGGGCAATGGCTGGACTGCATCAGTAGTGCTCAGAGTATTGTAGCAGTGCATGAGTTAGTGCATGGGTCATTGCATGAGTGCATGGGTACTGACTGGATGATTAGAGTACTGCAAGGAGAGTGGATGGTGAATCTATAAGTGCTTGGGTTTTGGCGGAGTGATTGGATAAGTACATGGTGCTGGCTGGGTGATTGGAGGAGTGCATGGGTAGTGACAAAGAGATGGCTGGGCTGCATCAGTAGTGCTCAGGGGATTGTAGCAGTGCATGTGTTAGTGCCTGTGTCATTGCATGAGTACATGGGTAGTGACTGGATGATTAGAGTACTTCAAGGAGAGTGCATGGTGAATTTATAAGTGCTTGTGTTTTGGCGGAGTGATTGGATAAGTACATGGTGCTCGCTGGGTGATTGGAGGAGTGCATGGGTAGTGACAGGGCGATGGCTGGACTGCATCAGTAGTGCTCAGAGTATTGTAGCAGTGCATGAGTTAGTGCCTGGGTCATTGGATGAGTACATGGGTACTGACTGGATAATTAGGGTACTGCAAGGAGAGTGGATGGTGAATTTAGAAACGCTTGTGTTTTGGCGGAGTGATTGGATAAGGACATGGAACTGGTTGGGTGATTGGAGGAGTGCATGGGTAGTGACAAGGAGATGGCTGGACTGCATCAGTAGTCCTCAGGGGATTGTAGCAGTGAATGAGTTAGTGCATGGGTCATTGCATGAGTGCATGGGTACTGACTGGATGATTAGAGTACTGCAAGGAGAGTGCATGGTGAATCTATAAGTGCTTGGGTTTTGGCGGAGTGATTGGATAAGTACATGGTGCTGGCTGGGTGATTGGAGCAGTGCATGGGTAGTGACAAAGAGATGGCTGGGCTGCATCAGTAGTGCTCAGGGGATTGTAGCAGTGCATGTGTTAGTGCCTGGGTCATTGCATGAGTACATGGGTAGTGCCTGGATGATTAGAGTACTGCAAGGAGAGTGCATGGTGAATTTATAAGTGCTTGCGTTTTGGCGGAGTGATTGGATAAGTGCATGGTGCTCGCTGGGTGATTGGAGGAGTGCATGGGTAGTGACAGGGCGATGGCTGGACTGCATCAGTAGTGCTCAGGGTATTGTAGCAGTGCATGAGTTAGTGCATGGGTCATTGCATGAGTGCATGGGTACTGACTGGATGATTAGAGTAATGCAAGGAGAGTGCATGGTGAATTTATAAGTGCTTGGGTTTTGGCGGAGTGATTGAATAAGTACATGGTGCTCGCTGGGTGATAGGAGGAGTGCATGGGTAGTAACAGGGCGATGGCTGGACTGCATCAGTAGTGCTCAGAGTATTGTAGGAGTGCATGAGTTAGTGCATGGGTCATTGCATGAGTGCATGGGTACTAACTGGATGATTAGAATACTGCAAGGAGAGTGCATGGTGAATTTATAAGTGCTTGGGTTTTGGCGGAGTGATTGGATAAGTACACACATGTCACATCAGGCCCGCCCCCTCCCTCCACCACTGTGCAAACGCGCCCCCTGGCGGGTTTTAAGTTGGGGGATTAATTCCCCTTGAATCCTGAGGGTCCCTGGGGCCAACTAGCCCACCAGGTACCTCCAGTAAGTGCCACAGAGCTGCGTTGCAGAGAGGTGGTCCAAGGCCACTCCCCTTTTTACACCTCTCTGCAACGCAGCTCTGTGGCGCTTACTGGAGGTACCTAGTGGGCTAGTTGGACCCAAGGGACCCTCAGGATTCAAGGGGACTTAATCCCCCAACTTACAACACGCTAGAGGGCCTGTTTGCACAGTGGTGAAGGGAGCGGGTGGGGCCTGATGTGACAAGTGTGCAAACGCGCCCCGTGGCGCGTTTTAAGTTGGGAGATTTACTCCCCTTGAATCCTGAGGGTCCCTAAGGCCCAACTAGCCCACCAGATACCTCCAGTAAGCATCACAGAGCTGCGTTGCACAGAGGTGGTCCGAGACCATGCCCCTTTTTACACCTCTCTGCAACGCAACTCTGTTGCACTTACTGAAGATACCTGGTGGGCTAGTTGGCACTCAGGGACCCTCAGGATACAAGGGGACTTAATCCCCCAACTTAAAACGCACCACAGGGCGCGTTTGCAGAGTGTTCCTGGGAGGGGGCAGGGCCTCTGGCACGATCGCGCGTTTTAAAAATTATTTTTTTTGGAAGGGTGGCTGTGTGGTCCCCCTTCTTTTGACTTTTTTTGGGCCTTGGGGACCCCATCCCCCAGGGCCTGACCCCTTTTTTAATAAAAAAAATTAAATGAACGGGAAGGGGGCCGCGTGCGCCCCCCTCCCGTGGCCAATTCCGGCCCCGGTGACCCCATCCCCCGGGGAATGGCCAAATATATATTTTTTTTTATGGAGGGGGGCTGCGTGGCCCCCCTCCTGAGGCCTCTACTGGCCCCGGGGACCCCATCCCCCAGGGCCGGCCTTTATTTATTTTTATTTAATTTTTTTATTTTGGGGAGGGGGGCCGCGTGGCCCCCCTCCCGGGCCACTTCTAGCCCCGGGGACCCTATCCCCCGGGGCCTGGCCTCCCGTTGGGGACCGTGGGGGGAGCCCCAATGCCCCCACGATCCCTGCCGGCTCCCCGCGTCCTGCGGGAGCCGGCATTGCTTTTTCACATGGGGAGCTGCTAACATGCAGCTCCCCTTGTGGCACAGCAATCTGCTTTGGTTGTTGGAAGAGAGAGCAGGTTTCCTGCTCTCTCTTCCAAAAACCAAAGCAGAGTTTGCTATGACAGGGCGGGAGCCGCGAGGCTCCCGCCCTGTCATTGCAAACAGCAGTGTCCCGGGGTGGGCACCCCGGGACACTGCAGGAGCCGGCCCTGGGGGGTGGCGGTACCCAGGGCCATCACTGGCTCCAGGAGGGGGGCCGCGCGGCCTCCCTCCCATCCAATTGCAAAGCCCCGGGGAGGTGGTGGTCCCAGGGGCTCGGGGGTCCGTTCCAGACCCCCAAATTAGCATTTTTAGTGCCCCGGGGAGGTGGCGGTCCCTGGGGCATGTAGGGGGGCTCGAGCCCCCCACGCGGGTATATATTTTTTTTAAAAAGAAGCCCCGGGGGGGGGGGGGAACCCCGCAAACAAATTAATGAAAGCCCCGGGGGTTGGCGGTCCCCGTGGCTGCGGGGGGATGCGTGCCCCCCGCAACTCTTTAATCAAGCCTCGGGGAGGTGGCAGTCCCGGGGCAGTGTGGGGGGGATTGGGGCCCCCCCACACATTTTTTCAGTGCCCCGGGGACCTGGCCCACCCGGAGGCTAAATAATAACGAAGCGCGGTAGTCCGCGCTTCGTTTTTTTAAAATTTTCGGCCGAAATTCGCGCTGGGTGCGCGAATCTCGCCGATTTAAAAAAAAATCTTCTTGTTTTGCGCGTTTCTTTTTCTCTTTTCTTGTGACTCGGTTCTAGCCAATTAGCATTCAGCTCGTGATCGGGAGGGTGCGCGGATCCTCCGCGGCCATAGATATATATGTGTTTTTACTTTTGATTTTCTCAGCAACTACTGAACGGATTTACACCATTTAACAAAAAGGGTTCTTTCTGAACCAAGAACTACCTCTTTGCCAAATTTGGTGTAATTCCGTTCAGCAGTTCGGGCTGTAGCCGTGTCTAAAGTTTCCTATGGAAAATTGCATGGGGAAAACACGTTTTGGGACCCCTTTTTCTCGGCTCCCGCTTGGTGAATCACCCCGAAACTTTCAGGATAGGAGCGGACCGGAGCGCCCCACGAGTTTTGAAAATTTCGCGAAGATTCATCAACTGGCGCCAAAGAAATCACACGAGCCCACTCGGTCAGCTGTAGCAGTTTATTCTCGGTGCAGCAGACAAGGACGACGCGTATCTCCAAGACACTCTGCTAACACAAAGTATGCAGCGCACTCTCGAGTAGTTCCATTCAAAGTGTATTTACTGAAAGCAAGAGGGGCACTTTCAGGAAATAAAGAATGACCTAACCATCGTGAACTTATCAAACAGACAACTTTCAACAACTGAAAATCAGGTCCTTCGAAAGGGACTCACCTTCTGTCCTACAAACAAATGGGACTATGTACAAACAAGAATCGATCTTTATCACTTTATTAGGAAATTAAAATTGAAGAAACTATTCCATGGAAAAATTGCAACATCAACAGAAAATACAGAGAGGCAGTCTATACCCACAGACATTTTGACAGTAGGAGATCTTGCAGCTCTAAGAACCCTACATGAACTGGGTGGAGATGTAACTCCAGCAAGGGGGGACACAGTGGAGGAAGAACTTGAATTTTTGGAGCAAATTGATGTGGTCCAAACAGGTGTCACAAGTCATCCCAAAAAGAAATCGAAATACATCCCAAAGACAGCCTTTGATATGATTGATAGTTTTCATGAGGTCATCATCAAGGATTTGGACAAACTGAGAACTAAGCACCAGGAGAATAAAGGAACACTGCAGAATATATTCAAGAAAGAACGAGAAGCAATCAAGGCGTTAAAGGATGATCTATCAATAGTGATCAAGCCGTCCGACAAAGGACGGCTTGACAATATTGTCATACAAGATAAATTGTCATATCAAGAAGAAGCCTTAAGACAATTAAGTGATACGATCTGTTATGCTAAGATCACGAGGAAAGAGTACAATGATAGTGTCTTGGACTTCTATCAAATGATCACCATGTGGAGGGATAGGAGCATTTTGCATCAGGATGAATTTGGTTTTTTGACCCCTACCTTTTATCATATCCCCAAAATCCACAAAGATGACAAAAAACCTCCTGGATGACCGATTGGGTCCTCCAAAGGTAGTCTTTTGGAGAACACATCGGTCTTAGTCAACACTGTGTTATGTCCATTTGTGTATGACCTGGTATCGTATGTTAAGGATAGCACAGATTTCATCAGATTGATTTCCAATATTTTATGGGAAGACGAATTTCTGTTAGTTACCCTGGACATCACTAGTCTTTACACAAGCATAAATCACACACATTGTTTGGAGGCAGTAAAGACTTTTTTGAAAACTAGACCGTTAAAATTTACAGAACACAACCAGATGATACTACAATTCGTGTCATTTTGTCTAAACAACAAAATTTTTATCTTTGGAGATCAGCTGTACATTCGGAAACAGGGTACAGCCATGGGCACGTGCTTCGCCCCCAGTTACGCAAATTTATTCGTGGGCTGGTGGGAGAAGCACGTGGCCTGGGCAGGGACCAATGAGATTTAGGCACAGAAAATAGCTATCTGGGCCCGTTATATAGACGATATTTTTATCGTCTGGAAGGGTTCCCAAGAAGAAATTGAGGAGTATATAACCATATTGAATACCAATGATTATAATCTGCACTTTTCAAGTAACATCAGTTCCTCAGAAGTAGCGTTCCTAGACTTACTGGTATATGTGAACGGCAGTTAATTGATGACAAATTTTTGCCGCAAGCCAACAGCAGGTAATGCCGTTTTGCATTATACTAGCGAACATCCCCGATGTCTAGTGAACAGTATCCCCTCTGGGGAGCTACTTCGTATTAAACGAAATAGCAACACCTGTGAGAATTATGAATTGGCAAAAGGTGAGGCACTTGATCGATTCGGTTCAAGAGGTTACCCCCAAAAATCATTGAAAACTGCAGTAGATACAGCCGACCAGAGAATGAGAGAGGAACTCCTGAGTAAGAAATCGGGTAAAAAATAGGAAGAAGTGACTAGACTAATTCTAACTTACTCTACAGATTCCAATGAGGTACGCAAGATACTGAAAAAACATTGGGGCATCTTACAAGCAGATGGAACAATTGGAAAGATAGTCCCCCAATATCCTAGTATCACATATAGGAAGAACACCTCTCTGAAAGATCTACTAGTACATAGCCATTTTGTTAACAAAAATAAGATTATGACAGAAGTAAGAGGTTTTTACCCCTTCTTAAATTGTAAGGCCTGCAAGAAAAGTACGAAAGTCAAAGACTATCAGGTTGCAGGAAGGGACTCTAAAAAACAAATAATGAAACTATTAAACTGCAATACAGAGTTTGTGGTTTATTGTCTGGTGTGTCCGTGCAACCTCCTATATGTGGGCAGCACGGTACACCAGGCCAAAAAGAGAGTCCTGGAGCACATGCGGGCAATAACCAACGGGTACAAGAATTACCCAGTTGCCAGACATTTTGCGGCCCGACATCAGAGTGACAGTGGTCCCATACAAGGTGAATTGGTACACAAACATCTTCAACTCTATACTGTAATTTGTATCTAACTGTGGAGTATGAGATGAAAATCTGATTGTGACTTTTTGCTTACCTACATTTTCACAAAGTGAAAAGTCACTTTTTAAGTCACTTGCCTGAGGTAAGGAAATCGGCTGATTTCCCATTACCCTGTCACGTCCTGCTCACTCACCTTTCCGTATAATAATTTTTGTGTTTAATTTAATTGTTAATAAACGTTTCTATCTTTTCATTTGAGACACTCGTAATCCCAGTTTTGATTGTAAAATTGTGATATTGTACCAATTCACCTTGTATGGGACCACTGTTTTTCTTAACATATGTCCGCCCTTGGTCCCTTCATACTTTTAGGGTCTCCTTGTTTCTTTTTTCGACATCAGAGTGACAGCAAACTCTTAAGTTTTTTCTGTATAGATCAGGTATTGACAAAGGAGAGAGGGGGCGATAGGGTAAGAGCACTAAGACAATTGGAGTCAAAGTACATCATAGAATTGAGAACACTAGCCCCCTATGGTCTTAATAGCGAAGAATTATGGGTTCATGTTGGTTAAGGATGAATAATATAGTTATGAAATAAGAAGCAAGTGTACAGTAAGCCTTAAGAAATATTTGAGTGTCCTTCTTTCGTTCTTTCTTTCTCTCTTTTTATTTTCTTTTTCTTTCTTTTTCTCTTTTTCTTCCCCCCTTCTTCTTCCTTTCTTTCTTCCCTCTTCTCTCCTCCTTTCTTTTCCCTCTATATTTTTCTTCACGCTAAGGGAAATGAATGCATTTTTTCTAATACATGGATTTCAAGATTTTTAGACGGACCCAACATTCATCAAATGAGACTGTTTTGAGAAGACATATGTTTAATAACCCACATTGAATATATAAGGATTAAAAGATGGAAATGCTTGCCCATTCAGGGCTCTATGGAAGTGCAATTCTACAATTGAATGTTATGAATACGACCTAATTTTCTATTAGGTGGTTGACACAAATATGTTGTTGGGTTTAAACATAAAATGAAAATAGAAAATTTAAAACAAAATGATCCTTTTGTGTACTGCAGGTAAGTAGGGTAAGTATTTTTAAGTTACAAGGCATTTTACCGTAGTGATATCTGTGGCCCTGGTATTTTTGCAAACTTTAGTGGTATTCTGTATTTAGCTGTATTTTAGGTTTGAAATTTTACCCCTACCTATTACCACTTTTATTTAAGTGGTAATAGGTAGGCAAAAATATTTATATGTTTCTATATATTTTGAAAAAGGTATGGAGTACTGCAGCACCAAAAATAAATTTAAAAAAAATGTTTAAAAAAATTAAAATGCACTGAATTACCCTATATTTAATGCAAATATAGTTTATTAAAAAGAAGGTATCCATTCCTGCACAAAAATAATCCTGCCTGTAATGCAGGCACCCTTGCACCACAACACAAGGGAGCCTGCTTTGGTGCTAGGCAGCACAAAGTGCACAGGTGTGTTTGAAGTGGACAAGGAAGTCAGCGCAAATGGTGATCCAAATGTCAAAATTCTTGATGACTTTGGGGAGGCTGTTGCTGTGTTCGGGTTGATAGGTGTTGAAACCAGTGTTCCAGTCCTTGTCAGTGATGCTGCTCCGGTTTAAGCATGCTGGTCTGGCCGTAGTACGTATGCATTGAACCGGGACAGGGATGCTGAACTTGATGAGAGGGTGGACATTTCAAATCGGATGTTGTCGAAGGTGGTGAAAAAATGGTCCAGGAGGTGTCCAGCGACATGGATAGGTCCCTTTATTCTTTGTGTGAGTCCCAGGCTTCCAAGGTCTTTGATGAATGGATTTTAGTTAGGGTGTGCATGGACTTCCAGGTGGAAGTTCAGGTCTCCAAATAGGATGTAATGGCTAGATTCGAAGGTGAGTGGTTGACAAAGTCTGTGATGGGGTCAGTGAAGTTGATTCGGGGTTCAGGTGGTCTGTAGATGGAAGTGCTGCTTAGAGTGAAGTTGGTTGTGACGTGGAGCTTGAACGACAAGTGTTCCATGTCAGTGGAGGTGGAGTAGCTGCTGATCAGGGACACTGTGGAAACTGAAACAAACCTTATTTCATTATTCACAATATCACACAACCTATGCCAAGAAGGCATGTTATAAATAACGAAAATAAAATGAATATTTCTAGCATTGTTAAAATGTCATTTAAAATGTCATCTGGAATCAAACACTCTAACATCTACTTTTATGCGCTATTCTGTGAGAGCATGGAAGGCATAGCAACTTGCAGTCTACAGTTTCTTAGGGAGAAGAGACGCACTGCATACGTTGTTGACAGCAAAGACTGTCTTTAACAGTGGAGGCACAAAGACAGTGTTCCCCACGAAGAGCAAACACACACTGCAAAAGCAATCTGTCAGTCTTCCTCCAGGACTCAGCGTTATCAGTTTTTGGCTTCAGGCAAGATGTAGCATCCTCGAAGTGTGCCGGCAGTAGGTGAGACCATCTCTGGCAGAATCTCGGGCGATAATCTGGATGAAGGACCTTTCCTGACTTGGAAATAATCGTCCTTATATAATAACGTTTATCAGAAGTTGGAAATCCTGATATAAGTATAAGAATGTATGACACAGATTATGTGCATCAAGGTATGCGTCCTAGACATTTTCTTATGAACATATAAGGTAAAAGGATGTCAATTCAGACTACACTATTTTGGTTATATGTCTATATGTATTCTTAATTATCCTTGATATGGTGAAAAGTAGACATTGACCCAGACAAATGTTGCATTGATAATCGTATCTGAGCCATTCATCAAATGGCTTTACGCTTTCACAGTTCTTAGAAAGATATGGTAGCCGGGTCTGGTGGCTCAGTGGACTAATGCACCCACTGCAGGGGCCTGTGCGCGACCTCATGGTCACATGTTCAAATCCCAGCAGGTCCACTCAGCCTTTCATCCATCTGAGGTCGATAAAATGAGTACTGTTGGGTAACAATAAAACATCTGTTGTTCAGCGCCAAGAGACCTATGGGTGAACGTGCACTTTACAAATACACGTTATGTTATATGGTCAGCCTCCTCTAGTCAAGATGGAGTTGGAACCTACATAAGATGGAGTCAGACCTTAGGGACTTTGCGTCATCCCCGGCTTGTACGCCTGAATGACATCATAAGGGCGTGTCTAATAAGAATTTATATAGTGTGTATCAAAAATCATACTTTCAAACTACTAAGGTCTAACATACATAAAAAGCATTCAGTAACAACTGATTAATAAAGCATGAAAACAAGATGATTAATATATCATATATATTTAAAATGGCAAATGTAATACATATAAAAACTATAATAGTAAAGCACAAAGATTTTTGAGCCTTGCATTGTTTCAAGTAAATGATATTCATATATTGCAATCTTTCTAGAATGTTAAATATGTGTTGGTGATTGAAACATAGCAGTGATGATATGAATAGGCCAAAATAAAAAATATGCAGTAACAATAAAAGAAAAAAAGAGTCTTTTAAAAAGATGTAGTTCATTTAGGCGATTGTGGTATATTTGCTGAATTCTTGTTATTCGTCGACTTACTTGTTGGGTTCATTCCTCGTCAGAGGACATGTCGATATCGTCGGGTGCACACACAGCATATGTGTGATCTTTATGAAGACCATGCAGAGCATGCTCATAGTCAATGTTTAGTATCTTTGAGGGTCCAGCAATTGGTTGCTCATCTTGGGCACTCAATAGCAGTTGTGAATCCTCTCCAGGGGGTTCGAGAAATAACAGCTAGTCAAGTCACTCATCAAGAGTTGTGTAGAAAAGAGAACCGTCATAAGTAGAATCTTGTAGAAGGGACAGATGCAGTGCTCTGCATTGTTTCTGGTACTCATGTAGAGGTTGAAGAATCATTTCCATATCAAGATAAGCCACCGGGGGGCTGATCCAGATGTAAGTCCAAGATGATGTAATTCGTACAGTTTATATATCAGAACACAGGTTTTACTTATATAGCATTCATTTTGCAGAATGTGGGCATCCAGTGTTCGCTAATTTCAGATAGCCAAGGATGTTCCATGTAGCGTGCAAAAGGTTCTCTGCAGATTTGTTGGATATGGGTACTCCATGTAGTAGATTTCTTTGTCGGAACAGGAGAATGATAATGCCACATCCAACTAGCAGTATTATGATTGAAAATCCTCGAAAAAGGCTGGAGAACAGAGAATAAAAAATTACGGAATCAGTCCAGATACTGCTTTAAATCCTTTCACTAGACCAGATCCAACATTCTTAAAAAGATGCACAACCCCAGTTGTTCCAGACGAATTTAATATCGTTTGCACGATATCTGCAAAATGTGTCTGGTACTGTGTGTGTAACAGTCTCAGAATTTCTGAAGCAGTTCTGGGTATCTGCACATTATAAACTTCAATCACTGAAGCCAAAGGCACTTCTTTTTGTGAGAGAATGGACAATTGCTTGTTCAGATTGCCAAAGCACATAAATTTCATCCTAACACTAGGCCTAGGGATGTTCCTAATAATATTTCTAGTTGGAAGATACAAGGTCCTACCACAACAATGTATTGTTTCTGAAACTGTTATCTGGTATGGCTGGCTGGCTTATAACCCACAACAAGCAACATTTGTTCAAAATAAATATGAGCCTTTATATATAAGTTCTCGATGTGTGGGAATAAATGACAATTTGCCATATTGATATACACAGGGTCGTCTTCATTTTAGGTTAAACAGATGTGCAAAAAAGGAAACTTCCATGAATGGAACAATTGAAAGTTGTGCATGGTTTCATACCAACCAATTGATATATATTTTTGACAATCATGAAAATGAAATGCTTTTATGGGTAAGGATATAATACCACGTATTAACCAGGTAATAGGTGGTGTGTCACTGACTGTAAATGGTGCATCATCAACTTGTTCTAAACTTAATAGATTGTATGTAGGTTCCTTTTTAGCCATAGTTTTCTGCGTAAGCGTTAGGTGATATGATTTGAACAGGGCTATTTCATTGAGAAGTTGCCAAGACACAAAAGCTGATCTATGTGTTTAAAGTGCCCAATTTAGCTGTATAGTTGCTCTCAACTGAGCCTGTACATGCCGCAATAAATTCAATTTTTCTTTCAGGAGGCTGAGGATAAAATGTGATTTAATGAGTACATTTTTATAGAAAGAGTATGCCTTCTATTGTCGATAACTTTAAAAGTTGTTTGCATATTCTCTTGATTTATTTGCCTAATTCCTTCTGCAGCTTCTTTTTCTGAATATTTATTTAATTTGTTATAAACAGTGTATATTCCTGTAGCAAGGAATCTTTTAGGATGTGGTCGCAGAAGACAAGTAGAAAAATCCATGTTTTCATTAATGGATGAGAAGTGTTCTTTTCCAGCTGAGAGACTAGAGTGTTCTAGCCATCATTGGCATAGTTGCCTACACTGTATGTGGTAACTACTACAGGTGTTTCTGTGTTATACCGTGGATTAGGACAATTAAGTTTGGGTTCAGGAGCGTTAGAAAGGAAATGACCCATGCAGGTATCAGAATCCTAAGGCCATAAGGCAAAACTTTCAACAGAAAATTGGATTGAATTATAGGTTCCATTCTGTATTACATTTATGTCTGATTCAGACATATTCATTTGAAATTGCCAATTATTGAACATAGTCAAATTGGCTTATGGAATAGGAGGCTTCTTTAAGTCCTTCATTGTTCCGAAACCCATACAAGTAGTCTGCTGGATAGTTTTGTCTAAAAAGATTATTTCTTTAGCAATTATGCAGGCTCGAAATAAGGCTTCTTTGCCTTGGATCTACCAGAATTTGGTTCCCTAAATGCTTTTCTCATCAACATTTGCTAGCCGGGTTTTGACTAAATACAGTGGAGTAAATCAGCTTGTGGTTGTGATTAGGTTTCTTGGAAGCTGCTGTGACTTCTGTTTAAAATAGAAGGCTGAAGGATGTGGTCTGTCAGCACTCTGAAAGTACGGGAATTTCTTTAAAAAATTAGGATGGCTCTCAGGAAGTGGAGCCTCACAATCTTCCAATTGTGTGTAATTGTGAATTTCTCTAGGATAACTAGTCCTATGTATGAAATATTGTGCATAATGGTGATAGCAATACATTTCTTTGTAATTTGCAGAGTTCAAATAAGAATCTTCAATATTCAAAGTAGCAAATGCCTGTAAATCCAACATCATTCTTTTAACAGTCTCAATCTCCCAATCATCTGAAATGTAACAGGGTATTATTACATTATTTATTGAAATGTTTATCACATATGGCAAGTGCAAAGCCTCAGTGGGTCCCTAAACAGATTTAGAACCTTTTCCCAAGCTATGCCCTCTGGCACAAGATGAACTGTATTATTCGCAGCAGGGAGACCTCTCCAGAGTGTATGGGATGAGAAGTGTGGTTGCAGCTCATGAACCACAGGCAAGACAATTGTTCGTGGAGGGACATTGTTTACTCAGTAGCAGCAGAACGATGAGTATCTTTGGCAACCACATGATGAGAAGAAAAGTTCCCAAAATTAATCAGGCATAGGACCATGGAGTAATCTAATACTTGTCATGAAACAACTGACAAGCATGGAGCAATCTATTTTGGTAAGTGACTGTAGAATGGGTTGAGAAATCTCCTGTGAAATATCCAGAGTCACTTACAATATTGTTGGTCTCTCGAGGCTCTCGAATGGGTACCAGTTCGAATGATTTAGCCTCAGGTGGAATTTCATAGTAAACCATGGAATTGTGTTGGACAGTAGCCACTGTCATATTGGCAGCATCAGCTGTGTTTTCTGCACTCAAAGTTCTGCATAGAGTGCTAAGCTCATTTATCCCCTGCTGGGAACTTGAGCTAGAAATGTTACTGGTTTGTTCAGGGTGTAGAGTATTCAAAGTAGGGAGAGGCTGGGAGCCACTACTCTGACTTCTTGGTGTCCGTGGAGGTCAGCTGTAGAGGACTGTCCACATAGTGCTTCTTGATGTGGTCAATGGACACCTGTCTGTTTCTCCTTGAGCCAGGCAGAGGGCAAAGAATAACAGTTCTGTTGCCTTTTAACGCGAGAACAGTGATGGATGGTCTGTAAAATGGTTCAAAAGCTTGCTTGTCATGGGTCTTCTCCAAACTAGGTGCCCAACCTTGGGAATCCACATGTCTGCAGCAGTAATAACCTACTCTTCACAGGTGATGGCATCAGAGTGGTTTGTGTTAGACAGCTTGGCTCTGACCTCTTGGATACTCTGTAAAACATTCAAAAGTTTCTCCAAGTCAAATTTATCTTCATCTGACACCTTCCCAGAATTATCTAAGCCAGGCACATACATAGGAACTCCAGTAAGCACCTCATATGGAGTGCGTCCTTCCAATACTTGTCTAGGCAAGTTATTTAATGTTCTCTGAACCCCATACAGATTGTGGTACCAATTAAGACTTGAACTTAGCACCCTAGCAGTCAGAACTTGTTTAATCATGCTATTGGCCCTCTCTGCAACGCCATTTGATTCAGCTTTGAACGGGTAGCTGAATTGCAGACAAACTCCCAGAGCAGAACACAGAACCATTATCAGAATGAAATGAATGAACTGCCCTCATTGACTCTAGGCACTGCAAATCTCTTACGACTGCTGAAGCGCTTACATTTCTCTGTGGCCAAACCCATAGGAATCAGGAATATGGATCAATAGCTACCAATATGCACTTATATCAGTTAGCTGAATTTAAGGGACCAATGTGGTCTAAATTAATTACCCGAAAAATAATATTTTTGAATCATGAGAGAAGCAAAGGTCTTTTTACAGTGGAGGGTTTGATTTGTTCACAAATGTTGCAATCTTGCATAGTCCCAAGTCTGTTCATATAAACTGGTCTACCAGTAAGGTTGCTGTAGCATTGCTGCAGTTGCATTAATTCCTGCATGTTCACAGGCCAACTCCTCATGGGCTCCTTTGATTAAGGGCCTTATTATGAGTTTGGCGGTGCAGAAGCAAGACCGCTACGCTCCCGCATGCCAAACCTGTGTAGGAACCGCCCGCCAGATCAGGAGTTTTCTCCTTGTCTGGCAGGCGGTTATTTGGCGTTGGAAGGGTGGTGCCTATGAAATAGGCACTGCAATGGGAACATCAAAGGCAGTACTTGCACTGCATGGACTGCTGCAGTCTATATCGGGCAGGTACCGGTGTGCATGCACACAGGGAGGGCACATAATGTGCCCCATTTTGTGCATTCACATGGCGTGAGGCACCAGGGGGCCCTCTAGGGCCCCTTTGTTTTCTCACCGCCACACTTTTCATGGTGGTCGCACTGCCATGAAAAGTGTGGCAGTGAGGAAACTTGTAATATGCTTGGCGGGCCGCAACAGCCCTGCCAAGCATATTGTGACCTCAAGACCGCTGCGCCACTGCCAGGGATCTTTGATCCCTAGCAGTTTCGGTGGTCCCAGGGTGGCCCGACCGCCCTGGTCCTAATAGGGCTGTCGGAAGACCACCATGCCCCAGTGAGTCTGGCGGTGCGTAGACTGCCAGACTCGTAATAAGCCCCTAAATCTAATCTGGACAGACTATTCGGTATTATTCTGTCTCCCACTCCTGGCATCGTAACAACAGGAATGTTATCTGAATTTAGGGTGTAGGAGTATTTGTGAGGACAACCAGGAGGAGGTTTCCCAGCTTGCTTGCTTGCATTTATGGCTGTTAAAATATCTGTGTCGGTCTTTGTTTGAGATCTTGTTAGGACTGCTACTTGAACAGTCTGAATTGCAGCTTTTGCAACTAGGGGGCCGATTCCGATCTGGGTCGGAAAGCTCTCCGACCGATCCGGATCCGGATTGTTTTCCGACCGAACCGGACCCCTGCAGTCCAACCGAGCGAGTACGATGCGGCCGTATGCTGCCGGACTCGGTTCGGTCGGACTCCCATTGAAGTCAATGGGAGCCGGTCGTACGACGCGTACATGGGCTCCCATTGACTCAATGGGTATGCTGCGCACAAGGGGGCCCCCTGTAGTGGGTACGCGTTGGTGCCATCCGCACCGTACACGCATGTATAGGGGGGACCCATGGGTCCCCCTGTGTCCGACTCGTATGGCTACGGGTGAAGGGGGGTCCGGCACGGACCCCCGAAGTCCGCTTCCGAGAGCTTTTTCATGTCGGAGGCTCTGACTCGATCCGGCTGTTTGGATCGTGCATCGTACTGGCTCGGTCGTAAAACGTCTCCATTGCGCGGTATGAATCGAGTGCGAACGAGTCGGACGGAGCGGTTCGCACCCGGAAATGAGTCGGTCGGCGATTTCGCGTTCAATCGCATCGTACTTGGGCGTCCGGACCTCAGTACGACTCGGTCGGAAACAAAGCCTCTGACTCGGATCCGGTGAAGCCGAATCCGATTCGGAGCCCTACCGACCGAGATCGGAATCGACCCCTAGGTCTGCTGCACAGTTCCCTTTAGTGTGAATGCCACTACGCTGATGGACCAAATTGTGATTCACATGGACCAATGGAAGCTTGTCTTATACAACTGCTATCTTTCACAAATCTGTTTATTTTTTGTAGGTTTTCCCTTTGAATTCTTGAATCCTTTGTTCTATTCAATCTCCAGTGCTGCAAATCGACATTGTGGCCTAGCACACCAAAACCTGAGTCATACACAATTATTGTGGGAACTGATGAGTCAGTCTTTTGTAATGCACCTAGCAGAGCATGTAATTCTCCATGCTGTGCAATACTGTCACCTAAGAGTTTGGTGTGGGTATGTTGTGGAATGAATTCAACATCCTTCACTTCACCTTACACTGCTGCGCAGGTTGCGGCGTACTCGCATTTGGTTCCTACCACAGTTTGGGCAGAGCCATCTGTGTAAAAGATGCTCTGATACGACTCAACAGGTAAAGTGTCTTGAGTGGTAGCAGTATCCTGCTCATATTGGAGAAAAGCTTGTGCACGAAGAGAAGGATCATACTGAAACTTTACATTCACTGCACTTAAAGAAGAGGCCCACAGAACCCATCTCAGGAGTAGGGCGCATGCATTAGGAATGCTTGACTTTGTGGTCACCTCTAGTGCGGATATAGGAGAAACAATAATAATATGTTTTTCCTGCACCAAAAGGCGCTCTTTCAAAACAGGTGTCTATATGGATGTCAATATTTTTTCAATGGAAGCAAAACATGCTTCTACCAAGGAATACAAGTGTGACTTGTAAGCAATAGGGACCATTGTCCTTCGTTGTAGGTCACATAGGTATAACCATAGTGACTGGGTATGACTCTGATAACTAGGTTGGTTTGATTGTCATTTAGTTTGTAAATATTTAGTCTCAAGCATGTCTGCTTGTAGAGCACGCAAGATATCAGTATATGTTTTCAACCACTGTTTAGAGGAAAACATGGGAGAAATAAGGTCACACAAAAAAGACTTCACTCTCACTCTGCGGAGTGAGGCAAATAAGTGCTACCGTACTTAAGAAATCCCAACAGCGTTTGCAACTTTGTCAGCGTGTTGGGAGGTAGCACACTTCTGGAGGAAATCTGGAGCCAGACCTTCGCCCTAGTTGGATAAATCATATCCCAGGAAGGTCACTGTCAGGTAGACAATCTTCGATTTCTTGA
The DNA here is from genome assembly GCA_963921515.1 of Calotriton arnoldi. NCBI lineage: Eukaryota > Metazoa > Chordata > Amphibia > Caudata > Salamandridae > Calotriton > Calotriton arnoldi. The sequence goes on from CAWUFW010014328.1 coordinate 264,399, forward strand.
AATTACTTTTGTAACCATGTAATGTTCATGTGGTCACCACTCTGTCTACCCTGGTGAGGTGCAGATTCAAATCATCGTCAGTTAGGTAGACATCATAAATATATGACAAAACCTCGAGATCTGGTTGCAAGATCTCCATGATTCGTGCTCAAAACAAGCCACGACTATCATAGCCCATGGGCAAATGTCTTAATGAAAAATGCACTCTGTCAAAACTGAAAGCGGTTAAATACTAACTTTCAGGCACTATATTTTCACTGGAAACCTTTGGAAATATCCATGGTTGTTTTGTATTTTCTACGCACCAGGTTGATCATTAGACCTGTGTTGTGTGCAGTTTGTACTATATATGTTCAGGTGTGCAAATTCAAAATTCTATAGTCTAAGACTATTCTATATGAACCGTCTGGCTTAGAGACGGGAAAAAGGGGAATGTTCATAGGTGAGAGGCAAGGCACTATGATGCCTTGATACTGCAGCTGATCAAATATCACTTTATTATCACGTTTTGCTTCTGGTTTTAAGGGATATTGTGGTTTACTACGTAGGGGAATAACATATGGACTAGAGTGTTTGTCCCATCTGCTTGGTTCTTGTAGAAGGACAGAGCTTATCACACAGTTTTTGCTGGCATACATTTCCCTGATATCTTCAGGTACTATGGGAGAGAAGGCTACCCTTATGACTTCCCCCCCCCCCCCCGGGGTGCTTCATTAATAAAGGCTGGAGGCCAGTCTTCTTCCGCCAGAATGATGCCATAATCATCAGATAATTGTGTCCAGAAGACTGATTTGATTATACATAGTATATCCCCTTCAATTTTTATGTTAAAATTATAAATACTATCAGGACGATTTAAATATTGATCTGGAGTCTTGATCTGTATAAAGTCATCAGTTGGATTTGCACCTGAAACCTCTGAATGTCTGATGTACTATCATGACTTCTGCGGAGCTGTCTAGAAGCGTTCTTGCCCAAGTCCTGTTTCGCAGGAGGACTCGCAGTTGGATTGGCATTGCTTTTTTGGAAAGTCCTGCCACTTTGTATTTTTTACAGGGGTTTTGGAGTCCTATCCTTTCTTTATTTCTCTTTTGTGGACATTAGTCTTGCGTCCTCCTTCACTTTTCCTACTGTATTCTTCTTTTCTTTGGTACTCGGATTGGCTCCCTCTTTCTTTTCTTTTACCTTCAGTGCCCTGAAAAAATATGAAGAATACTGATACCGGACTGGTTTTGAATTTTCTCTTAAGTTATAACCACCCCTGCCAGATTCCCGAGAAGCAGGTGATCCATTCTATCGTTTATCTTTGTTTTTTTGTTTTTTATTCCATTCCATTGCATATTTCCCCATAACTGAACCTTCAGTATCATTTTTAGGCTTTAAATGTGGCTTAACGGGTCGAGTACCTAAGGTATCACTCCGTACAGAGGTATAAACTTCCACAATTATTTTTGGTAGTTCCTGTTCACGGTTTTGAACCGGAACTGCTTCCAGTCTCTGACGTATAGCCAAAACTGAAGCCCCTCCCTTTATGTTGCTTTGGATGATAGAAGAGCCTGTAGAGATGTTCTCCATTAACTTCATCCCTAAACCCAGAGCTGGTGCAGCTTAGTGCTCATTTTGTACCTGTCTTAGTACATCAGGAAGGCCTGCCAATGAAGGCGCACCATGCGTACTGGTATAAATGCATGCAGAGATGCTTCCCCAGAAATGACATTCCTCTACTGGAGGCACCATCCCAAAAGGAAGACACATAGGGGCTTATTACAATGGCGGGCGGTAGCACATCCGCGGTGCTGGCGGAAAATGCCCTTTTCCGCACTCCATCGGCGGTCCTTGCGTCCGCCGTATTACGATGGGCAAAGGTAGCCCATTTCCCATCCGCTGCGGTGTTTCGGGAACCGCCATGAATCCCCTTCCACAGCAGTGGCAGACGGAGCCAAAACAGAGGGACCGCCGTGCGGAATGCGGTTACGACCGCCAGTTGTATTACGATGCCACAAACAGTCCACCACACCGCTGCGGAGAATCTGGCCAATCGAGGATGGCGGTGGGAATACTGCGGATAGCTCCATGTGTTCCTGTCCGCTGGGGAAACGGCGGTCTTTGGCCTTTCCGCAGCAAATCCGACCGCCGCGGACGGATTTTCAGCTTTTCCGCCGCTGAATCCTGGAATTCGACCGCTGCTGTAGGGAGTTTCTGGCGGTACATCCTAATCTGGCCGGCGGTTTTGCCGCGGTACCTGCGGGCGGCAATTTCCCGCTAGCACGGCGGTCGGAATGCTTTTCCGTCTGCCATCGTAATGAGCCCCATAGTCAATATTCTATGTTTATCTTGGGGTGGGGGGGTAGTGTACGGATACACTGCTTCTAACTGGTTGGTCTTACGAGCAATCCAGAAATCCATTTCATCACGCTGCGCAGAAGCTTTTCCCATGATAGCGTTAATAGTCTGTAGACTAATGGTTTACATTTATGCAGGAGCAGCAGGCCCTGGTGTGACATCTGGTCTAGAGTTCAAAGTTCATTGTACAAGCTGTACAAGTCTCCTGCATAAGGCAATTGTGTAATTTAATACCCCTACGACCTCCTCATGGAGTAAGTTGTCAGGTCCAGGAACAGGAGTGTAACCAGCCAAGACTGGCCACGTAGCCCCGTCATTGCTGACAGGCCCCAAATGGACATATCTGTGCATATGGGGCAATTGACCATCAAACCAGTTTTGGTGTTCCTGATAAGTTAAAGGGATTTCCAAATCTTGGTAGGCTGTATAATGTGCTGAAACTCAAACTCCACGCAGGAGTAAAAAGTCTCAAAGGCATACGCTGGATGTGCAGCTATTACATAAGTAACTGGCCTCCTCCCCCCATCGGGGACACCTCAGTATTTGAGATGTTGAGTAACTGCATCCCTGCAATTGACCCTTATAACAATAGATGCTGCCATGATGAATGAATTCAATTTAAAATTTGGAATCTAAGAATTAGAAAACTCACGGAATGAGGAATAACCTTTTATGAGTCAAGCTTTATAAACCTATGGAAATAAGTGCTCCCTCATCTCCAGTAAGAGGTAACCATAATTACTATGGACGTCTCTGTAATGATATAATAATGGTTCAGGTGTGTGTAATAAGTACAAACTACTCAAGGCATAACCGTAAGATGGTGTGCAGACAAAATATTGAGTTGGAAATTTCGAACTACAGAACTATCGAGTCCTAAATATTGTCAGTGAGAAATATCGACAGCAAGAATATCGTTGTTAAGAATATCGATTTGAAGGTAAGAAATATCATTTTTTAAACATACAAGTGAATAATATCGTTTGCAAAAAAATAGTTGTTTAAAATATCTATTTTATAATTAGTGTTATGTATTTAGTATATATTTTAAATGTATGCGATGTATTTTTTTTACATAAGTATTGTTTATGTTTTTTAATATATGTGCTAAATTTTGAGTAGTTATCAATTTTATTTTAATTACATTTTGCTTTTTTATTTCCGTAGTGGTTGTTGGTTTATAGGGGAATAGGGTGGGATGCAATTTTATTCTAATAAATTAATGATATTTTTTTATTTATTAATATTTATTCAATTGAGATTTTGTAGTGTTATTTGTGGGAAGTAATTTATTTTCAATTAATTAATAATTAGTTGTTAATAATTAATGAATTGAAAATTAAATATTGAAATTATGTAATTAATTTTAGGTGCGGGTTGTGGGGTTTATAGGGGTAAAGGGTGAGAAGTAATTTATTTGTAATTAATTAATTAGTTGTTAATTATTTTTAATTAGTTAATTGAAATTAAATATGGAAATTGTTTAATTAATTTAAGGTGCGGGTTTCGGGTTTATAGGGGCAAAGGGTGGGAAGTAATTTATTTTTAATTAACTAATAATTAGTTGTTAATTTATATTAATTATTTAATTGAAAATTAAATGTGGGAATTGTGTAATTAATTTTAGGTGTGGGTTGTGGGATTTATAGGGGAAAGGGTGGAAAGTTAATTAATTTTTATGTGTTCTAATTTGTTTTTTAATTACTAATATTTATTTAATTGATAATTAATTATGTTAATTATGGAAGTACATTTTATTTTTATTTCGATGTGGGTTGTGAATTGTGTGGTGCTATAGTGTAAAATAAATGTATGTAATAATATTTTTGTTTACAAATAATTTCTAACTAAAAATATTTATTTGTTTGAAAAATATTTTTATCTTTTATTTAATATAATATCTGTATGTATTTGTGATATGTATTAAACATTATAATATGTTTTTATTTTGTTTACATTTATAATATTAAATATATTTGTACTTTACTTTTTAACATATTTATATATATTTTTTTATTTTTATTTTTTTCAAATACTTTTTGTTGTTGTTGATATTTTGTTTATTTTTTTAATTTTTAATTGACTGTAGTGGGAATAGTAATTTTTATACCCTCGTAATCCAACACTTTCCCTACTGTTGCACTCATTGGAGTGGGAATAGTAATTTTTATCCCTCCGCTATCCAACACTTTCCCTACTGTTACACTCACTGGAGTGGGAATAGTAATTTTTACCTCTCTGCTATCCAACACTTTCTCTACTGTTGCACTGACTGGAGTGGGAATAGTAATTTTTACCCCTCCACTATCCAACACTTTCCCTACTGTTGCACTCATTGGAGTGGGAATAGTAATTTTTACCCCTTCCGCTATCCAACACTTTCTCTACAGTTACACTCACTGGAGTGGGAATAGTAATTTGTACCTCTCCGCTATCCAACACTTTCCCTACTGTTGCACTAAATGGAGTGGGAATAGTAATTTTTACCCCTCTGCTATCCAACACTTTCCCCACTGTTGCACCTATTGGAGTGGGAATAGTAATTTTTACCCCTCCGCTATCCAACACTTTCCCTACTGTTGCACTGACTGGAGTGGGAATAGAAATTTTTAACCCTCCGCTATCCAATACTTTCCCTACTGTTGCACTGACTGCAGTGGGAATAGTAAATTGTATCCCTCCGCCACCCAACACTTTCCTTACTGTTGCATTGACTGGAGTGGGATATTTAAGTTTAAATATTTTTAAATAGTTTAGGGGCTCATTACGATGGCGGGCGGAAGCACCACCGCCGTGCTGGCGGATGCAAAAAGCACCAGTTACCGCCGGCACGCAGCAGTCCACACGCCCGCCCAATTATGATGCGAAAAGCAGGCCAAACACCGCCGGCAAGCCAGCAACACCGTCCGCCATCAAAGTGCGCCCGCACACGTAGCGGCGCAGCACAACTGACACACACCGTCCGACGAAACACGTCCCGCCCGGCGCATAAATTACGATGCCGCAAACAAACGGCTCCCACGGCAAAGAGACACTGCACGTGAAAGAGAGGCGGAAACACGGACGCAGAGCACGGACAACGAAGAAGCGGCACCCCGGGCATGAATCCAGCACTGCAGGCCCTTCCCATGCTTCTGCTGATGCACCACCAAGGACGCAACGTACCGCGGAGACGCAGGTAGGCACACACACAACAAGTGCACGCAAACAGCGCACACAGTGCAAGGGCGGAAAAAGCGGACAACCCCCCACCAGCGCGTGCACACTACACATCCACCATTGCATCCACATATGACACACAGGCCAAATCCTAACATCGCAGAACACATGTGTACACACCACCTGGGACTAGGAACCAACCACCCCGTCACGGCCCCAAAGCGCCGATGACGCCGCCACACATGCGCACAACGCAGAGGCCAACCGCAGCGCCATGCATGCGTCGCACACAGACACAGGGACACAACCAAGCAGCACACACATCAGCCCCACCCCGAACGCACATGACACGTGACAGGCCGGCCACAGACATGTCCCCAACGCCCAATTCACGGACAACACCCAACGCCACACAACCGACGCACACATGTCAGTGAAGTCACGCAACAGCAGGACACACCCCAGTGTAACAAACATGGCGAAGCACACAGCGGCGGCAACACCAACTAGGAGAAGCAGGGCTCCCTTCGGGAAGAGGAACACCAGTACCACACTGAAAAACCCATACCACCCTGCACATATGAACAAGACACATGAAACGGAACACCAAAGAGCCCGGGGACCGACAACAGGTGGCCCAAGAATTACATCCACACACAAGGCCCAACGCAGAGCGGAAAGGCAGCCTGCCGCCCACACAAGGGAGAGCAGACAGCACTGAATGACCTTCCATTCCAACACCGAAACCACAGCCCTACGACAGAAGCCGGTGAATACAGCCATTGTCCAAGAATAGACCAACACAGGCATGCCGAGGAGACCGACCACAGGGCAGATAGCGCATATCACAGAAGCACACAACGGACGGGGAAGAAAGAAGAAAACACTCCCCCATGTCGGCCACATGCAAGTTAATTGGAAGGAGTCACACAGCACTGACCTTGAACTGTCTGAGAAGCATGTGGGAAGAGGGCCCGTGTCCTCCAAACAAGCCAACAGAACACAAGTCCTGTCTCCCCACGACTACACAGAGCTCACAGCAACCCCGGAGCGTGCACATTGCAGACTGCACACACAGCCGGAGCACGCCACCTCTACGAACCGCTGCGAAATGGCAACCGCAACACACCTACCCAACTACGCCGAACAGCTCAAGCTGTACCAAACCAACACGATACATACATTGGGATGCGATCTCCTGTCCCTGCTGAACGTAAGTTACCGACTGACTTACCGCATCACATTGTTCAGCTGCGTCATGCCCGTCTTCTACTGTCGGAGGTGTCCCTACCAGCATCCCGTCGAGATATGCCTCTCCAACCCGGCATGTCTGAAGGCGGACCTGCTACCACTACTCCTCCCTCTGGACGCACACGACAGGGCCTGCTCTGCCTATGGGGGCATGGCGTATGTGGCCAACATCGCACTGAAATGGAACCACTGTGCCTCCACACGACGGATCATCCAGAACAGCTACATCGAATGTCACCCAGCATGCCCCATCATGGTCCTCCAAGGGACAACCTACGAACAACACCTTGACAGCCACCATCCGCTTCATTGGCTGGCAAACATGTACACCACCAATGACATGGAAGCCCTGCTGGACGGCATCGCATACCTGACAACCTGTAAATACGTCGGACCACAACGCAGGTTCCCCGAGTGACCTATGAAGTCCAACCCCGCACCCATGCTCAGCTTCCGCACGGACTGGCCAGTCACCACCACAACAGCCATACCAAACGACCGGCAACTGTAACCACACCATCAACGACATCGCCATGACATCGGATATGACCGGGACATGCACACTGTTCCCCATCACATCCAGGAACACCGCATGCATCGTGGGAGGCAGTGGCATGGGCTCTGTGCATCGCACCCACATGGACGGAACTGCACGAACAACCAGGACACGACATGGATCCAGCGCACATGGACACACACACCGCTCAGTGGACATGAATAGGTCGCCTGGAGTCTGTGGGTGCTGCACCCCTCCCACCCCCGCCCCGGGAATCCCATACCAGGACCTTTGCATGGACGACAAGTGCATACAACAACAACACGACCCCAGTGACTGTGACATGTCCAGTAACCACCACAGTGCAACAACAAGTGGCACGCCGCTGCATGCACGCAAGCACATGCCCTGATGTCATCTCACATGCACGCGTGCATGAGGAACAACCGCAGCAAACCTGTCACATGGAACTGAGATGGACTGTGCCCATGATGCCGAGCGGTCTGGTAGGCTACATGTATACCGTCTGTGTCAAAGTCCGCAGCTCCGCAGCTATACGTAAATGTACATTAGCACAGCCTTGGCCAAGCAGATGTAACCCCACACCCTATCCCATTTGTTATCATGCTCAGTATATCCTCCACATGTATTCCGCTGCCAGTAGTGTCCACTATACTGCATCACAGAGGACAGAAGACTCAATATAATGTTTGAAACCAGAACTGTCTCCGCTGACTCATTTCACAAGTACGAATGAGAGAGGATGAGAGTATGTGAAGTACACGGCAGTCGTGACATGACCATGTAGTCCACTGGTATTGGATGTCAACGCAAATGAGTAGCACTACTGTGGAAGACACACATGTGTCGTGTGAAGTCGTATGGACGCAGTGCTCAGGTGGGTGGGTGCGACGGGTAGATGCGCACATGCCAAGTTGGAGCACGCCGTGTTGGGAGGGGTCATGAACAGTACACCACCGCTTCCCTGGGCATTGTGAGAGGACACCTGTCGGGGGGGAGTGAACACGTGTGTGCACAGCAGCCGGGCACACGTACAAAGCGGTACCAGGCGCACCTCAGCCCACCCTCTGTGGACAAGCTGGATCCTGTTGTGCGCCCGCCATGCCCCTTGACAAGGCACACACAGCCCCAGTCGACCAGGTGTAACCCCAACATAGTCAAAGCGCACAGGCGATACAGGGCACGGGATGGCAGTGGAGCATGGTGTGTGAGAGGTCTCCTCGCGCTCCTCCTGGTCATATCACGCAGGCAATAGAACCTCAACGTCTAGCATGGCACAAGTCAAATGGAAGTGTAGGGGGACGCACCACAGCACGAGCAGCACTGACGTCACGGGAGGTGGCTCGCACCATCCCATCCATTGCCCATCTTACCAACCACGCCACATGCCATTGCGACTAAGTGCAAGCGCGTGCGCCACCACCCCCGAGCCCTCCCCAGAGAGGCCAAAGAGTGAATGTGTGGGCCAACAGCCACAGACGGACGCGGCCTGGCCGCAAGGGCAGCCACAGCCACTGGGTGTCGCAGGTGGCGGATCCGGAAGGCGAAGACTGTGATGCATAGTCCATGCAGGCCGGGTCTCCATTTGGGGCACCACGCAGGTGGACGGGCGTCCCGCCACACATCATACCCTGAGACAGCCCACTCGTGCAACTGGACCCACACATACACTCCTTGCCCTCTCTGGTGCGAGCTTGGGGCTGCCTGTGCAAGCGCTAGCCTCGCAGGTGAGCATGCATATTGGGGGCGAGGGGAGGACATGAGGGCTGGGGCGATGATGACTGTATCACTGTCAGTTAGTACAAGGGATGACCCAGATGTGGAAAGGAAGAGACGTGTCCCGTGTGTACTGCAACTAGTCGCCAATCCAACTACCCCCCCATGTCCGGAATGTAAGCCCGCACCTAGGCCCGCCCATCCGCCACATCGAACATACCACCAGCACGACAACCTTCCCATTCGAAACACTGACTGGGGGTGGCGACCAGTGAACAATCATGTGTAGCCTACCCACGCGTACATGTGGGCCCTCCATGATCCATGTCACCTGCGGCAAAGACATGACATGCGCAATGAGGGAAGTGAGGAGAGCGGCCCGCCCCACGCGCAGAAGGTGCATCAGCTCCACAGACCCAGCAGCGAGTCCAGCAGGGGTCACATGTGCAGGGGCAGCTGTGCCTGGTGTGAAGGCACATGCATATAGACAGCACATCGACCAATGTGTAGTCTGCCCACATCCACAGTCCATCATCATGCGGACATAGGAATTGATCACAGGGCAACACATATTAGTTGGTGCACCCACCGCGACCAACAATGCGCAATCATCGACGTACCCGCCCTGTGCATGGCCCCCCACCCAACGGAGGCACATCCAGTGCCACCATCCCACACACACAAGCCTTCCACGGAACATGCTGTGTCCAATGGTCAGTACAGAGTCAGCGCCCATCTGGTGGAACCTGAACAGGAGACACATGCACACACATGCCAGCTCCCACTATGTACGTCTGCCACCTTGCACGTGCAATGCAACCTCTCACCTGTGACGTGTGACTGCAAGCACACAGCCGTCTTGGCATGGGGCTGTCAATGTGGACACCAGTCAATGTTTCGGGAGCTGTGATCCGTACAGTGCTGTACATAGGGTGCAGTGCTGACACCTACTACTGTCTCATATCCCCTCGTGCCACAGGTCCCACTTGTATTGGCCGCTCAGCCCGTGCCCACATCGTCGTCGTCGTGTGCCATACTCATCCAGCCTCGGAAGCAGTTCCATGCTCAGCAGACACTCATGTTGCCGTGGCGTTGCCGCTTGACGGATATGCAGTCAGTCCCCATCAGCACGCCCCGCAAGTCATTGGGGCCTAGATCCCCATGTGCATGCACATGGCAGTGGTATGTCTCACTTACCATTGCCATTGTTGGGAGACCTGTGTAAGTGTATTGTGGCCGTGCCGTCCCAGCTTGACAGCTGGGCTGTGGCTCATGTGCTTGCTCAGTCATGTCAGTGATGTGTATGCGAAATTGCTATGTGCCGTGTTGCTTTGACATGTGTCCTCTGCCATTTAACCCAGGCGGAGACCGAACATTGACCGCCCATACCAATTGCTGGCGGACATGGACGATACAGAGGTAATCAGGAAGTTTCGGCTGGACAGGCCAACTCTGCATCGACTGTGTGCCATGTTAGAGCCCCATCTCCGTCCCCGCAGGGTGTATCCGACTGCTGTCACCCCCACGGCTAAGGTGATGGCCGCCATGCATTTCTTCGCCACTGGGTCATTCCAGCACACAGTGGGCAGTGGAGGAGGGATGTCCCAGCCCATGTTCAGCAAGGTGCTGAGGGATGTACTGGCAGCCATGATGCTGTACCGGAACAGGTACATCCGCTTCCCCAGGGCTCGTGAATTGGCGGCAGTGAAGGGTGCATTCTATGCCCTTGGCAGAATCCCACACGTCGTGGGAGCCATTGACTGCACTCATGTTGGCCTTGTTCCACCACAGGCCACTGAGCACCTGTACCGCAACAGGAAGCACACGCACTCCCTGAATGTGCAAGTGGTGTGCCTTGCGGACATGGTGATCACCCACGTGTGTGCAAAGTTTCCAGGCTCGGCCCATGACGCACACATAATGCGCAACAGCATCTTGCCACGACTGATGGCCAATCTGCAACAGGATCGTGCCTGTATTGTCGGTGAGTATGTGGAGTGGTGTAGCGTGCTGGTTGTGCGATGCTGTCCCCTGTCCAGTTGGAATAGCTACGGTTCTCTGTGTCCCTCACACCCAGGTGACTCTGCGTATCCGAATGGGGCATGGCTGCTCAGTCCATTGAGGAATCCTCGCACCCCAGCAGACGATCGATACAATGAGGCACATGGGAGGACCAGACGTGTGGTCGAGCGTACCTTTGGCCTCCTCAAGTCCAGGTTCAGGTGCCTGGACCGCACCGGGGTGCACTGGCGTACTCCCCACAGAAGGTGTGCCAGATAGTGGTGGCGTGCTGCATGCTGCACAATCTGGCCATTCGGAAGCAGATCCCCCTCATTGTGGATGACGGAGATCAACCAGGGCCCCAGCCCGCAGACCAGGACAGCTCGAGTGAGGTGGACAGCGGAGAGGAGGAAGCTGGGAATGTGCGCCAGCAGCTCATCGCCCGCTACTTCACTTGACGGTGAGTGTCCATGTACGACGGATGATGTGTCTGTATCTGTGTAGGTGTGTGTGTGCTGTGTCAGGGTGGCCGTATGTTCACTGCGTGCAGTGTGTCAACGCTCCATGGCCAGGGTAGTATGCCACTGTTGGTGACTGTGGCATTGTGCCCTATTGCTCTGTGCGATGTGTGTACATTGCTTGTAGTTGTTGACATGTACTGTGTGATGGGTGTGTGACACACTCATTGAATGTGCTCCTGTTCTGTCTCCCACCCCTAGGTCCCTACAGGCCCTCCGGATTCCATTGCCATGCCACGCATCAGGTGCCCTTCCGCCCAAGGTGGCCGTTGTATTCCGTACAAATAAAACACAGGGCACAAACAGCAGTTAGTGAATAAGGTGCATTTATTACGAACTGTGACATGTGATTGTGTGTAAGGTGATAACAAAAGTGGTGCGTGCAGTGACAATGAGCTGTCGGTCATGGCTGCGTGATGATCAGGGTGTACCCACTGGTTCTATGTCCATAGTCCAACACACACATGCCATCCAGCTGGCTGTGTGGAGTGGGATCGTAGAGCAAGTCAATGCAGTGGCTGGTCAAGGAAGGCTGGCGGAAGGCTGGCTGGCTGCCTCACTTGCGACTGGAGCGTGCAAAGTCCTCCCGGGAGATCTGTTTCCTCTTCGGACGGCCCCTTCCACGTTTGGGAGGGGGTGTGTGGTGGCGACCTGCTGGTGGTGGGTGAGGTGTGCTCACTGGCTGTGGACGCAGGGGAAGTGGACACTGCTGGCCGACCCTGCGCCCTAGCAGGTGGTGGCGGAGGTGGTGTTGCTGGCCTTGCCTGTGACCCCACCGCCACCACCAGCTGGCCCATGAGGTCCACGAGTTGGTCCATACGGGACACGAATTGGCCCATATGGGCGTCCATGGACCTCAGCACCCCCAGCACCTCCCGCGTGTCAGTGGCAGACCTGGCCCATTGTCCTTGGGCCTCTTCATAGGCCCCAAGGACTCTGGCCATTTGAGGCAGGGCATGGCTCCCAGGGGAGGCTGGCGTTTCCCTGACCCTGCTCCTCCTACCAGTCCTGCTGCCACCGGCCTGCCCACTAGCCACATTGCACACCACGGTCCTCGCTGTGGCTCCCAGGGTGGATCCAGTCGGCCGGGCCACCACCTGCGCTGGGGCTGGTGCCAGCGAAGACGTGGTGGTGGTGGAGGCGGTGGTGGTCGGTGCGGCGATGGTGGCGGTTGCGGCAGTGGTAGTGGCCGCAATGACCGTGGGTGTGGCCGCAACGACAGTGGCAGCAGGGGACTGGGACTGTTCAGCATCCCTGGATGATGGGTTGGTGGGTAGGAGGGGTACTGGGGAGCGGCTGGGCCCTGCCACGCCAGATGGGCCAGCTTGGTGGTCCGTGTCCGAAGAGGTGGACAGATCCTCCAGATCCGTGTGTCCTCGTTGGGGGCTTGTAGGCTGGCTGTGCTGGCTGCTGTCTCCATCCCCAGCGTCCAGCAGTTCGTCACCTGTGGAGAAAATGAGATTTGTTATTGTGTTGCACCTGGCGAAGTATGTATTAGTCGTCTGACATTGGCAGTTCGTGCAATCTCGTACATGGGTTTCCCGGAGGCGAGTGTGTGGCTGTGGCATCTGTAGTTGTGTGTGCTAGGCAATGGGACTGTGTGCTGTGCACATGTGGCATGGGACGGATTGGCCATGCCGATGGGTGTGTTGCTTTGCCCCTACTCATTGTGACTCTGGTGTATGCGGGCTCCTGGCCCATCCTGGGTCTGGTTTGTACTTTGCTTTTGGAGTTCATATGGAACGCTTAGGAACGCATATGGCAACATGGGGGCCATGCCCCAGATTCGCATTTGGGATGGAATATGCTTTTGGGGTTCAAATGGAACGCTTAGGAACGCATATGGCAACATGGGGGCCATGCCCCAGATTCGCATTTGGGAGGGGATATGCTTTTGGGGTTCAAATGGAACGCTTAGGAACGCATATGGCAACATGGGGGCCATGCCCCAGATTCGCATTTGGGAGGGGATATGCTTTTGGGGTTCAAATGGAACGCTTAGGAACGCATATGGCAACATGGGGGCCATGCCCCAGATTCGCATTTGGGAGGGGATATGCTTTTGGGGTTCAAATGGAACGCTTAGGAACGCATATGGCAACATGGGGGCCATGCCCCAGATTCGCATTTGGGAGGGGATATGCTTTTGGGGTTCAAATGGAACGCTTAGGAACGCATATGGCAACATGGGGGCCATGCCCCAGATTCGCATTTGGGAGGGGATATGCTTTTGGGGTTCAAATGGAACGCTTAGGAACGCATATGGCAACATGGGGGCCATGCCCCAGATTCGCATTTGGGAGGGGATATGCTTTTGGGGTACATGCTGTGAGCCATGGGTGCCGAACGTGACATGTGTTATGGCAGCATGACAGTGCATGGTCTGAGGTGTGTGCATGCCTGACATGCCCTGCATATTTGCTGTCTGTTGTGGTTACTGGACATGGCATTGGACGCATCGTTATGAGTGAGTGATAGTTGTGTGCCAGCCAACGTATTGCAGTTGTCCCATCTCCTTGGTGTGCGTGCTGCCCTGTGCCATGTGCATCACTGCAGTGCTCGGGGGTGTGGCCCATGTTGTGTGTTGTTGCTCACAGTGTGTCGTGCGCTTAATTGACTTCTGGCACATGGTTGGTCATGGGCATGTGTCTTAGCGTGACTGCTGTATGTGTGGCAGCTGTGCGGATGACATGCCTTTCATGTGACTGGGGCTGACGGATGGGATGGATGGTATGTTGTATGTGCATGGTGTGTCTGTGAGTTTGATGGGTTCAGTGGTGTTCGTGTGCATTTCTGTTGTTCCGCTCTGTTGCGTCTAGTGTTGTTTGTCTTACATAGGCGTAGTTGTGGGGTGTGGGGTTGACAGGCAGTGGGGGCTACATGGACAGGACTTCAATGGTGTTTCGGTTGTGTGTGATGAGTTGCACAGTGGCTGCCGTGTGGGACTATATTCAGTGTGGCTTGTGCATGCAGACGTGGCTCCTTGGGTGTTGCTATGTCTGTGATGGGTCATGTGGGGTGTGAGTCTGCTGTTCATGTCCGTGTGCACATTGTTCACTTGTTCGTGACGGTGGGCGGTGCTGCGTGTTCGTGTGCTACGTGACATGTCCCATGTGTTGGTGGTGTTATGGTCCTCATGCCTCCAGTAATCCAGCCCTGTCCAGTTTCCCACCTGCAAGTTGTTCGTGCGTGCACTGTACTGGATGCCACATGGCTCTAAGCGGGGGTGCTCCATGTTGCAGGTCTGTGGGGGTGGGGGGTGTAGTGGGTCGTGGGGGTGGCTGTACACCCACTGACACCGATTGCTGTGGACCGTGATGTCTGCCTTTCGGCTGTCGTTGTGCACTGCGGTGGCTGACACGTGGCTGTGGGGTGTGGGGGATGCTCCTCCTTGCTGTGCTGTGGGACTGGGGCCTGGTGTGTGTTGTACTTGGGCTGTCCACCGTCCCACCCACTGCACTTTGTGTTCCTGCCACTTACCTGTTACTTGTCGGTTAGTGCAGCTGTGGCGGACACATGGGTGTGGTGGGTGCTCGTTCTGGCGCTTCTGGCATATTTGGGGACCTGTTGGTGGTTACGTGGCTGGCTTAGTGTACACATGTCCCCACGCATCTTACAGTTGTTCGGTTTGGCCTGTGTGTGGTAGTGTCTGTTGCATGTGCGTGTGATGTGTTGTGTATTGTGTGCTGGACATGGGGGTGTTTGTCCCTGGGAGCTGTGGCATGGTGGTTGCGCATGTGTGTACATAGCGGTGTGCTAGTATACATTAGTTTGTACTTACCAGCCTCCACTCCCCCTGCTAATCCGGCGAGGATCTCCGGATGGATTACGACTCGCACCTTCTCCTCCCACGCTTTGAAGGTCTTAAAGAGCGCGGGATTCCCTCCGCCAGTGACGGCAGCCAGCTCTCTGTTTTTGCCCTCCTTCTTCTTGACCAGGCTCTTTACGTCATTCCAACGTTTGTTTATCTCGACTCTGTTCCTGGGCAGGGTCCCGACTGCATTGACCTGGTCTACGATCCGGGTCCACATTCTGTTTCTGGTGGCTAGTGGTGTGTGCTGGACCATGTTCCCATAGATTTGTGGGTACACCTTGATGATCTCGTCGACCATGACCGTCAGCTCCATGGGCGTGAACTTGGGCATCCTTTGTGGTGCCATGGTGTTTGTGGTGCTGGTGCGGTGTGTGTTGTGTAATGTGCAGGGGGTTTGTGGTGCCGGTGTTTGGTGGTGGTGGTGGTGGTGGTGGTGGTGGTGGTGTTTGGTGGTGGTGGTGGTGGTAGTGATGTGTGCGTTTCTGTGGTGTGCTGCTGTCCTTGCTGTGTCACTGTGTCCTCTCCTCTCCTCTCTGGTTTGCAATGTAGCAAGGGGTTGTGGTCTGTGGGAGTGCTGCTTTTGTACTCACCTATGTGGGTGTGTCCTCATGGTCTGTTGTTTTCAGGTGTGTTGTGTCTGGGGTTCTGGCCTTTGTATTTTTTGTTTGTCCGGGGGGTGTTTTCGGGATGTGTACTGTGCTTGTGTATTTGTGTGTGCCTTGCTGTGTGGACTTGTTGGCCATGTTGTGTGCTATTGGTTTTGTGTGCGGATGGTTTCTGTGCAGGTACGTGAGCGCCATGGCTTCTGCCGTGTCGATTCTCATCGGCGTTGTTTGCGCTGGCGGGCGGTATATTTGTTGTTTTTCCGCGCTCATGGTGGTGCGATCGTAATTTCACGTGCGGTGTGTCGGCCGTGTGGGCGGGCGGTTTTGTGTTGTCGTGCGTGTTTCCGTCCGTGGCGGGCGGTTTGACTCCAACTCGGACGTTGGCGGGCGGTATTTTGTGTGATTTTTCCGCCGATGGCGGTTTTCGGTTTGTGTAATCGTAATGGCGTGGTCGGTGTTCAGGCGGTGTGTGCGGGCGGATTTTTGCCGCTTCCATGCCTGGCGGATTTTTTTACGCCGGGTATCGTAATGGGCCCCTTAATGTTTTAATTAAGAAATGAATATTTTTTAACATAAATTTTATGTTATTGGTATATGTATATATATATTTATTTGTTACATTTTTATATATTTTTTAAAATTATAAACTAAATTTAAATTAATAGTTTATTAAAATGTTTTACAGTAAATATATACAATAATTATTATATATGTGTGTCTAACTGTTTTAAGTTAAGTTTATTTGTTATTTTTGTTAAAATGTATATTAAATCCTTTTTTTCAATATAATTTTATTATTTAATATTTTATATATATATAAAAACCGATATTTTTTACATCTGTATTTATGTCATCGATATATTTTTTCCGATATTTTTGTACTCACCTTTATAAATATAGGAGGTCGATATTTTTGACATCTATATTTATGACTCGATATTGTGGTATGAGGATGTTTTGGGTGTGTACCCCGTAAGATAGATGCCCCACGTTGGGTGCGAACTATTGCGTAAGTTACGATTTTGGTGTAACTCTACATGGTGTGTTTTCCGACCCACGGGTCACAAGGGTGAACTTGGTTCAATGCACCAGTTATTAATGTGAAAGGGAAGTTATTTCAGCATGTAATTTGCATAGAGGTATTGCTTTTGGGTTACAAAAAATCCCATAAAGGGATCAGGGACACTGTGGAAACAGAAACAAACCTTATTTCATTATTCACAGTATCATACACTCTGGGGCCGATTACGATCTCGGCCAATAGGGCTCCGAATCGGATCCGGCTGAACCGGATCCGATTCGGAGCCCTATTTCCCGACCGATTCGTACGTGCATCTGGGCAAGCGAGTACGATGCGTGCGCGCGTGAAATCGCCGACCGACTCATTCGCAGAACCCGACCGCTCCGACCGACTCGTTCGTAGAACCCGACCGCTCCGACCGACTCGTTCGGACACGACTCGCACGCGCAATGGAGACGTTCCCCGGCCGGGTGAGTACGATGCGCACCTTGAGGAGTCCGACCGACTCGCGCAGTCCGGCTCCAAGCAGCAGTCGGAGCCGCACTTGGGGGGTCCGTGTCGGACCCCCTGTACGCCTAGCCGCATGAGTCGCGCACAGGGGGGACCCATGGGTCCCCCCTTCCTGTGCGTGTACGGCGCGAGTCGCTTCGACGCGTACCCGCTGTAGGGGGCGCCCTTGTTCGCCTCGCTCCCATTGAGTCAATGGGAGCCCGCGTACGCGTTGTACGACAGGCTCCCGTTGACTTCAATGGGAGTCCGACCGAGTCGAGTCCGATGTCATACGTGCGCATCGTACTTGTTCGGTCGGGCTGCTAGGGTCCGATTCGGTCGGAATTCTCTCCGGGTCCGGCTCGGTCGGAGAGAATTCCTGCCCGAATCGGAATCGGCCCCTCTGTAGTAAGAAGAATGAACACTTTTAAGTAAAAAATGTTTCTTCCTCTAGGAACAATCTGTTTCTCAATACATCTAAGACAACTACACAGAATATTATAGAAGAAGGTATGTTCTAAATAACGAAAATGAATGAACATTTGTAGCATTGTTAAAATGTCATTTAAAAAGCAATACAGAACCTTACTCCTTAACATGTGCTTCTATGCGCTAACCTGTAAGAGCATGGAAGTCAGAGCAACTTGCAGTCTAGAGTTTCTTAGGGATATGAGACTCACTGCATACCTTGTTGAAAGCAAAGGCTGTCTTTTCTCAGCGTAGGCACAAAGACAGTATTCCCTGTCAAGGGCAAACACACACTGTGGTAGCAGTCAGTCAATCTTCCCCAGGGACTCCACGTTAAAAGTTTCTGGCTTCAGATGAGATGTAACATCCGCAAAGTGTGCCGGCAGTAGGTGAGACCGTCTCTGGCAGAATCTCGAGGAATAATCTTGATGAAGGACCTCTCCTGACGAGTGGTCAAGAAAGCGTCCTTATATACTAACATTTATCAGAAGTTGGAATTTCTAACATAAGTTTAAGAATGTCTGACATAGATTATGTGCATTTAGGCACACGTCCTAGATGTTTATGAACATATAAGGTAAAAGGACGTCAATTCAGACAACACAATTTTGGTTAAATGTATTCTCAATTATCCTTGACATAGTAAAAAGTAGACATATGACCAAACAAATGTCGCATTGATGGTCAAATTTGTGTCATTAATCGAATGGCTTGATGCTTTCACGGTTCTTAGAAAGATAAGGTCAGGCAACATCTGCGTTGAATGGCGGACATGACAATGATTCTGCATAAATCGGGAAAAATGGCGACTCTCATTGTGTGAGAAAGGGAATATGGCGACCTCCTCTAGTCAAGATGGAGTCGGGGCCTATATAAGATGGAGTCAGACCTTAGGGACTTTACATCAGTGGGAGGCAGGGGGTAGGGGGAAGAGGATGGATGTGGCAATGTCATGTGCCGATGTGATGTGCAGCCAGGTTTCAGTGAAGAAAAGCAGGTCTGGGGCATAGTCGTGCAGCAGGTCGCAGATCTTTGTGGCTATTTGATGAGTGAGCGGGTGTTGAGGAGCATGCATGTTAGTGCAGAATGTGCTGTAGGGGCTGCAGTAGATCAGACTAATTGCTAAGTTCATCCGAAGAGACAGGTCTTGAGGTCCTTCCTGAATTGCGTCAGCGAGGTTGATTTCCTGAGGTGGATGGGTACGGTGTTTCATGTCTTGGAGGAGAGGTAGGAGAAAGACATTTCTCCGGTTCTGGTCTTGCAGATTCGTGGGACGGTAGCCAGGGAAAGCTGGGTAGACGGGAGATGTCTGTTGGGTACGTGGATCATGAGGCAGTGGTTCAGGTATGCAGTTCAAGCGTTGTGAAGGGCATTGTATGCCTGGGTGAGGAGTGTTAAGGTTATTCTTCTGTCGACTGGGAGCCAGTGTAGGTCGCAGAGGTGTTGAGTGATGTGGCTGCGACGGGGTATGTTGAGGATTAGTCTTGCTGAGGTGTTCTGGACATTCTAGAGTCTTCGGAGGAGTTTCTGGGTGACGCCGGCATAGAGTGCGTTGCTGTGTTCGAGTCTTCTGCTGATGATGGCATGGGTTACTGTCTTCCTGGATTCAGTGGGGATCCATCTGAAGGTCTTTCGAAGCAGGCGGAGTGTGTTTATGCAGGCCGAGGAGACGGTGTTTATCTGGCTGTCCATTGTGAGCGAAGAGTCCAGAACGATGCCGAGGTTTCGTGCATGGTTCGTGGAGGTAGGGAGACTTCCTAGAGCATAGGGCCACCAGGAGTTGTTCCAAGCAGAGGCTCCCAGGATGAGGACTTGTCTTGTCCAAGCTGAGCTTCAGGCAGCTGTCCTTCATCCAGGTGGCGACGGCTTTCATTCCTTTGCAGAAGTTGTTCGTGACGACAGTGGGTACTTTGGTGAGGGAGAGGATCAGTTGGGTGTCATCAAATAACAAGGTAACAAATAACTAAAGCTAATGTATATAGTTATTGCTACAACTTACAAACATATCCATTGTAAAAGAAAACAAAATACTAAAAATAAAAATAAAATAAAAGCAAGGTCACTAAAGTATCTGAAACACTAAAAAGACTTTTTTCAAATCAAAT
The DNA here is from genome assembly GCA_963921515.1 of Calotriton arnoldi. Classification (NCBI taxonomy): domain Eukaryota; kingdom Metazoa; phylum Chordata; class Amphibia; order Caudata; family Salamandridae; genus Calotriton; species Calotriton arnoldi. The sequence goes on from CAWUFW010014328.1 coordinate 284,406, forward strand.
GTTTTAACTGAAGCAGTAAACTAACATTTAAAGTAAAAATAATGGTTAGATATAATTAAAAAATACCCTAAAACATAAACTCCAAACTGAAAATGTTATTAAAAACAAAACAACACAACTATCAAATGTGTTTATTTCAACAGACTGCAACAAACGAAAACTGTGCAATAAAGAAAAAAACCTCAATATGGCCAGCAAAACAAAAATTAACAAATACAATGAAGAAAAGACAACATCAAAAAGTCAGTAAAAAATGTGCAGCTGCTGTGTAAAAATGTTTAAAAAAATGATAATTTGTACTATTTATTAAAATAATATATATTTTTTAAGTTCTAAAACTCACAGCCAAAATGTCCGAAACGCCAAGTACATCAAATCATAACAAGGGAGGCTGTTATTAAGTTATAGAGGATATACAAATAGTATACAGAGCACCACCAGTGAAAGAACACACTGGAAATTCACAAAATATTATTCTAATGCATGTTATGGCTGAGCTACCACTGAAAGTAAAATAGTATAAACTGTTTGGGAACATAGCCATCCACTAAAGTTACAGAAATAGAAATGAGAAATATTTTTAAGACCTTAAAGTGCACAAGCCCACAAGAGCAAACAGAAATGATTCTTAACAATACTATAGCAAGCATTCTTAAACAGGCAATAGGCTAACTCCCTACATTACCAAATCTAAAAAGATTAATTGCCAGAACAAGTAGAACTGTGATTAAAACTCCATTGGGATCTAAAACATATGAAGAAGTAGACACTTACTAACCACAGATAAAGAAGGAAACTTTTTATTATATGATGACCACAATAACAATAAAAGGTTTTTTACGCTACTAACAATAATTTGCTAACCTTAGCACAATGTAAAACATGGATGATGAATGGCACTTTAAATTGTGCCTTACACCATTCAGTCAAATATACCCAATACATGGTCAATATCAAAATAATAGCATCACATTAGTGTATGCACTGTTACATAACATACAAAGTGCATTTTATAATGAAATGCTAGCATATAATAAATAGTAAACTAACAACTATAAAAATCATAGGATTATACTTAAAATCTTCTCACTCACTGCAATTCAAATTTTAAAAAAAACCAGTTACAATATTGTGGCTGTAGTCCTGGTTAGTTGAAAGGAGGATCTCACAAATTACAAACCTGGAAAGTGAAAGTAGAACTCAAAAAATATAATCCTACAGAAGTATTGATAAAAAAGAGCCACAAAATGTCAAAAATAATGTATACATAAACCAGACAAAAATATAACATCCAATATGACTCCAATAATCCAAAGAATCTATCCAAAATGCAAAGAATAAGCTAACAATCCATGAAACCCGAATAATAAAGGAAAAAGTAAAAAATAATTATTTTCCTAGGTTAAAAACAAAATGCATCCAGGTTAAAAATAATGCACAAGATCTGAAAAAAACCCTGTAAAGTACAAACATATAAATCTACAAACAACATTTAGAACTCTCATATAAAACTCCTCTGAATAGAAAAGCATAAATTAAATCGGAAATAGAATTAAATAGAAAACATATAAAATATATATAAATATTACATTTTACAATGAGGCCTACCACAATGCCCTAAACTAAATAATACATTCTACTTTAACAAACAGCACTAAAATAACATTCAAATAGAAGCCTAACTATGGGGCTTATTAGGATGGCGGGCGGACTTTAGTCCGCCCGCCATCCTAGCGGTAACGGGACCGCCCGCCTGCCATGCGGCGGTCCCGCCACCCTAATCATGATGCGACCGCCACCGCGGCAGTCGCATCTGGCGGTTTAACATTGCGGCGGGTGCTGCTGGCTGCAGCACCCGCCGCAATGGTAAAATGCCATGTTGTGCATGTCCATGCACAACGTGGCAGGCACCGCGCGGTGCCTGCCACCTTGTGCATGGACATGCAGGGGGGTACCATGGGTACCCACCAAGTGCACCTCCCCCACCCCCCGGGGGCCCGCCTCGCCAGCCTTTCCATGGCGACATCGCCGCCATGGAAAGGCCGTGAAAAGCTCACATCATAATATGGATGGCGGTGCCTGCTAGGCACCGCCACCATATTGTGCCCCAGCTCTGCCCGGCCAGCAATCGTAACGATTGCCGACCGGCGGAAAGTCCGTCCGCCGCGATACCCACCGCCATCGTAATATGGCGGTGGGTAAATCACGTTACGATGGCGTAAAGGTCGCCACCGCCGGCCCGGCGGTGGCGAACGTTACGCCATCGTAATAACCCCCTAACTCTTTACACTTCTCCGCTACCACTAAACCCGTAGAAAATAAGTGTAAAATAGTCTTAACTGAACTTGAGATCAGTAATAGGAAACTGTGACTGCAAAATTCACAAACAGCCCAAAATGATGAAAAAAGACTACGGAACAAAAAAAAAAAACACAAAAAAACTGCAAAACAATTAAAAATGTATTTTAATTATCAATGTTTATAAAATAATTACAATTGTTTAAAAAGTTCCATGTTCATAACAAATATTAGATTTTATCATAATAATATATATATTGAAAAACACTGATAAAAAATATTTTTTCCAATATTTTTAAATAAATAACCACCTTTTGGAAAGTGTGGTATTTTGGGGGTCAGATTTACTATTCCAACTCCAAACTTAACTACAGTGGGGAACCTTTTGGAATTTGACAGTTCAGATTTAGAATTCTCACTCAAAACTTTACCACATAGGAAAAAGTGTTGAACTTTAGGGAGGTCAGATTTACAAATCCCATCACAAAGTAACACGATTGGGGAAAGTGTTTTACTTTAGGGGGTGGGGGAGTCGCACTCCAAAGTTAAAGACACTGTGGAAAGTGTTGGTTTTTAGGTGGGTCAGATTTTCTATCCTCCCTCCAAACTTAACTTTGTTGGTGTAAGTGTTGTACTTTAAGGGGAGCAAATTTCCTATTTTCACTCAATAACTACATATGGTAAAGTGCTGGAATTTGAGTGTTTGTAATTAAGTACTCCAACAAAATTCTAACACACATTCTACTAAAAATAATACTTTCGAGGAATCAATAAATTGCTGAAATGGGAACAGTACCAAAACAAAAAACTTATATTAAAATAAATAATAATAATGAATTATAAATGTACATTTACATTTAAAAATAGAAAATAATTACATTAAAAAAATGTATACTCATATAAACAAAAAAGGTGCAAAAAATTAAAATATTTTTACTTTAATCACATTTAAAAAATACATAAATGAATTATTTAAAAAAAATATTACAACAACACCAGGTTATTTAAACCAAAACATACATATGAACTAGTGAAATAATTATAGTTATGAAGAACATCTAATAATAAAAAACAAATATTTTTATGGAAGTAAAAATGTGTGAAAATCGTTTAAAACAATTACATCCATAAAAATATGCTAATAAAATATTTAACAAACAGCTTATAAGCATACTGAATTGAAGACATAATTTAAAAAATGTAAATAAAAAAATCAATAAGAAATAGAAAATATAATAATTTTACATTTGATCATTGAATAACAAAATAAAATCAAAATAAATGATAGTTTCAAATTAAAAAATGTAAATACAAAAAGAAACCATACAACATGAATTTACAAGATAACAAATGTATAAAACATTATTTTAAATTTACTCCTCACCCTGTTCCACTATAAACCCAGATTTCAGGGCCACTTGAATTATGTAATTGTGGGGCTGCGTGGCTGCAGCATTGTTCCGCATAATTGGAGATCAGCCACATTTGCCACATAATTCATCATCTGCTGCATAATCTGTAAATTTTAACAAAAAATAATTTGTTTCTAGTTCAAAAGGTTCAAAAGTTACTAAGTGGAAGCACCATTGAAAAGGTTCACTGGTAAACTTTTCTGGTACGTGTTGCCATATTTTGGTGTTAAACTGCTACTAATGAGGTGGAACCAATGCCCAGACAGTGTTAACAAGCACTAATAAGTCAAAATAATGAAGTAATACTATCACAAAATGTGGGGCATTAAGCCACATAATTAGCTTTTTCTCGCAGCATAATTTTCTCAACCCTGCCACATAATTTGTTCCTCTCTTGCTGCATAATTCCATTGGCCCTGCCAATATCCCACTCCTAAAATTATTTTTTTAAACTACAAACATTAAAGGTATAAATAATATAATAAAAACAACATAGAAGAAATACACTTAAAAAAGATGTACATTATAACAAAGTAACATACAACTATATTTTAGGAACATTATTAAAAAATATTAAAGAAAAAGATATTCATACCGGAGATATTCTGCCCCAAGTAATTTTTGACATCACCATATTTAAGACCTGATATTTGTGTCTCTTGATATCCATGAGATAATAATTCATCAGAACACCATCCCAACAGGTCAACAGCGGGTTCCCTTTTCCCTTTATGTGCTTTACTTCCTTAAAATCTACTGTCCATTGTTCACCACCAGGAAGGTTCGACATTTAGACCCTCTTTAAGAGTTGTGGCTTTCAGTTGGAGCAATTATTGTGGGTGAAAGTATGCATCTCGCAATTCCAAGTATCTCTGCAGCCAGATGTATCTGGTTTGCAAACTAAAGCCCAATAATTCCAGACCCAGAGACACTGGGATTCAAGTTGCTGCTGCAGCGGCTTCAGCATATCCCAGCCCCAACCACAACCCAGCACAGGGAGAGCCTGCCCTGCACCCTTGCCCTGCTCCACTCAAGTCTCCATTCTGCACCATCCTGACACTATCATACTGCTGAGAGAAGCCAAAAGGTGGCAGCATTTTTTCCTCCGTAATCAGGGAAAACTGCACTAAAAAGGACCCTGTTTTATCTGAGCAGTTATTACACATTCTGAGGAATAAAACTTGGTCCCTCATTTACAGGATTTTGGTGTAGGGCAGCCGCAGCAAGTTAGCTTGTGTCAAAGTGAAATGGCAGGAATGCACCATATTTAAGCAATACGATGCATTCCTGTCCTTTCTCCCTTCGCTATTGCTGGTACGGCATCCTAGCGCCAACACAGGCACCCTTGCACCATGGTAGCAGGTTGCCTCTTTTGCAGGCAGGATTGATTTTGCGCAGGAAGGGCCACTTTCCTGCACAGAAACAATCCTAAGAGGTGTTTTCCTCTTTCTATGTGTGATGCAGAATGCAGCACACATAGAAAGAGGAAAAAACGGGAAGAAAAAAAATGATATTTCTCCGCGTTACATCTCACATCGGGAGGCGTAAGGATTTGGCACTTCCCCAGGTTTACATGATTTTGTAAATCTGGGGCAGCGTTAAAATCCATGGGTGTTGCGTGGAAACACCCACTGCAACACCCATGGAATGCCTCCCGATCTCAGGGTAAGGCAATGCAGCGATATGCACTGCGTTGCCTTACTCAAGATTTATGAGGCTTGATCGAGGACGCAGTCGGACACGCACAAGATGGCCACAATTTAATCGCGCTCCTGCTTCCCGGTCCATTTTTTTTTCTTTTCCCCGACCAGAGTCGCTGTCTGCCTCGTTTCATGGAGGCGCTTTGCTCATTAAGGGGGGGAGACACAGGCGGTGAGTGCCATATCGCAATTTCAGTGCCTGTCAATCTGCGAATTGTCTCCTTCTGTTTCCTGGCAGCTGAGCGCATTTGAGTTTTCCTGCCACATACGCGCTTACAGGAATCACAGCGTTATCTCAATCTCACCTTGAGCGCCTCTGCTGTCTTGGGCTTCTTTCAACTGGGCGCTTGTGGTGACATTAGTGCTCTTTTACAGACAGAGCTATTTACACTTATTAATATACGCTTTTTGCTGGACTTTTCAAATTTTTGCTTTATCAATTGGATCTCAGGAGCATTGGTTCTCTCACAATTCTTAATCTGCTTACGTTGTCCCTTACTTTATATCACCTCAACACCATGGCTGAGGGTGGTAATTCCTCTTATGAGAATGGTTCTCATAACAACACGTCTTCAGTCATTCGTAAGGAGAACATGGGGGTGGAAGTAAGAGATTGAAAAAAGGCCTGCTTCCCCCAGGAATTCACCCCTCACAATCGAAGGAAGACTTGATGGATGAACTCAAAATCTTGAAACCTTTTATGTTGTAAATCACCACAACTCTTCAATACCTCGACGATAAATGGTCCTCTCTTGAAGCTAGAGTTTCTGATCTTGAACTTCATTCCACTGAATTTTGAGACACCTCTCTAAAAGTGAACATTATGGCTAAGGAACTTGAGGCTCTCAAAAGACATACCAAAGATTTAGAAAATCATAACCGGCGAAATAATCTTCGCATCTACGGAATCCCAGAGGGGGCAGAGGGAGGTGACCTGACTGCTTTTCTTCAAACGAACTTGCCCAAGATAGTAGGTATTACTAGCAGTTCCCCCCTTAACATCCAAAGAGCTCACCATCTTGGACCAAAAATCTCAAGTGCCAGCTCTGCTTCCAAACCCAGAGGAATCATCATCCTTTTCCTCCAATACACTGACATTACACAAGTTCCTTCTGCTTCTAAACAGCGAAAACAGATGATCTAGTCTGGTCATAGAATCTTTGTTTCTCAGGATGTTTCATCGGTCACTGCTGCTCATTGCAAATAATTTTTGGGTCTACATCCATCCTTACATGCAATGGGCACCAGATACGAACTTTTACATCCATGCACCTTCAAGTTCACTTATAAAGACAGAACCACTTCCTTAGTTTCCCCAGCTCAACTTAAGGAATTCACCCATCTTCTCAAAAAAGAGGCCATGGACACTAGTGGAACATGATGTTTCAGTCATATTTTGACTTTTTGATCTTATGCTTTTACCTCTCTATGGGGTCGATTACGATGGCGGTCGGAAAAACATACCGACCGCCATGGTAGCGGCAAAAAACCGCCCGCATGGCCACCGGGATAAACGCCGGATACATTACGATGAACCGGCACAATAATCCGTCCGCGGCGGCGGGAGACAATGAAAAACCGCCCGCACTCGCCGGACCAGCTGAAAATCCGACCGCAACGGCCGGATACTCAGCGGAAAAGCCAAGAACCGCCGCCATGCACACGGAGTAAACGCCCGTGACATTATGACATCCCCGCTACCACCATGGTACCTACCTATGAATCCGACCGCATCGTGCGCGAACAGTGATGAAACCGATAGGCGGCAGAAGGGCTGCAGCATAGCCACCGCTGCCGAGGAACCGCTGCGGAGGAACTGCAAAAAAAATGGCGGACGTAGAAAAAATACGAAAAAAAATACAAACAATGCACACACTGAAGTAGACCTGTCCCAATACAAACCAAAAGTGCCCAATGACAACAGTCCCAGAAATTTCAAAATAACCAATCACAGGACAACACACACAACACACCTGACAGCAACATACCAGCTTGCCACACCCCCATAGCCGAGCATAAAACCAGCCCCTCCCTGACCACAATCCTTTGCTACACTCCACAACTGAAGGTCCCAACCCCAGAGAACAAAGGAGAGGCAAACCTGCACACAGCACCACCACAACACACACACCACCTACACCACCCACAACACCCACAACACCCACACAACTGCACCACAGAACATCTGCACAGCACACACCATGGCACCACACAAAATGCCAAAATTCACTGATGCAGAGCTTGCAGTCATGGTAGATGAGATAATAAGAGTTGAACCACAACTCTATGGCAACATGGTCCAACACACCCCATTAGCCACAAGAACCCAAATGTGGGTGAGGATAGTCAATAAGGTCAATGCAGTAGGGACCACCCCCCGCAACAAGCAGGAAATACAGAAGCGGTGGCATGACCTGAAGACCGTGGTGAAGAGGAAGAGGGCCAAGAACCGTCAGCTGGCTGTCGGGACTGGTGGAGGCACTCCCATCCCACCCAAACCATACAGTCCGTGGGAGGAGAAGGTCCTTGGAATCCTATATCCAGAGAGTCTTGAAGGAATCCGCGGGGGACTGGAAGCTGGTAAGTACAAACCAATGTATATCATCATATTGCCATGTACCGTCTTGCACAAATTCAAACCTACAACCCCTAGGCCAAAGGACATTCGTCTGACCCACAATACCCAAAACAGGTCACACAGATGTAACCACCACTCAACCTGAAAAAGCACAAAGCTAAACAAAACCAACTGGGATGCATGTGTACAGACAAAAAGCACTACAACACACACCAGGCCCCCATCTCCCACCCCTCAGCAGGATGGAGCACCACACCCAGAAGCATGTGTCAGCCATTGAATGCTCCCCCACCACCTAACAGGTAGGTAGCCATCTTCACAGGGTTGTGGAATGTGTATCTGGAGGCAGCACTACAACTCCCAACAGGCCCCCCTCTCACACCCCTCAGCAGGATGGAGCACCCCACCAAGAAGCATGTGTCAGCCATTGAACGCTCCCCCACCACCAAACAGGTAGGTAGCCATCTTCACAGGGATGGGGAATGTGTATCTGGAGGCAGCACTACAACTCCCAACAGGCCCCCTCTCACACCCCTCAGCAGGATGGAGCACCCCACCCAGAAGCATGTGTCAGCCATTGAACGCTCCCCCACCACCTAACAGGTAGGTAGCCATCTTCACAGGGTTGGGGAATGTGTATCTGGAGGCAGCACTACAACTCCCAACAGGCCCCCTCTCACACCCCTCAGCAGGATGGAGCACCCCACCCAGAAGCATGTGTCAGCCATTGAACGGTCCCCCACCACCAAACAGGTAGGTAGCCATCTTCACAGGGATGGGGAATGTGTATCTGGAGGCAGCACTACAACTCCCAACAGGCCCCCTCTCACACCCCTCAGCAGGATGGAGCACCCCACCCAGAAGCATGTGTCAGCCATTGAACGCTCCCCCACCACCTAACAGGTAGGTAGCCATCTTCACAGGGTTGGGGAATGTGTATCTGGAGGCAGCACTACAACTCCCAACAGGCCCCCTCTCACACCCCTCAGCAGGATGGAGCACCCCACCCAGAAGCATGTGTCAGCCATTGAACGCTCCCCCACCACCTAACAGGTAGGTAGCCATCTTCACAGGGATGGGGAATGTGTATCTGGAGGCAGCACTACAACTCCCAACAGGCCCCCTCTCACACCCCTCAGCAGGATGGAGCACCCCACCCAGAAGCATGTGTCAGCCATTGAACGCTCCCCCACCACCTAACAGGTAGGTAGCCATCTTCACAGGGTTGGGGAATGTGTATCTGGAGGCAGCACTACAACTCCCAACAGGCCCCCTCTCACACCCCTCAGCAGGTTGGAGCACCCCACCCAGAAGCATGTGTCTGTAAGTAAAAACCAAAGTGACACTGCACAGGTAATCAGACAGTGCATGCACACCACCATCACTCAACAAAAGCATTGAGAGACATGACAACATGAGGCTCTACTTCACCCAAAAATAGAAAAGAAAAGCACAGCCATTGACAGGATGCAGACAGCTCAGCGTACGTAACTGTGACAGAAACAGAACTGTGACTCTCAACAAATATGTCCAAGCAAACGGGCCTCTGACATGCATCACCCAGACTTCCCTCTGTAGCGTACATGGGTGCTGATCATGAAGGACCATGGGAAAACCAAACTAGCATGGTCTGCTGTATAAAGAAATACAAGCACAGGACATGTCAACGGTATGCATGTGATGACAATGGCTAGTCCATGCACACAGGTAATGTCTGCCAGGCAGAGTGATCAGCAAAGATGCTGAACATCAACTTGTAGTCATGCCAGTTGTCAGATGACAACCTCACATTGAAATCACCAATACTAGACGTGTGGCATGCTAACCAATCACAGGTCACACCATTGTGAAATGATGAATGTAACTCCACTTCATGGCATGAGGCACATCACTGTGCAGACATACAATGTGTGAAAAAGGCAACTGTGTGTAGCATAACATGTAAATAAGAGACATCAAACACAGCAACCCTGAGGTGTGTAAGGCAATTACCATCTACTTCCTGTCCCACAGGTGACCAACAACTGACTGCAGAGGACGACAACCTCAACCAGCACAGCCAGTCACCAGCTCCCGAACATCTCCCCTCGGATGCAGACTCCCTGGATAATGATGAGGAGGAGGACCAACCCGGACCATCTGGTGTGGCAGGGCGTAATGTGTCCCAGGACCCCACAGCCCCACCACCCTCAGCAACAACATCAACGCAGAGCCCTGCTGCAACGACCTGTGCCACCACCACCTCCACCACCACTACCACTACCACTGCTGCCTGCAACACTCGCCCTGCTCCACAGGCCAACCAGACCACAACAACTGCGGAGGTACGGGAGAGTAGGCCGGTGCCCACAGGAGGGAGGCAACAGGGCCGTGACAGCAGGCCAGGTGTGAGGACAAGGCTGACCCAAAGGGAAGAAGACCCTGGCACTGAATCACTGGCACACATTCACAGAGTTGTGGGGGCCTATGAACACGCCCAGGGACAGTTGAGGCAGGCTCAGCAGGATGCCCGTGAGCAACAACAGATGCTGCGCTCAATTGACAACCGCATGGGCCAACTCGTGGCCTGCATGGGCCAAATCAGGGACCTCCTGGGCCAGCTAGTGGGGGTCCTCAGGGACAGGCATGCGGCACCGCCAACACCTACAGCTCCCTCCGTTGTGACGCAGGATGACAGACCCCCAACCTCCCCTGTGTCCAGCGAGCATGGGGACTCCTCAGACACCACTGGCCATGCACCTGTGTCCCCCCCCTGCCAAAAGAGCAAGGGGCCGCCCGAAAAAATCATTGGGAGCATCCCGTGGCAAAGCACCTGGCAAAAGCCAGTCAAGTAGCCAGCCATGATGGCACCCCTCTTCACCCTGCTGTGTACCCTGCAGACTGTCCCCACACACAATGCCGTGGGAATGGCAAATGACTGTTGGACTGTGTTACCATACTGATCTAGTGTATACTCTATTGTCTCATCTACCATCACTGACAAATCTGTTATTCACCATTCACAAATCTGTAAATATCCACATCTACATCACATGTATCCACTGTAAATAAACACTAATAACGCACCAATGTAGTTGTCACTGTTCCATGTTCATCACAGTATGTTAACTCACACCCATGATTACAATGTCACAGGAGCAGGGATACTCCGCAGGCAAGTAGAGGCTGAAGGGACCTAGGAAAACACAACAGAACATCAGTTGCTACTCAGGTGGTGGACTAACAACCATCACACAACACAGCACATCAAGGTACGACAATCTGCACATGTCACAAGGAGCAACTGTACCAACATAGACATCAAGTAGCTGTGTCAAAAGATCCCTTGCCATACACATCTGCAGCCAGCACTGACTCTGCAACATGCTGTAGTCACAAAACTCACATACACATATTCACCAAGCACAACATCATCAGACAACAGCCAGTATTGACATTGCCACTGACCATCAAGTGAAGTAGTTGTTGATGAGCTGCTGACGCTGTCCAACACCTTCCTCCTCTCCACTATCCTCGTCACTTGACGTTTGGGTGTTTGCAGGTGGGGGCTGTGGCTGGTCATCATCATCCTGGATTAAGGGGATCCCCTTCCGCACGGCCAGGTTGTGTAGCATGCAGCATGCTACCACTATCTGACACACCTTGACGGGTGAGTACTGCAGAGCCCCTCCGGTCTTGTCGAGGCATCGAAAACGCGATTTCAGGAGTCCAAATGTTTGCTCAATGACCCGACGTGTCCTCCCATGGGCATTGTTGTAGCGCACTTCAGCTGGTGTCCTGGGATTGCGAAGTGGACTCAGCAACCAAGGTCCGTTGGGATATGCAGAGTCACCTAAGTGTGAAAGACACATACAGATTGAGTGTCTGACATGTGTCCGAGGACAGCATGGCACACAAACAGCACACGACTCGACCCTTTGTACTCACCCACAATCCATGCCCGCTCCGGCGCCAGATTGGCCATCAGCTGTGGTAAAATGCTGTTGCGCATTATGTGTGAATCGTGGGCTGATCCTGGAAACTTTGCACAGACGTGTGAGATGACCATATCTGCCTGGCACACCACCTGCACATTGATGGAATGATAATGCTTCCTATTTCGGTAAATATGCTCCCGTGCTTGGGGTGGAATCAGGGAAACATGTGTGCCATCTATTGCACCAACTACATTAGGAACGTGTCCAAGTGCATAAAATTCGCCCTTCACATCCGCCAACTCATGCCGCCTGGGGAAATGTATGAATTGGTCCCTGTGTTGCATCATAGCCAACAGGACATCACGTAGCACCATGCTGAATGTTGGTTGGGACATCCCCCTGCAATGCCCACAGTTTGCTGGAAGGATCCCGTAGCCACGAAATGTAGGAATGCCATCACCTTTGCCGTTGCCGTGAGTGCTGTTGGGTATGTCCTGCGTGGAAGCAGGTGTGGCTCCAATATTGCACAAAGTTCCAGGAGGTTTGTCCGATCCAGACGGAATCGCCTTATGATGTCGGTATCCTCCATGTTAGCCAGCAGGGTGAAGGTACGAAACACATTAGGTCGCCTCCTAGGTGAGATGAAAGGGGACACGTCATAGCAACATAAATTAGGATGTGCACAAATTCATAAAGTCTGTCCTGTCACGGCGCTAACATTGACTGTCATCCCTGAAAGCACACAGTGCAATTCAGTGTTGTCCCAACATGAGACAGATTAATTGTACAACTGTCATGGATGTGCACAGTCAGTAGACACAATACGAACACTGTCTATGTGAATGCCAAGAGTCACATATCGAGCTGAGGTGGACTCAGCCTTGGGTGTACATGACACAGGACATGTGTGAAGCAGAGACACTGCTGGCTTCCACGTTGCTGCTGTACCTGCCACACCTCCTTGGCCAATAATTGCAGGGGACACATCAACAACACAATGTGGATAGATCATTGGGATTGTCTTTGTACTCAGTGCCACTTCGAACACACTCAAATTCAATGACATTCACATCCCAAACCCATACATGTGCCAATGTCATCAGTACACAGGCCATATCTGCTGCTGACTTGAATACAAAGTCGGACAGTGACAGATGATGTCACGCCTGTGCAGAGTATGTGTACCACTGTAACAGGCCACCATTACCCCACTGCCCAATACTCTCTACAAGCACACAGATAGCCAATGTGGCACACATTAACAATAGATGAGGGACGTGATCAGCAGGGCCTGTATGCACCCTTAATCTTCCCCCATTTTGGACATTTACATGCAGCATCAAGGAGGGACTGCCCAAGGACACATGTGCACCACAACACATACCATGGTGATACACATCCAGCTGTTTCAAGACACAACAGTGCCACAACACAAACATACAACACTACATGGACAATGCCAAGCCAGTATGCCAACAAGTCTACGCATGAACATACTGTATGCATGACATATGGACAACTGGCTCAGACACCTGACACCAGTGGATGTAATTTTACACCACATGTCCCAAAGGACATGCATCCTGACCCTCATTCCACACAGGCTGTCAGGCCCAACACAGCATACAATCAATATCCCACATCTAACAAACATGCTGGCTGTGCATGAGTAGTGGGACACTGGTACCTCACATTGACCAAATGTCGGAGTTGGATGAGTGTCACAGGCACAACAGTCAAGGTACATCTCACCTGTCTTGGGTGCCCACTCCAACCTGATACACCAGCAGATGTGATCCACCCACACAGTGCTGGAATAGATGGTGAGCAAGGATGGCTAGCACCCCATAGCATGCACATACACTAGTGTTGGTGGCAACACACTGCACTCGTGTGCCACTTGTGCTGACCATCCAACATTGCAGACAATTCCCGCTAATCAGTGCACACACATTGCACAGGCAAAACTGGACACCCATAGCCTGTGGACAAATGTCGCATACTATATTCCATACAGTTAGCACAATCCACAACCGTGCATGCAGTCCATCTGCCAACGCAACATTCCTGATGTGAACAATGGACATGCACTGGTGGCAGGTGAGTAGCACCGGAACACAGCACAACACTCAAAAACATAGTTTAGCTAAGCACCATTGTTGAAATGTACATGTCACTGATTCACATACAACAGTCCAAACAACATGAGCACAGACCTGACACTACCACATAGGTCCCTGTGGTTACAGGTGGCAGACATGTAGCAAAGACATCTGCTCTGGCCGTCTACCCAAGTGACAAACAATAATAATGCAACGGATGCCAGGTGTGGTGCTGAAGTACTCGTCATCCTTTAGCAGGTCGAGCCCCCCTGTACATGTGGACATACACTGCAGGAGTTGCCAGTGTGTACAAAGACATAACATGCAGCATGTAATTGGTCTTAGCAATAACACAACAGGGTGACATCTGTTTCCAATGATGACAGTCATGCTGAATAAATGAGTTCATCTGGGTTTTCAGTGTAACACATGGGCTCAGGTGTGAGATAGTGGTCAGCATGGGTGGCAGATACGACATTGTGTGTAAATATTGCTCAACATAATGGAGTACAGTGTTCCATTTGGTGTGAGACGTTACACAGTGGCTGACATTTGTGACAGGAGACCATATCAATGTTATCCAGTGCCATGTGCCACTGTACGTATCCACTGTGCGTAGTACAGTAATGACCATTGATCCACACACAACAAGAACTGTCCGTAGGTGCCTTAAACGTGCCCCATAAACACAATGACGCACAGAGTGTACGATGTGATGCTGCATATTCCCCATAGCGGACGCACATACTGTCCGTGAATTGGGTGGCGGAGCATGCCAACCACCATTTGTACCTGTGTCGATGCCCACCACTGACGCAAGTGTGTCATGTGCTGCACATGACACATTGGTGTTAGTGATGGCCCTCTACATAGCTGCAGATGGCGTTTGTCATGCTCCACCAGCCACATCCCGGTCACCCATGTCACTCTATGGCAATCAAACAGCGGTAGCGCTGGCCACGACCCCACGGTGTGTCACCGCCATGAACCATGCCCTTGCAGCCAATGGGGACCGCTATCGCGGTGGCATGATGCAGATTCAAAAATCGCGGTAGGCGTGCTCCGCCCCCAGCGGATGCGGAGATAGGATGCATTTGTAAGATGCACCACCGCAGTAGCGCCGGCCAGGACCCCGCGGTGTGTCACCGCCATGAACCATGCCCTTGCAGCCAATGGGGACCGCTATCGCGGTGGCATGATGCAGATTCAAAAATCGCGGTAGGCGTGCTCCGCCCCCAGCGGATGCGGAGATAGGATGCATTTGTAAGATGCACCACCGCGGTAGCGCCGGCCAGGACCCCGCGGTGTGTCACCGCCATGAACCATGCCCTTGCAGCCAATGGGGACCGCTATCGCGGTGGCATGATGCAGATTCAAAAATCGCGGTAGGCGTGCTCCGCCCCCAGCGGATGCGGAGATAGGATGCATTTGTAAGATGCACCACCGCGGTAGCGCCGGCCAGGACCCCGCGGTGTGTCACCGCCATGAACCATGCCCTTGCAGCCAATGGGGACCGCTATCGCGGTGGCATGTTGCAGATTCAAAAATCGCGGTAGGCGTGCTCCGCCCCGCGGAGGCGGTCATTGGATGCTTTTGAAGAAGGCTGACCTGGAACACCAATGGCAGAAGACTATGACCACTGAAACGAGTCCAGGGCCCTATATATGTGTGGAAGGGAGCACCACATTTCCACTGCTCACAGAGCCTGCTGCCTGGGACCCCTCACCTGCTGCTGCCTCCAGGGACTGCTGCCTGGGACCCCTCACCTGCTGCTGCCTCCAGGGACTGCTGCCTGGGACCCCTCACCTGCTGCTGCCTCCAGGGACTGCTGCCTGGGACCCCTCACCGCCCACTGCCGCCGCTGACGTCTCATGTCCACAGTGATGGCTAGGACGGAGAAGATCCGTGCCAGTCCATTTACAAGCGAGGAGCTGGATGTCCTGGTGGACGAGGTGCTGACACAGTACCCACGGCTATATGGTGGCCCAAATGTTGTGGTAAGTCTCCAACAGTGGGGGTGTGAGTGCAAGGGGGCACACATGTAGTCGATCAGATGGTGTATGTGCCTGAGAGTGTGGGGTTGTGTAATGCACTGGCTGACATGCTGTTTCCTAGTTGTTAAGGGGGTGTATGCAACCCACACATTAAATGCATGGACATGAAGGGTGGATGGACATGTGTTGTGTACACATCCATATGGTGTGACAGCTATCTGGTGATGCATGTTTCGGGACAGTTATTGTTCATGTGACTGTTTGTGTGGCTCCTCGTTGTCCATCTCTGTGTGATTCTACCTGGCATGGACTGTCCACGCCCAATGTGACAAGGACACATCACTGACTGTACAGAGTGTGATACGTGTGTGGTTGGCATGAGTGTACATCAATGACCCATATCTGCCGTGTGGAGATGAGTCTGTGTCATGCCACTGTTCAGAGAGAGAGGTTTTACCATGAGAGTGTGTCACTGATGTTTTCCCCCTCTTGTCTCCCACACCTGCAGCTCAAGGTACACCAGCGTAAGGCCGTGTGGAGGTCCATTGCAACCAAGGTGCGGGCTCTGGGAGTGTCAAACCGCCGGCGCACCCACTGCCACAAGAGGTGGGACGACATATCACGACTGGCAAAGAACGTTGCCGAGATGACACTGGGGATACTCCCTCGCAGTGGCAGGTTGTCACGACGCAGCTTGACACCACTGATGTGCCGCATCTTGGCTGTGACACAGCCTGAGCTGGACGCACGTTTGAAGGAGCATCAACAGCAAGCTAGGGGTGAGTATTCTGTGAAGGTTGATTTTGTCTGTGAGTGGCTGCATGTGTACCAAGCCTGTACCTGCGCTGGTGTACGTGATGTGGTTACTGTGATGCAGTGGGTTGTAAGTGGCCCCTGTGCTGGGTGTGGCAGTCATGGATTTTACATACATGCACTTACTGATGTTTTTCCAATCCTGGGAATTTCAATGGCATTGTGGGTGGTGTGCTGCAGGCCTGGTCCATTGGTGTTAGTGTTTGTACGCCCCAACATGCATGATGTTGTGCTGTCTGCCCATCACATGGCTCAGCTATGCCGTGTTTAGATGTTTGTACGCACTGTTTGAGGTAGTGAAGTGTGTCTGCATGGTGAGAATGCACGGGGTGGCCTGCAACATGTAGACTTTGTCATCCTCAGTGTTGCTTTGCTTGAATATGTTTGTCCTGTTGCTGTCACTTTGCTGACCCTACATGTCTCTCTGTTATGCAGCATCTCCCGTGGGCACGGAGGGACAGGGGACGGACACCAGTGGTGGTGAAACAAGCACAACAGCTGCACAGGATCCCAGTGACACAGATGTGACCAGCGCCTCGGAGGGGGATAGGAGTATGCTGGAGGAATCACAGCCCGAGACGCAAAGTTCAACATCATCTGATGACGGCGGTGGTGCAGACATCTTGGAGGACACAGGGAACGGAGAGTCTGCTACATCTTCCAGCACACAGCGTGCAGTGCCCACCCTCCCAGCCACTTCCTCTGTTGCTGCCCGTGTTCGCACCACAAAGAGGGGAAGAGTGTCCTTCATTCCAGGCACCGCTGCCCCTGCCCCTGTGCCCCCTGCTGCCATCAGTGCAGAGTGTGTGGACCTTATGCGCCAGCTGTGTGTGGGGCAGACAGGGCTCCTCAATGCATTGTCAGACCACGACCGCAAATTGGCACAGGTGTTAGCTTTCATGGAGGGCATACATTCAGACGTGGGTGGGCTGCACCGCACTGTCCAGACAATGTCCTCCACAATGGCGGCTGCACTTCAACTGGCTCAATCTCGTAGTCCAATTCCAGTCCCTTTGTCCACCCCCATGCCAGTGGCGACGTCTGACGACGGTGACCACGCTTCACACACCTCAACGTCACGATACTGCACACGTAGCACACAGCAGCAGCAGCCCAAGCGGTCAAGGTCACAGACACCTTCCCCTACGAAGAAAAAAACAACCCCAGAGCGCAAAGGGAAGAGCCCGTCAGGCGTTGCAAAGGCACATGATTCAAGGAGGAAGTACTCAGGGTCACAAGCCTCAGAGCAATCCCCGGCCACAGACTCTGTGGTCCCAAAAACGTCTCGCAAAGGCATGCAGACACTCTCCATGCCCACTGTGAAGGTGGGGCCTGGCAAGGCTACACATAGTAAGGTATCCAAGGCTGTTTCACCAACTACCTCTACTCCCATTCCAAGTCCAGTGAAGCAGGGACAGGAGGGCACTGTAGGGGGCACACAGGGTAAAGAGGGGATGGAGGGGCAGAGGCAATGCTAGGCTAAGCGTCCTTCTGGATCCAGCACATCCCCATAGGGAGGTCCAGCGTGTGCACCTGCGGCAGCCTTGGTGATGAGTGTGCCGTTTGTGTCCACACCACTTCCCATTGATACCAAGACAGGCAAGCCATTTAGAATCCCCAAGAAGTGGAAAGGCACCCCTCCACTGTCTCCCTCCCACACTGTGTCCCACGTCGGCCTGAGTCCACCTCCACGTGCCACTACACCACCTGGTCCAAGCAGCCCTCCAGCGTCCAAGGCCACTGATAGCTCTTCCTCAGCTGGGCGTCTCACTCCCCAGTCAAGTGGTCCAACAGTGCCCGACACACAGTCAGCTCCCAGTCAGACTGACAGCCAAGTATGAATGTTGATCAACGTCACAGACCTATCTCTCCCACACCGGTACCTGTGCTGCCCATCGTGACACACCAGACTGTGTTGCTGACCATGGCGGAGTTTGGTGACACACATTCCCTGTGCAGCTTCTCATTGACTCTGTCAGCACCTTGGACTGGCCACTGGCCTTGCAGTTTGCCCCCTGCCTGTGCAGCTTCTCATTGTCTCTGTCAGCACCTTGGACTGGCCACTGGCCTTACAGTTTGCCCCCTGCCTGTGCAGCTTCTCATTGTCTCTGTCAGCACCTTGGAGTGGCCACTGGCCTTGCAGTTTGCCCCCTGCCTGTGCAGCTTCTCATTGACTCTGTCAGCACCTTGGACTGGCCACTGGCCTTGCAGTTTGCCCCCTGCCTGTGCAGCTTCTCATTGTCTCTGTCAGCACCTTGGACTGGCCACTGGCCTTGCAGTTTGCCCCCTGCCTGTGCAGCTTCTCATTGTCTCTGTCAGCACCTTGGACTGGCCACTGGCCTTGCAGTTTGCCCCCTGCATGTGCAGCTTCTCATTGTCTCTGTCAGCACCTTGGACTGGCCACTGGCCTTGCAGTTTGCCCCCTGCCTGTGCAGCTTCTCATTGACTCTGTCAGCACCTTGGACTGGCCACTGGCCTTGCAGTTTGCCCCCTGCCTGTGCAGCTTCTCATGTTCAGGCTCTGCATCTTGTGCCTTGGTCCTGTCTGATATTGTTGCCTATCAGTGCTATTTGTGAATAAAAACAGTTGCTCATGTTGTCAGTTGTGTCATTGTCCTTACTGAATAAGGCTTTTCATGTATGTCTCACATTTACTGGGCCACATGCTCTGTGTGCCACTTCAACTGTGCCACTGGCTTGTTTGACTTATCATTTTTTTACAGGGGTGACGGGGACTTCAGTTCTTCATGACTCGGATACTTGTGGGGTCAGTGATGTTGTTTTCGGTGACATACCAGACTCATGTTCCTTCCTTGTTGCTGTTGGCTATGTTTTACTGCATCCTGGTATGTGGGCACTGCAAACACATAGAGGGGTCATATACACGGGATTGCAGGCAGGCTGACCAGGCTCAACATGTATGTGCGTTCTTGCTTTCATGTATGCCTAGCAGTGTAGATGTGTAGTCATGTTGTGATGGGCAGTCATCCTAGTCACAACGGTTACTTACATGGTGTGCATTTGGGTGGTCAAGGGTTGTACGGTGTGTTGGTTGTGGCTTTGTCGTGTGTGTTGATGTGTGTGTTAATGGCGTGTGACTCATGGCTGTGTGGGACTGTTGTGTGTTTGTGTGCACACACTGCTTGTTGTGCATTCAGTGCTGTGGGTGTATGTTGCCTTGTGCTGTCCTAGTGTACATCCCCTGATGTACTGCTGTGTTTGCTATGTGCTTTGTGGTGTTGTGCATCTGTTGTGTGTTTGATGTGTCTGTGTTGTTCTGTGATGGTGCACTTCTTGTCTGTGTTGTGGTATGTAGCCTATGCATTTTTCCTGACTGATGAGGTGGTGCACTCCTGTTGTGTGTGTGCTCCCATTGCCTTCCCCTAGTTTGGCTGCACAGGTGATGTGTGTTATTTTTGTGGTTCTGTATGTGTTTCTGTTTTGAATTGTGTTTGCCATTTTTGTTTTGGTGCAGACGTTGGTACTGAAATCCCTGTGTGTGTGTGATGTTTGTGGATGCCCCCAGGGGGTTTGATTGTTTGTCTGTATCTTGTCTGGACATTATGTAGGCCCTTCTGTGTGTCTGGCATTGGGGTTGTGTGCTGCAGATATGAGGGGGTATGTTTGGGGACTCCTACTTGTGTTTGACAGTCATTGAGTGTGCCAATGTGCCCTGTGTGATACTCATGTGTACTTGCTGTTCACTGTTTGACTTGAGGTCCTTCCTTTCATCCCTGTCCCTATACATGGGTTACCTTGCTGTCTCCCTGAGTTGTTGCACTGAGGTGACTGTTGTTTGACTTCACTCACTGTGCCAGCCATGTGCTTGGATGGGGTGTGGATGTTGTTCTAGGTTCCTTGTCCTGCATGTGTCTGTTCACCTGGTTGTTGGTTGTCTCCTTGCCCTCCCATTTGTGTGCACATCATTTTAGCTTTCCTCTATGTTGTGCTCCTTTGCTGGTGGCATGTAGTCTGTGTATGTGGCTGTGTGTCGGTGTGGGGTATGTCTGTGTGAGTTGGCAGGGTGTGTGTCCAGTAGTCGGTATGTTCCTTGTGTGTGGATGTTAATTTTGTGCTTGCATTCTGCTTTCTTGCCATGTATGTGGTGTTGTGGTGTGTGTGTCTGTTGCCCTGGGCCTGTGCCTCTGTGCTGTGTGTTAATCTACACCCAATGCTGCTGTGTCTGTCTCCCTAGGTGTTAGTTGTGTGCTGCTGGGTGTGGATTTAGCTCGCTTGGTGTTGGACCTGGGGGTGCACAGGGGGGGAATTGGCATTTTTCTTGCTGTGTACGGCGGAGCTGTGGGTGGTGGGTGGTGGGTGGTGGTGGTGGCCTGTGGTCTTTCTGGCCTGACCGTTGCTGTACATGCATTCTGCTTTGTGTGATGGATTTCCCGCATACTCACCGCTGCGGTGTCGTCAGCAACACATTACATTATGTTCGCGGTAATTTGGTGGGCTTGATGCAGGGTGTGAATTGGTGCCAGATGAGACATGTGTGGGTACACTGATGGATGTGTTCCTGTCCACACCAGTGTGTCTGGTGTGGCCAGGTGCCCTGTTTCAGCCCGTGGAATTTGTGTTCTGTTTTGTGTTGTATTGTGGTTTTTTACGTACCTGCGGCGGCGTCCGCGGCGGGCGATGTTGACCTGGTGATGTATCACGTACAGCACCGGGAGGACGTGTAGTGCTGGATCCATGGCGTTCGGCTCCGGGTGGAGGGCTCCGGAAGTCTCGTTTCACGCTCCGCTGTCGAGATTCCGCCGTGTCTGGAAGGGCGGTTTCTCCCCTGCGGTTCGACGGGTTGTTTGGCACTTCCTAATTTGTTGAGCGGACGGGACGTCATTCCGCACGGCGGTGAGTCTCCATTGGCTCCCACCGGCGCGGTGGCGGGCGCAATTTCATGGCGGTCGGCGTTGCACCGCGGAGGTCGGGAAATGGGGCATATTTGCCCTTCATAATATGGCGGCCGTGAGGACCGCTGCTGGCGGGCGGTAAAAGGCATTTTTCCGCACCGCCGGCACCGCGGTACTGACACCGACCGCCATCGTAATCGGCCCCTTAGAGAGGCAGTTTTTGCATAGTATTGTTGTCCTCCCTTATTTTATTACCAATGCTTTATCCTATTCTTCTTTCCCAGGTCCCACGTCTGTCATTGTTGACTTCCATCGTCTGTTCATTGTTCTGATGTTGTCGTCTCCCCTTACTGGTATGTTTCCCAAGAGTACCACACACTGATGGGTAAGCTTGTTGTATTGTTTATGCATGTTCTTCATTGTTGCTCTCTGCTCCTGTCCCTCTTCCTGCTTTTCTTCTATTTCCTTCTTTACTCCGTTCTCTTACTCCTTTGATCTTATTCTTGTAATTCCGAGGCCGGGTGCCATTGGCCGGTTCATCTGTTATGGTGTCCCTCATTGCTCTCTTTCCAAATGATCATATTTTTTGGATGTTTATCTTATGGCTTGGGTCCTTTGGGTTCTCTGCCATACTCTTCTGTTCTTTCATCTTTTGGGTCTTTTTTGGACTCATCCCTCTCTTTCTTTTTGCTTCTTTTTGCTTCTTTCTCCTTCTTATTATTTTCTTGCTTTGTCACGATTGCTGCGCAGAGCCGAGCAGAGCGAGAGCAAGCACGAGGAGGCAGAGGCAGGAGGACGCCGTCTCTCTTCACCTCCTTAATTTTATCATTATCTCCCGGCGCCTGGCGCTAAAAAAACTCTTCGAGGCTCACAGAGGCAGAGGCTTTCCGCAGCTCCCTTGGCATCCGGGACACCCCGCACCCCACCCGCAGCTTGCAATTCACAAAGCGGAACGGCAGCAGTGAAAAGCGGCTGGGTTTATGAGCAAGCTGGGGTCAGGTGCCAGGAGCTGAACGCTGAAGGATTTGGAGGCGATGACATAAGGAGGAGGAGCTTTCCAGCTTCCCGCGGTTTTGCAGCGTGTCAGTGCAGCAGCTAGAGTGGAGCAGAGCGGAGCCGTGGTCAGGATTGACTCGAGGCGAGAACTGGTGGCAAGAACCGGCAAGTACTGGTGGCCAGAGGTAACTGGGGGCTGAGCAGGCCGAGTAGAGCCAAATTGGATCGGGTCGGATCGGGTCGAGCGGGGTGCAGCGGCGGCCGCACAATCTCCTGCTCCCCCGCTTCCCGCTCCCACTCCTCGTCCCTGCGGCCCCCGCGGCTCCGGCTCTGGCGGCTCCCTTGCTTTCTGTACTAAGCGCCAAATCGAGCTGGGCGAGCTGGTGACCCAAAACCAGTGCGTGGAACTGGCGATTCAACGACACAATTACACATCTCCTGCAAGCCAGATCGAAGGGCAATCGAACTGTCCTCACTGCCTGACTTCACTACCTGGTGGACCTGATGAGGACCAGATGAGTGGCAGGTAATGGGCACGAAGCAGAGCTAAGCAAAGCGTTAAGCATTGAGCATTAGACATTAAAGGTCATTACAGTGCACTAAAGCGCCTTAAAGCGCAGGTAAATAGGCAGACAGGCACCACGAATTTCAACAGGCTAACAGGCACGCGCACTACGAAGTTCTATTGCAGGGTTCTCGAGCTGTGTAAAGTGCGAGTGTGAGTGTGTGAGCGCGGCCTCCGCTAGCGGTGGCCGCAGAGTGTTGTGCCCGGGAGTGCCTACAGAAGCGGCCCAACTAGGTTGGGTGCGGTTTTGGCACCCCCCGTGAGCCCTGCTCCCGCACCTCCAGCACCTCCAGCACCCGCAGCTTCCCCTGCTCCCGGAACCCACAATTCAAGCCTGCAAGCCGGAAAATGCGTTCAGGAAAAACCAGAGGAGCGCTTCTACCTCTACCTACACTAAAGCACAAGGTTAAGGAGGAACTTATGGCACCCACCACAGCCCTTCCCAGTAAGCTCCTGTTAGGACCTGGCCCATCAAGCAGCGAAGATCCGGACTTGCTGTGTG
The DNA here is from genome assembly GCA_963921515.1 of Calotriton arnoldi. NCBI lineage: Eukaryota > Metazoa > Chordata > Amphibia > Caudata > Salamandridae > Calotriton > Calotriton arnoldi. Next base: position 308,135 of record CAWUFW010014328.1, read on the forward strand.
AGTCAGCAACCTCAATATTCCCAACAGCCCCAGCTGGCGCAAACCAACTCCAGGCAAGTGTTGAACCAATAGTAACTCCGAAACAACCCACAGCATCGATCCTGGATGCCAAATGGAAAGGCGGCACCATAGATTCACGTACGACCCATACTAGGCCATACTCTGGCCAAAACAGCAGCAAACAGGCCCTGATCACTGATTTTTTAAAAATCGCCACTAAAACTACTTCGGAAAATCGACACCTCAACGACCACAAGACTCCGAAAGCAAAAATTTCAATTCACCCTACCACAGTTTCCGTAAGTGAGGCTCCCATGATTCCCTCACGTGACAGAACCATCACAAGAAGTGAGACTGACAGGAGCGGCCCTCCGACCAACGGCTGAGTAGCTACACCCAAAACAACCACCGTAGTCCCAAGTCTCCAAACTCTATCATCAAAAGCACTCCATCCTCCGGATCTGCATCAAAGGCCAAAATCCGTAGTAATCGAGGCACAAATCCATCATCACTTCCAGCCCTTTCAGTCTCTTTCAGCCCCCCCCTGCTTGCAGTCACCATTTTCACCTTTACTTTCATCAGGCTCCCACGACCCTAAAAGACCCAAGGATGGCGCCCTCACTCACCTACCAATCACAAACATCATGAGCCCATTTGGCAATTTGATCACGCTATCAGGAAGTCCACACCTCGAAGCGGGAAAGCCTGCCAACTCTAATACAAACAGCAGAGATAAGCCCGAACAATCTCCGTACCAGCTGGAAGCTATACAACACAAAGGACAGCACTTCAGCCAATTTGAATCACTGGAGGAGTCGTTCTTTCAGTTTGAAACACATAGACCCATCTCTGCGATGCCATCCCCTCAAATCAAGGACACAAGAAAAAAGGACCAATCCTGCACGCCCCCTGGATGTCAGAGCGATCCGCTTCTAGCCCTCATAAGCAATATGGAACACCACGCTCAGGCTCCATCCGGAGAATCCAGTTGCTCCCCAACATCTCTTGTCTGGCCACTCCTGCGCAATACCTTGGATACAATTGGCAAAGCCATGACCCTTCACGCTGACAAGCTAGATACTCAAGTAGATCTCTTAAATATTCTAGCAATTCACGTCCAGGGGGTCGAACAAAAACTACACAGCTTCAATGAGATGATCACGAAGGTGCAGCGAGACCGAGACACCACATACCAATCGTGCCACTGTACTCAAATCATCGACAAATTAGCCGTAGTTCCAACTTTATTGACAGACCTCCTGGGTACCACCAGGGAAGCCCTATCAAATACCTCTCCCAAAGCAGGGAAACTTCATGAGGCCCCACGGGAAAAGGAAACGGCACGCTCCAGGCCCACGGAAGGACAAATTACTGGTAGCATGGGTATCTCCCCAACACCAATACAAGTATATACATCTGCACCTATGGCCGCAAGCACCTATGATAACTCTAACACTTTGGCCTCCCAATCCTTCGACAATAGTGTTCAGTCTCCAGGAAGGCTGTCTAAAGAAAAAAAGTTGTTAACCAAGCGGGAGAAAAAACGCCTCAGAAAAGCGAGAAAAAGAAAACAACCAAGACAGCCAATTAACGCAACTCCGTCAAACTTGAACAGGGAAGGAAACAAAGCGAAAAAGACGAGGCCTCAAACGCCCTGGAAGCAATAAGCAACAAGGAATTTTTAACTGCCCCATCCGATTCCCCCACTACACTCAGAAGCCCAAACTACACCAAAAGGGAACAACCGTTGTCAGATAAACTGTATAGTTTATTTAAACCTCCAACCAGGAAAGAGAAGCAACATCTTAACACCTCGGTTACACAAACAGTTAAACCCGCATCCCCACCTAGGATTGAAACAAAAGAAATAACCATAATGTGCCCTAGAGAGGCCAATACGACAAAGGACAATGCCCGGAAAGACCGCCGCAACCTTGAGATAACCGACAAGTCAAGCCCGGGAAGCGATGACACCACCAACATAAAGGTCAACAAAATTCCCACTCAAAACAATACCAACGTTTCTCCGCATCCGCCCTTGACGCTCTCAGGGCCCAAAGGGGCCGCTACAACAATGAAAAAGGGTGCTGATCACGCACTGCAGCTTGATACCTTTTTAAACAATAAAAAACTGGATTTTATTCCCCAGTATGTTTCAAGGGGCAACCACGACATCCTCAACAGAAGCGTTCTGTTAAAACTATTCAAAGCACTCTCTCCTTTGAGCCACATTAATTCCAGGGACATTGAAAGTATAGAGTTCAAACAGAATCGGCATTCCGAGGAATTCCAAGAATCAATTACCGCCACGTTCACAGACTCCCTCTTTATGGAGCAAATGTGGTAGCAGAGGGCCCCTTTCGAAAAATGGGGCATCAAGCTAAAAAAGATCGACTCTCCATGCTATCCCAGCCCATTACACCCGCCTATACATTCAGCGGGTTTGTTAAAAGGCGCCAAAGGCCCGGATAACCGCAGTCCTCTATCAGGCATAGATTCCAAGGCCAGGACAATTACAATCACCTTTGTTCACCCTGAAACCAGCCAGTCTACCGGACCTCGGCACTTAAACACGCCCGGAACTTCCCAAGCCGGGGCATGAGAAAACCTACATGTTGCCACTAATTCACGCAAGGGCTATAAAATCTGCTCCTGGAACGTGTTTGGCCTCGGCACGAAACTAGAAGACCCTGACTTCATGGAGTTTATTACACAGTACAATATACTCCTCTTCCAGGAAACATGGCTAACAAAATCTACACCCCTAGTAGGCTACAAGGAATTCCAGAATCTAGCTATAAAGGGGACTAACCAGGGGAGAGCAAAAGGGGGCCTCTCCATCTTTATTTCGACTGACATTTACGGACTTGTCTCTGCCATAGATCTTGATTCCCCCTGGTTGCAATGCGTTAAACTTGACACCCCACCTTTTACCAGTTTACTGATCATGAACATTTACATTCACTCCGCGCTCAAACAAAAACGGGCAAGTATGGACCACTTACTAGCCTCACTTGCCACACTAAAACTTGCCTACCCTGACGCCAACATCATTTTGTCAGGGGACTTTAATATGACCTTACTGCAAGAAACAAATGGCACCAGGGGACACACTCTGGCCCAAACCCGACGTGACACCTTTGGCAAGAGATGCGCAGTTCACCTGCACGACCTCTTAATGTGCATGCTTAATGGTCATAGCCCTACAGACAGCCCAGCAGCATACACAAGGGTCACTCAAAAGTCAGCCTCAACCATTGACTATACTTTCACGGACCACGACCTCGCTCCCCACATCACGAACTTTCAAATTTTGGATAGAGCATAGAGTGACCATCAACCACAATCCTTCACGCTCTTAAGAAAAATCATAAACCCAATTCTTATTAACGCAATGCCGCAACAATTGCATTGTCATAACCTTAAACGTCTCACATGGAAAAAGGACAATATACGTGACTTCATGGGTACATGCATCAGTATTTTGGAGAAATCCAAAACCGAACCATCAAGCATTCTGGCCTGGGAGTCATTTATCAGAGAACTAAATCAAAAATGTTCCAATCAAGCAATTGGCAGAAAAGCAGGAAAATCTTTAGGAGCAGTATGGTTCACTAAAAGCCTCAGAATTCAAAAACAACAATTGAATAAACACTTACGACAATTAAGAACTCAGGGCTTATCCTCCACCCAAGACCAACTGCTTCTAATTTCCAAAGTCAGAAAAGACCTTAAAAGATCAATAAAAGCGGCTAAGAAAGCTTTCCATGAACAACTTTGGGCGAAACTCCATTACTCCTGCAAACAAAGAGACTCCAAGCTCTTCTGGGAAATCATTAACCAGTTAACCAACGGCAGGAACCGACACCACAACTCGGACATCATGGAGGAAACACGGAGAGCCCATATTGAATTACTATACAACGAAATTCCACTCCCACGTATCGTTGATTGTGGCTTCCAATCAAGAAACTGAGTTGTTGCCAGAGATCTAGTAAAACATGACTCTCCCTCTGATTCACCAGACTTTCCTCCGCAGATCTTTAATGAACAAGTCTTAAAAACAACAATAAACTTAAAAACCGAGGGTGCCACTGGGCCCAACGGCCTCCCAAACGCCTTGTTTCGGCACAATCCCCCATTCTGGGTGAACTATCTGACTCCTCTTTTTTCGGATATCTTAGCCTCTAATACGATCCCTGACTCCTGGAGGAGAAGTATTCTAAGCCCAATATACAAGTCGGGTTCCCGTTCTGATCCCTCAAATTATAGATTGATCGCGTTAATTGATGTGGAGGCAAAAATATATGCATCGAACTTGCTGGCAGACTTAGAGGACTGGGCGGCTCGAATTAACCTTATTCCTCATACGCAAACCGGATTTAGGGCTGGGATGGGCACTCTTACGAACATTTCTGCTGTAACCCTCCTAGCTAATCGAGCCCTCGCAAAATCAAGGCCACTGTATGCATGTCTTTTTAACATTTACATCGCTGATCTGGACGAGCACCTTCGGTCAATTCAATCTGACCCTCCGAAACTTGGCACAATACCCACACCTAGGGGGTCGATTCCGAATCGGGCCGGAAAAAGCACCGACCGACTCGGATCCGGAAAAAACACCAACCGACACGTGCCCGTGGCGCCCAACACGCCAAGTACGATGCAAGGCGCGAAAAGTCCGACCGACACGTAACGAAACCAAGTTGACCGGCCGAGCCGCACGGAAAACAGCAATCCGGCCGGAAAAACACGCGAATCCAACCGACTGACACGCACCCGGAACAAATCCGACCGAAACGTACACGCTAACTCCAAACCGCTAAGTACGATGCAAGGCGCGAAACCACGAGCGAGTCGGACGGAGGACAAGCCGTACGACCGACACGCATACAAAACCGAGCCGAAGCAACACAATACACCGCGACCGACGCGTACGCAGCATAGAAAACTGCACAAACACAGCGTGAACGAAACGGAGAACACCGTACGAGACCAATGCAGGGTCCGACTCGGTCACAAGAACGTTTCCAACATACACAAACAGCACAAAGGAAAAATCACCCAAAAAAAGGCCAAACAAGCAATTACCAAGCCAATAAATACTGGGGGGGGTGGGGACAGAGAACAAAGACACACCCACAACTCCACCTATATAAAGGACACAAATCACTACCATGAGCCTTTGCAAATGCCATTCCACTGCCAGCACCCAAGAGAAAGCAACCACACACCCACAGCTCATCCCTCACACAAGCCACACACCATCAGCACACCAACAAATACCTACCTCACATACACCCAGCAAAACACACACTCACACACCCTCACCTGCACACCAACACACACATCACTCACCATCACCACCCATCACCATGCCCCCCAAGAAGAATCACAAGTTCCTAGATTGTGAATTGGAAGTCCTGGTAGACGAGATCCTCAGGGTAGAGCCACAGCTGTTTGGCACATTGGTCCAACAGACCCCCATGTTGCAGAAAACCAAGATGTGGGAGAGGATCATCAACAGGGTGAACGCACAATCACCATGTCGGCGCACAAAGACCGACATCCAGAACAGGTGGTATGACGTGCGCAGGAGGGTACGGAAACTGCTGAAGCAAGACTACATCAACAGCCAACACACCGGCAGTGGCCCTCCTGCCAAGTCAATATACCTCAGGCCCTGGGAGGAGAAGGTGCGGGCCATCCTACCGCCAGTGAGCATATATGGACTAGAGGACATCCCAGAGCCTGGTGAGTACACAACAAATGTACACAATATACTGCCACAAAACACACACACATCACTGTCAAGGGGAGAGTCAAACCATGCACTCATAGCAATCACACAGCAACCAGAACAGAATCATCCCAAAATGTGTATGTCAGTCAGAGAAACACAACACATGCCATCAAAAAAGTCACATCCAACTGTGCCAACACATGTACAAACACAACCACAACTACAGCTAGGCAGTGGCACAAATAGAACTAACAAACACATCCACACATGTAGCCACCACAACAACACCAACACACAGTGAAGACCACTCAAAGGAAGGAATTCTGTGTATGCTGGCCAAGTCAGTGTAGCCAATAGCATCATGGGAGTCGCAGTCACACATATTGCCCGCCCCAAAACTGTCCCATCAACACCACCATGAACCATGCGCACATCACAGGGAGTGGAGAAGGACTCACAAGATGGCTGACACTGGCTACTGCTGTGGGGAGCACAAGGCCCTGCTGCCAACTGTGCACCAACAAACAGCAGGACACCAGTGACTGACATCCTGAGAGACAACTTCCACTCCCTGCAATGCAAGCACGTTCCATGGTGGGATATCTGGCTGGCTGGGTGGGAAGGGGGACTTGCAGCACTGACTATAGTCACCAGCACCTCCCCTCACACCCCCCCCAACACAAACTCCACAGTACCCACCTGGTAGAATGCAATGCCCTCCATCCTAACACAAGATCCCACAAAGCACCACCAACCTGGGTCATGTTGTGTGAAGCACAGGGACACTCTTGGAACTCTTAGCCAAACAACTGCCAGGACAACACTCCCAGCCATCCTGTCAGCACAGCCAGCCCACCCCACAGGGAAGCAGAGTCAAAGGAAGGAAGCATGGGCATGCTGGGAAGGGGGGTGGAGGCAATAGCATGATGGGAGTCGTAGTCACAGACATTGCTCAGCCTCACAACTGGCCCATCAACACCACCCTGAACCATGCTCACATCACAGGGAGTGGAGAAGGACTCACAAGATGGCTGACACTGGCTACTGCTGTGGGGAGCACAAGGCCCTGCTGGCAACTGTGCACCAACAAACAGCAGGACACCACTGACTGACATCCTGAGAGACAACTTCCACTCCCTGCAATGCAAGCACGTTCCATGGTGGGATATCTGGCTGGCTGGGTGGGAAGGGGGACTTGCAGCACTGACTATAGTCACCAGCACCTCCCCTCACACCCCCCAACACAAACTCCACAGTACCCACCTGGTAGAATGCAATGCCCTCCATCCTAACACAAGATCCCACAAAGCACCACCACCCTGGGTTATGTTGTGTGAAGCACAGGGACACTCTTGGGACTCTTAGCCAAACAACTGCCAGGACAACACTCCCAGCCATCCTGTCAGCACAGCCAGCCCACCCCACAGGGAAGCAGAGTCAAAAGGAAGGAAGCATGGGCATGCTGGGAAGGGGGTGGAGGCAATAGCATGATGGGAGTCGTAGTCACAGACATTGCTCAGCCTCACAACTGGCCCATCAACACCACCCTGAACCATGCTCACATCACAGGGAGTGGAGAAGGACTCACAAGATGGCTGACACTGGCTACTGCTGTGGGGAGCACAAGGCCCTGCTGGCAACTGTGCACCAACAAACAGCAGGACACCACTGACTGACATCCTGAGAGACAACTTCCACTCCCTGCAATGCAAGCACGTTCCATGGTGGGATATCTGGCTGGCTGGGTGGGAAGGGGGACTTGCAGCACTGACTATAGTCACCAGCACCTCCCCTCACACCCCCCCAACACAAACTCCACAGTACCCACCTGGTAGAATGCAATGCCCTCCATCCTAACACAAGATCCCACAAAGCACCACCACCCTGGGTTATGTTGTGTGAAGCACAGGGACACTCTTGGGACTCTTAGCCAAACAACTGCCAGGACAACACTCCCAGCCATCCTGTCAGCACAGCCAGCCCAACCCACAGGGAAGCAGAGTCAAAAGGAAGGAAGCATGGGCATGCTGGGAAGGGGGAGGAGGCAATAGCATGATGGGAGTCGTAGTCACAGCCCTACATCCCCCACCACATGGCCCAGCAAGCTCACACTCACGCATGCACATCCCACAGAGAGTGGAAAGGCCCATCAAAGATGTCTGACACTGTTGCTGTGTCGTGGGGAGCACAAGGGCATGCTGGGTACTGCACACCAACCAACAGCAGGACACCACTGTCAGCCATCTTGCCATTGCCCTCACACCCACACCCACTGAACTCCACACAAAAGCAAGTAAGTATGGGAATGCTGGCAAGTGGGGTGGAGGCATTGGCATGATGGGAGTCGTAGTCACAGGCATAGCTCACCCCCACAACTGTCCCATCAACACCACCCTGAACCATGCTCACATCACAGGGAGTGGAGAAGGACTCACAAGATGGCTGACACTGGCTACTGCTGTGGGGAGCACAAGGCCCTGCTGGCAACTGTGCACCAACAAACAGCAGGACACCACTGACTGACATCCTGAGAGACAACTTCCACTCCCTGCAATGCAAGCACGTTCCATGGTGGGATATCTGGCTGGCTGGGTGGGAAGGGGGACTTGCAGCACTGACTATAGTCACCAGCACCTCCCCTCACACCCCCCCAACACAAACTCCACAGTACCCACCTGGTAGAATGCAATGCCCTCCATCCTAACACAAGATCCCACAAAGCACCACCACCCTGGGTTATGTTGTGTGAAGCACAGGGACACTCTTGGGACTCTTAGCCAAACAACTGCCAGGACAACACTCCCAGCCATCCTGTCAGCACAGCCAGCCCAACCCACAGGGAAGCAGAGTCAAAGGAAGGAAGCATGGGCATGCTGGGAAGGGGGTGGAGGCAATAGCATGATGGGAGTCGTAGTCACAGACATTGCTCAGCCTCACAACTGGCCCATCAACACCACCCTGAACCATGCTCACATCACAGGGAGTGGAGAAGGACTCACAAGATGGCTGACACTGGCTACTGCTGTGGGGAGCACAAGGCCCTGCTGCCAACTGTGCACCAACAAACAGCAGGACACCACTGACTGACATCCTGAGAGACAACTTCCACTCCCTGCAATGCAAGCACGTTCCATGGTGGGATAACTGACTGGCTGGGTGGGTGGGAAGGAGGTCCGGCTGTCAACCAAACACAAGCAATGCAGACCATGTTCACACCCCAGAAAATACATAGAAATGCCCAAATAATGCAGGACAATGTGCCACACCAATATCAACCCCTGACTGTGACGACTTAGGACAATGCAATGTACAGGCCCGCACCCAGAGGCACAGTCACAACTGTCATGTGTGTCAACCATTGATGCCTGCAGAAACATGACATACATTGTTTGTGTCTCCCAAAAACAGGTGATGATGGGGACACAGCAGCAGACGCTGAGGAGTCCCAGTCCCAGGCTCAAGAGGATGCCGAGCTCACTGGCGTCGTACAGCCTCTGTCCTCCTCGGACGATGAAGAACAACCTGGCACATCCGGTGCAAGTCAACATGCAGCACCAGCAGGACCACCAGCTGCAGCACCAGCAGGACCACCAGCTGCACCCCCTGCACCCACCCCTACAACGACTGTCACCACGAATACCATCCCTGCCGACATGGACAGAATAAGGAGCAACACCAGCACAGTGACCCTGGACCAACCTGGGGCCATGGACACCACCACCACCACCAACCCCCAAGGTGGACCAGTGTTATCTGTGCGTGCCACTGCACACACTGCACATGTCAGCAGGGGTGGTGGGAGGGGTGGGAGACAGAGGTCGCTGCTTGCAGACGTTGCTGGTGTGCATGACGACCCACAACTGGTACGCATAGCTGATGCGTACCAGTCCAGCACCGGAGAGCTCAGCCAGGTAGTGGGGCTCCTCAGAGACATTAAACAGCAGCAGGCTGCCCATCATGCCCGCTTGGACTCCCACATGTCCCATGTGGAGTCACACATATCCCGTGTGGACTCACACATGTCCCGCGTGGAGTCCAAGTGGGATGCACTGCATGAGATGACGGCGGTGCACAGGGACATTTTACAATGCCTCCGCCAGATGAACAGCAACCAGTCCACACCTCCCTGTGTGCCAACAACATCTGGTGCCGAACAAACTGCAACTGCCACAGGGAGGGAGGAGGACTCTGGCGGAGAGTCCCCTGCACCGCAGCAGCCTGCACTTGAGGGCCCCCCCCAAGAAGAGGGGTCGTCCGAGGAGGGAAAAGTGAGAGGCCGATGGCCAAGCGCAACTCCCAGGAAGCCTGAACCTGTTCTGGATGTTCGCCTTTGTGCACAGACTGTTCACCCTGTTGACGGCAACACTACTCCCACACATTGCATGGGGAGTACAAGTTGGACCAATGTGTCAGACAACTGTGGCCCCGATACTGGGGATCCTGTCTACTCAGACTTTCAATTCACCTAGGAACTTGGGATTGCAAGATTCATGTACAGCACAACCCATCCTATGCACTATTAACACAAATGTATCACAATAAACACACTAATACACCATACTTGCCTCTGTCGTGATTCCAACGTGGGTGCTGTTATGGGGATGATGAACTGCAAAATTACACTGTGTATGCGAACTGCAACAGCAAGGACAACACAGGCATGTGAGTACAGGCAACGTGACACACATGAGGGAGACACACCACCAGGGCTACACGACACATACACACCTAGGCCATCTGACTCCGTGCCTACACTGATGTTGCCAGGGAAGACGGTGCAATGCACAGACACCACACCCATTCCCAGTTGGAGTCAAGTAGCCCACAGGTGCAGTAAGCAAATGGCAGTCAAATGTGTGACCACAGACAACGCACATCACAAAGTGAAGCACAGGTTTATTACACAGTTGCAACATGCCGTAACCACTACAGATGCAAGGTAACCCCACCTAGCGGGCACACAGTCAACAACTGTAGACGGAAGGAAGTCCATGGGTGTGGCGCACATCACCTGTAGGGACACAACAGCTACCAGCCTGGATGTGCGATCACGTCGTCGGTGGACACAGTTGACCAAACGAATCTGAAAGTACCCTGTGAAGGACAGAAATGACACACAGTCAAAAGCAATGGAGTACAGGACAGAACAGCAAAACTCATGCACAATACATGTTACAAGATACCCACCCAGAACCAAGTTAGCATGTCAACACTGTTGGGGAGTACAGCCCACCTGTCACCACACATCGCAACACACATCCAGTCAAGTAGCCCATGGACACACTCCAACAGCACCAGAGCACCACCCACACATCATGCCAACTCACATCATTGACATGACACCTCAGGATACTCACATTCAGCTAAAGAAGTTGGTGATGAGCTGTGTGCGGACATCACCATCACCATCATCATCATCGTCACTGGCATCGTGGTCCAGGCCAGGATCCTCCACAGGTGGCGGATGTTGGTCATTGTCATCCTGGATGAGAGGCAACTCCTTCCGCACTGCCAGGTTGTGGAGCATGCAGCAGACGATGATAATCTTGCACACTTTCGCAGGGGCATATGGGAGGGACCCTCCGGTCTTGTCCAGGCAGCGGAAGCGGCTCTTCAGGAGACCAAAGGTCCGCTCAATCACTCTCCTGGTCCGACCATGTGCCTCATTGTAGCGCATCTGGGCAGGTGTCACAGGGTTCCTGAGGGGTGTCAGCAACCACGGCATGTTGGGGTATCCCGAGTCACCTACGGACAGACAAGTGCACATTAGCTGACTTGGAAAAGTGGGCGGAATACTACAGATCAGATCACACACAATGGCACAAAGTCAGTACACACCGACAAGCCAGGCACGCTGGTTCTGCATCTGTGCCATCATCCTGGGGATGCGACTACTCCTCATCACAAAGGCATTGTGTGCTGAACCAGGGAAACGGGCACACACATGTGTGATGGTCATGTCTGCAAGACACACCACCAGTGCATTGACCGAGTGGTAGTGCTTGCGGTTCCTGTAGGCCTGCTCCTGGGCCTGTGGTGGTACCAAAGCCACATGTGTCCCATCAATGGAGCCAATTACATGCGGCATCCTCCCCAAGGCATAAAAGTCACTCTTCACGTCAGTGAGTCGTCGCAGTCTAGGGAAATAGATGTACCGGTTCAGGAAGAGCAACATTGCCGCCAAAACATCGCGGAGCACACGGCTGAACATGGTCTGTGACATCCCACCAGCAGTCGCCACAGTATGTTGGAAGGTACCAGTGGCAAAGAAGTGTAGGGCTGCCATCACCTTCACCTTGGGGGTCAGCGCTGTAGGATACGGCCGGCCAGGCTGCAAATGTGGGGACAACTGCACTGCCAAATCCTCAATCAGCTGCCTGGTGAAGCGGTACCGTCGGATGCTGTCCCGTTCCACCATCGTTGCCAGGTCTGGGAATGGCCGATGGACAGCAGGAGCCCTGCAGTGCAGAGGAGAAGTAAGCAAGATTGTCAGTCACCCCACATATGCGGCATTGAACACACTCAAGATCCCAACATACATCATTATGAGGCACAACTACATGAAGTGTGCAGTACCGGAAGGACATGTATGGTACATACATGGCCAACATCTGTCAACACGGTCCTACAGGTGGCATCAATTTGTCCCAGGTTGGCCCATTGGATATCATGATGCCGTGTCACAGTTCCCATCTCCTGCTGCCATGTCACAATCACCCCCACAGTGACATGTGAGGACAGATGTGCCCCAGGCACCACAGCTCAACGACAGGTACATTCCCAGGGACCCTGTAATGCCACATGGACACTGGCATCACATGGAGTATCATGTGTACACCACAGCAAAACAAACATGACCCCCACAGGTAGTGGCCCCACTTGCCACGGCAGGACAGACATGGACGTCTGTGACACACACGCACAACATCAGAGTCCATGCACACACAACGTGGATGTGGAGACTGTCTCCCATTGTGCACATGAAATCAGAGACATTGTAAACACTACATGCACAAAGACTGTGGAGGTCCATCACTATTGTGCCACTGGGACACCCTGGCTCAAACATACCGTCCCACATGGGACTCACGGGGTATGTGACATGACATACACAAACACCACTGTGAAATGTGACCATGGCACATGCACAGATATGAACAGTTGCACATCACAGTGGTCACGTACACGTAACACCCAGGATCCTGTCCCCATGAACACGTGCACAGCCGGGGGTGGCTGCCCACAGGTGACACCCACAGGACAACATGTACACCAACATACACACAATAGGAAATGCAGCCTTACATGCCTTATGATAAGGTTTGGACAGGCTGTCGTGACGTAGGTGTGCCCCTCACTCCCTGGGAGCTATCTGTGGCTGGCATATGTCCATCTGAGACAGGCATGCTGACATATGCCAGTCACATGTACAGTGATGCGTTGTACTGCAATGGACCGATCGGTGCCTCCGGCCAGCCCATTGCTTTCAATGTGTGCGGGTACGCGTTGTACCCCTGTGCGCGTTGAACTGCAATGGACCGATCGGTGCCTCCGCCCAGCCCATTGCTTTCAATGTGTGCGGGTACGCGTTGTACCCCTGTGCGCGTTGAACTGCAATGGACCGATCGGTGCGCACCCATTGACAATGGGCTTGCCTGGCAACGGACTCGTTTTCGAATTTCGAACGAGTCGGTTGCTGGAAAATCAGTTGGTCACCCACAACAATGTTGCAAAATCATGTATGTCATGAAGTTGAAGATTTGAAGGATGCTGTGGGCGTGTTTTGGTGCTGCTATTCCATGGATTGGCCAGATTCAGAAGATGCAAACGACTTGGACCTATCACTTTGGACACAAGGGACAGTATCTGCCTCTCCAGCACATATATATTGCTGGCTGTTCCCCTGAGAGCCCACTTGCCTGCACTACATGCTCCAAGACGACATCTGCCACTGAACTGCTGCTGTCTCTGCCCCTCTGGACCCTGCAATGGCACGTACTGTGGAGAGAGCCCCAGCCTTCAGCCTTGAAGAGAACCAGGCCCTGCTGGACAGCCTACTTCCACAGTACAGCAAGCTGTATGGGACACCAGGGGAGCAGGTGAGTGTCCTGTGCACTGCCTTTCTGAATGTGCATTTTGTCTGACTAGCAAGGCTGAGAGTCTGCACGCCACTGGCTAGCAGGCTCACTGAGTAGTTGTCACCCCCCATAGTGTGTAGTGACTTGCACTGGACAGGTATGGTGCAGTGACAGTGCTTCTGAACAGGGTTTTACTCCCCATGCAATGATACCATGTAGTGACTTCTGGAAAACTGTCCATGGGCAGCCGTGCACTGCCTGTGTACACCATGTGCCCCTGTGATTGCGACATGTATATGCAACTGTGTCATGCACGGATATGTTGCATGTGTAGTAATGGCCTTATCACTTTGTCATCCTGACAGGCTTCTGCCCATCGGAAGCAGGAGATCTGGAAGGACATCGTCCGGGCTGTCCGGTCCGTGGGGGTCTACAAGCGCCGGATCCGCAACTGCCAAAAGAGGTGGCAGGACCTTCGGGGCTGGACCCGGAGGATTGCACGGGTCCAGCTGAAGCTGTCGCCTCCTCGCAGGAGGGGCGGAACACGGACCCTGACCCCCCACATGCTCAGGATCCTGGCGGTGGTCTTTCCAGACCTGGATGGGCAGCTGAAGGCCAGAGAGCAGCAAGGAGGGGGTGAGTCAAAGACTGCACTGTGAACTCTGTCTAACATGCTATGTGCCCTCCTCGGGCCTGGTTAAACTGCCACAGTACAGCAGTCATATTGTCCAGGAGCCATGTCCCTCTATTGTGCACTGCCCACTCCTCATCTGATACCCAGGTGTGGCCCTTACATGCAGGGAATTCTGTCACTTAGGACTGTGTCCTTACAGTTTGCTTGACTCAAGGTGGGAGACAGCATCTGTTTCCCTGACTCTGTGGTGGGCATCATGGGTGGGTCCATTGCTTACACAATGCCTGTATTCTGACATGTATTCAGCGTGTTACTTTGATCTGTGGTCCAATTGCTGAGCTGATCCACCACATGTGGCTGGGGTATCTGGCACACACCCATGCTGCGGGTGGGAACAATGTTTGGGCCCCAGGAGTATGTATATGACGTGTGTCACACATACTTAGCCAGCTGCCTACAGTCCAGGGCTCATCCCTCATTCATGTGGGGCTGGACAGTCATGCCTACTCCAGGCCATACAATACACTCTGTACTCCCACTCCCGTGTATCAGCTGACACATTGTGCGCAGTGATTTGACCCCTCAGGTGTCTGCCTCTGTGTCAGTGTGCTGTGGATTAGTCACCAGGACTGCTGTGGAGTTTCTTGGTAGGGGCTCAGCATGCCACTGGAGATGTGACCATAGGAGACGATACTTGTGTGTCACATAGGTGTCTGATCAGCTGCCCATGCAGACTGGGGCATGTGAATGTGAAGTTCAGGCAGCTGTTCCCCATTCACTGCAGAGTGTGAGGGGCTCAGGTTCAGAGGGTAGTGTCACAGGTCTCCCATATGTCCAATAGGTATGACCTGGACAGATGAGGGTTGAGAGGATGTGTTGTGGGGGGATGTACATGTGCACTTGTGAAGCTCCAGGACTTGCATTCCCCATGACCTACTATTGTGACACAGTGCAGAGTGTTGTTGTCTGGCTGCAAAGTCATACATCACTGAGACAGTGATGTATGACTTTGCAGTCATGCCTCCGACATGGCATGTGTCTACTGATTGGTGAGCCTGCAGGGGAGTGACATGTGCTACATGCACACCATAGTGGCGCTGGCTATCAGGACATGGGTGCATCATGGTGTCTGTCGCTGGTATGCATCACATGCATTTCCTATTTGACTCTGGGCATCCCTTTCATCCGGAAACCTGTACTGACTCAGTGGCAAGAGCTGTGATGTGTGCATGTCCACATGCCACACCGTGTCCTCTGCACTGTCCAACTACTGTGTACTTAGTGCATGTGTCCACACTGGGGGGTTGCAATCCAACAGTCACCAGACAGATGGGTGCAAGGCCATGTGGGATGTGAGTGCCATGCTTGGCATCAGACTGACAATTGGCTTCTCCTGTTCAGTTAGGGCACTTTTAGCAATGTACAACTAATGATGCCAGGGCTTGCTCTGTGATGTGCTGTGCTCACAGTGGTGTGTGCGTTTTGTGCAGGTGACTGATGTCTGTCTGTTTCCCCATTGTTTGCAGATACATCCACGGCCACGGAAGGGGACAGCTCCACGGACCAGGAGGAGCCAGAGAGCCAGACTGGGTCAGCAGCCGAGGAGTGGTCGGAGGGACCCAGTGGCACGGAGGGCGAGGGGAGCCACACCGAGGAGTCCTCAGCAGCATCCACCTCAGCTGAGGACCAGAGCAACTCGGAGGATGACTCCCTTGTGGAGGCGGGTGTCAGCAGCCACCACACCCCAGCTAGTGTTGCTGTCCCCGCCACCACCAGCACCACCACCGCCCTCCCATCGGCTCCCATTCCCCAGGTCCGTGGAGGCTCCCATGTCCGGGAGCGTGTCTCCTTTGGGCCAGGCACCGCAGCCCCTGCCCCTGTGTCCCCTGCTGCCCTGAGTGAGGAGTCTGTGTACCTCCTTCGCCAGCTCCATGTAGGCCAGACAGCCATGCTGAGTGTCCTCCATGCGCACACCGCGCTGTTGACTCAGCTGGTGTCGTTCATGGAGGGCATCTCATCGGGCATGTCTGACCTACAGAGGGGCAATAGGTCCATGGACTCCTCCCTGACAGCAGCAGTGTCCCTCCTCAAACGGTCCCTCACCCCTCCTGCCTCTGCTCCATCCACACTCCCCAGCACCTTACCCATCCCAAGCACACACACACCGGCACAGGCACACACCAGCACACACACATCCAGCACACTGACACACACGCCAATGACAAAACGCACACGCACGCACATTCAGGGGACTGAAGCCAGACTCACAGGGGATGGGACCCTGGAACACACACACGCATCCACATGCACTGCGCAGTCCTCAGTTCCCTCTCCCTCCAAAGCACCCTCCCTTGCCTCACCTGCAACCCCAAAGTCACAGCAGCTCTTCCTCTGTGACCTCGGCCTCTTCCCCACCGATGAAGCTGCTCCAGCATCCCGGGGGAAGAGGAAGCCCACCCACACGGAGCAGAGTGCCCCTCGCCCCCGGACACCCTCCCCCAGGCGCAGACGGACTGAGGCCCCCACCCGCAAGTCCCCCGGAGTCCTAAGAGCAAGACCCGGCCACCGCCCTGCAGCTCAGGCACAAGGTCTCCGTCCTCCATCCCTCAGGCCCCCACTGCACAGGTGCCCCCACCACACCCTGCCCCAGGTTCCCCCACCCACAGATATACCATCCCCAAGAGGATCAGGCCTTCTCCCCCTGCCACTTGCTCTCCCAGCACCACACCCCCCGCTGCGCTTGTCTGTGCCATTGATGTGGTGAGGGTGTCCTCCCCCTCTGTCCAACCCACCTTGCATGTTCCCCATTCTCCTCCCCTGGAGGTAGGCACTGCAGTGGAGTCCACTACCGCCCTGTCTGACTTGGGCACTGCAGTGGCGGACCTGTCCACTCCATCTGCAGGGTCCACTGCAGTTGTGCCGGCACCCACGACATCTGAGTCATGCCCCCCAGTTGTGCCGGCACACACCATGTCAGACACCTCCACTGCAGTTGTCAGTGGCTCTCCAGCACCCACCACCCCTTCCCTGACTCCCCCTGGTGAGCCCTGATCCTGTCCCTGCGGTGCCTGGCCTGCCCCCACGGTTGCCCCTCCTAGTGGATTGTCCCTGGTTTTGTGCAGGCATGCGTAGGGTGACATCTGCCAGTGTCACCCTGTTTGAACTTTGACAATGGACTGGCCATTGGCCTTTGCTATTTTTTTCTGGACGTCGTTTTCATTCAACACATATGCTGAATAAAGCAACTTTCTTTTCTCTAGTGCTCATGCTTCAGATGTACATGTTGTTGGTGCTGCTAACCATGCCCTTGCTGCAGTGATGGTGATATCTGGTCTCATGATTATGAAGTGTTACTGTGCAGGAACCCATGTGGTCCAGGGGGAATGTGTCCTATCATGTGGTGTATCCATGTCATCCATAGCAGCATCTGAGGGTGTCATGTGTTCAGTATTTGGCAATGGGATTTCCTACTTACATTAGCAATTTCATATCTGTGGCTTCCACCCCTGCACATCTGTTGTGCCTGCCATTGTTGGATTTGTCTACTTCCCTGACCGTGTTGCCATCTCCACTGGACATGCAGGTTTGGGCATCAATGGGGAAGGACTCATCCGTGTAGTCAGTGCAACATTGCTATACAAGTGTGTTGGATCTGTGCTGACGATTCCGTTGGCACATCCATGACCAGGCTGATGTGACGGGAGCCCTCATTTGGTGCTAATTGTTGATTGTGTGACCAAGTGCTCAGCTGACATGATGGGGCCCTACTGAGGCAACATATGGCACAGCTTTCCTCACACAGGAGTGGAGTCCCCTCATGGCAGTGTGTACACGTGTGACATTGCCTGCGCCCAAGGTGTGTGTTGTATGTGCATGTCTGTGTGTTCACTTCCATTTATCTGCGCATGCTGTGATCCCTAGTGTTGTACCTGTTTGTGATGCTTGCTGACTTGAGCTATGTTCCCCCAAAGTCTTCTCCCTGTGTTCTCTGTGATGTGGGTGCATGGCACATTACTGGTCATCAGGGTGTCACCCATAGGTGTGTTTGCTGTCAGGGCAGAGTTTGTGTGCAGACGCAGATGGGTCACAGTCAGGTTTCCCCTTGGCACTTGTTGTTTGCCCCTGTCATGTGATTTTCAGTTCGTGTTATCTTTAAGTTATTGTGACACGTTGTGTGTGTGACTGCTGGCACTCCTCAGGGTCCGGGCTGCGATGTTGGTTGTTGTCTATGTGTGTTCTTTGTGGGTGACCTTGGCTTCTTCATTGGTGTGTGACTGTGGCTGGGATCCCATTGGTTGGTGTGGTATCGCCGTCATGTCCATGTACAGCGTAGTGTGCAGTGTGTCAGACATTCAGGAGTCTTGTTGAGTGGCCATGTGTGATGTGTTTCTGCACCTTGGTTACCACCCACCACCCTGGAATAGTCATGGGTGCATGTGCAATGTCACCAGTGCATGTGTACTTCACTGCTGCACATTGTTGGAGGTCGAGGGGTGTGGTCTTGAGTGTGTGCAGATGGGAGTTGTTGCCCAGCTAGACCCCTGCCTCCATGTTGGCCTTGGCTTACTGGCCATGCTGATTGATTTGTGCTTGTGTCGGTGTGATGGTAGTTTGTTGCTCAGGACACATGACTGTGGTTCACAGTGTGAACCACATTCAGCTTTGTCATCAGAGTGGGATTTTTATGCAGCCAAGGGTCACCACATTGTGGGGGCCCTGGGGGTGGTGCTGTGGTGTGTCTGTGTCTTGCTGTGTCAGTTGTTGTTCCTACGTGCCTGTGTGACATGTGTGTTTTGTGCTCCCTCTCATCTGACAATGCCTGCTTGCCCACATAGGGGATTTGGATCCATGAGTTACCTTAGTGTGGCAGTGTATGCACATCTGTATGATTGGTATTCAGCTCTCCTCATGTGTTGTGTGGTTACCTGGGGACACTGGCACCCCCCCTCACCTGCTGTGTATGATGACAGTGTTGGTCTGCCTGTTTGTGTTTGTGCATCTGCACCACTGCATTGGCATATCTTGGGTGTGCCATTGGCTGTATGTTGTTTGGTGTGTTTCCCCTGCTGTCCCTGGGACTCCTAGGTCATCGGTCAGCACAGTGATCATGGTTTGTGTGTCCCATTGCTGCCATGGTATGGTATCTGTTCGCCTCACATCTGCAGTCTCCACAGGGTATCTGCATGTGTGTGCCCATTGGTGCAAATATGTGGGTCTGCATTCTGATGGTCACTTCTGTCATTGTGTCATTGATGAATGTTGACAGTGTCAGCCCCCATGGGTGTTGTTTGTCTGCATATGGCCAAAGGAATGTCTCATTTGCACTGCAGTATTTGGCTCACCCAATTTATGTTGCAATGGGACACATACACTACTTTGCCACAGATGAGTTTTTGGTTCTGTGACCAGGAATGATCCATGCAGTTTGGCAGTTGCAGCTCTTTCTTTGTCAACACTTACCTTTTGGTCACTGTGATGATGGGGGTGTAGACCCCATTGCCACAATGGTCAAAATGTGCTTCAGCTATGGACCCCACACTTCCCTTTTGGTCACTGTGATGATGGGGGTTTAGACCCCATTGCCACAATGGTCAAAATGTGCTTCAGCTATGGACCCCACACTTCCCTTTTGGTCACTGTGATGATGGGGGTTTAGACCCCATTGCCACAATGGTCAAAATGTGCTTCAGCTATGGACCCCACACTTGCCTTTTGGTCACTGTGATGATGGGGGTTTAGACCCCATTGCCACAATGGTCAAAATGTGCTTCAGCTATGGACCCCACACTTGCCTTTTGGTCACTGTGATGATGGGGGTTTAGACCCCATTGCCACAATGGTCAAAATGTGCTTCAGCTATGGACCCCACACTTGCCTTTTGGACACTGTGATGATGGGGGTTTAGACCCCATTGCCACAATGGTCAAAATGTGCTTCAGCTATGGACCCCACACTTGCCTTTTGGTCACTGTGATGATGGGGGTTTAGGCCCCATTGCCACAATGGTCATGGGCTGCTTGCATTGTGGGTGCCACACACATATATGTGTGGCACATGTGCTAGGGGGTCACATTGTATGTTCAAAGTCATGTTCGGTGTTGTAGGCATTTGACACAGCCTACACACGCTTGTCATGGTGGTGGGGGGATGTCTTTATCTTGCATTCCCTAGGTTGTGGTGTGCTGGTTGTGTCATGCATTGTCCATCCTATGAGTGGGGGTGGTAGTAGTGGTAGGCATCCAGCCCCCCTGGGTGAGGGTGGTAGTAGTGGTAGGCATCCAGCCCCCTGGGTGAGGGTGGTAGTAGTGGTAGGCATCCAGCCCCCCAGGCTAAGGGTGGTAGTAGTGGTAGGCATCCAGCCCCCCTGGCTAAGGGTGGTAGTAGTGGTAGGCATCCAGCCCCCCTGGGTGAGGGTGGTAGTAGTGGTAGGCATCCAGCCCCCTGGCTAAGGGTGGTAGTAGTGGTAGGCATCCTGCCCCCCTGGGTGAGGGTGGTAGTAGTGGTAGGCATCCAGCCCCCTGGCTAAGGGTGGTAGTAGTGGTAGGCATCCAGCCCCCCTGGCTAAGGGTGGTAGTAGTGGTAGGCATCCAGCCCCCCTGGCTAAGGGTGGTAGTAGTGGTAGGCATCCAGCCCCCCTGGCTAAGGGTGGTAGTAGTGGTAGGCATCCAGCCCCCCTGGCTAAGGGTGGTAGTAGTGGTAGGCATCCTGCCCCCCTGGGTGAGGGTGGTAGTGGTGGTAGGCATCCTGCCCCCCTGGGTGAGGGTGGTAGTAGTGGTAGGCATCCAGCCCCCTGGCTAAGGGTGGTAGTAGTGGTAGGCATCCAGCCCCCCTGGCTAAGGGTGGTAGTCGTGGTAGGCATCCAGCCCCCCTGGGTGAGGGTGGTAGTAGTGGTAGGCATCCGGCCCCCTGGCTAAGGGTGATAGTAGTGGTAGGCATCCAGCCCCCCTGGCTAAGGGTGGTAGTAGTGGTAGGCATCCTGCCCCCCTGGGTGAGGGTGGTAGTGGTGGTAGGCATCCAGCCCCCCTGGGTGAGGGTGGTAGTAGTGGTAGGCATCCAGCCCCCCTGGCTAAGGGTGGTAGTAGTGGTAGGCATCCAGCCCCCTGGCTAAGGGTGGTAGTAGTGGTAGGCATCCAGCCCCCCTGGCTAAGGGTGGTAGTAGTGGTAGGCATCCAGCCCCCCTGGCTAAGGGTGGTAGTAGTGGTAGGCATCCAGCCCCCCTGAGTGAGGGTGGTAGTAGTGGTAGGCATCCAGCCCCCTGGCTAAGGGTGGTAGTAGTGGTAGGCATCCAGCCCCCCTGGGTGAGGGTGGTAGTAGTGGTAGGCATCCAGCCCCCCTGGGTGAGGGTGGTAGTAGTGATAGGCATCCTGCCCCCTGGGTGAGGGTGGTAGTGGTGGTAGGCATCCAGCCCCCCTGGGTGAGGGTGCTAGTAGTGGTAGGCATCCAGCCCCCCTGGCTAAGGGTGGTAGTAGTGGTAGGCATCCAGCCCCCCTGGCTAAGGGTGGTAGTAGTGGTAGGCATCTTGCCCCCTGGGTGAGGGTGGTAGTGGTGGTAGGCATCCAGCCCCCCTGGGTGAGGGTGGTAGTAGTGGTAGGCATCCAGCCCCCCTGGCTAAGGGTGGTAGTAGTGGTAGGCATCCAGCCCCCCTGGCTAAGGGTGGTAGTAGTGGTAGGCATCCAGCCCCCCTGGGTGAGGGTGGTAGTAGTGGTAGGCATCCAGCCCCCCTGGCTAAGGGTGGTAGTAGTGGTAGGCATCCAGCCCCCCTGGCTAAGGGTGGTAGTAGTGGTAGGCATCCTGCCCCCCTGGGTGAGGGTGGTAGTGGTGGTAGGCATCCAGCCCCCCTCGGTGAGGGTGGTAGTAGTGGTAGGCATCCAGCCCCCCTGGCTAAGGGTGGTAGTAGTGGTAGGCATCCAGCCCCCCTGGCTAAGGGTGGTAGTAGTGGTAGGCATCCAGCCCCCCTGGCTAAGGGTGGTAGTAGTGGTAGGCATCCAGCCCCCCTGGCTAAGGGTGGTAGTAGTGGTAGGCATCCAGCCCCCTGGGTGAGGGTGGTAGTAGTGGTAGGCATCCAGCCCCCTGGCTAAGGGTGGTAGTAGTGGTAGGCATCCAGCCCCCCTGGCTAAGGGTGGTAGTAGTGGTAGGCATCCAGCCCCCCTGGGTAGGGGTGGTGGTGCGCATTCAGGCCCCTGTGTGCATATGTGGCATTGGTGATGGGCATCCCGCCCCTATGGTGCTGCTGTTGCTGGTGTAAGTATATTCAGCATCCCCGTGTATGTGTGTGATGTGTCGTGTACGTGTTGTATGTGTTTTGTGGTTGGTGTCTGGCTTACCTTCTGCGCCGTACGCGTCCGTGCCTGTTCCGGTAGTAAATGTAGAATATTGGTATGATCGGGACGAAGGGATTCATGGTTGGTTCGTGTCGTTCGTCCTTCTCGTTGCTTGGCGTCATCCTCGTCGCTTCGCCTCGTCCTCGTCGCTTCGCGTCGTCCTCGTCGGTGCCGTGTTCGTCTCGGAGCCGTGGATCGTGTTGTGGCGCGAATCGGAGCTTATGTGCGCCTCTCCCGGATGCTTTGACGTGCCGTGCGTAGCGACGGGTTCGGAGCGGACGGGGCTGCATTTTTCCTTCCGTGCGACTCGATTCGGCGTTTCCGGATTCGCCTCGGTCGGAGAACAGGACCTGGTTTGGGTGAGTACGGCTCGGCCGGATTTTTTGCTGTTGTGCGCATCGTACTTGCTCGTTCGGTGTACTGTACGGATCGGTCGGGAAACAGGCTTTCGCATGGCTTTTTTCCCGACCGAATGGTATTGGGTGCGCCTCCGACCGAGATCGGAATCGGCCCCCTAGTCTTCAATATGCGGACGATATCGTCTTACTAGCGCAAACGCCAGTTGGTTTGCAACGATTAATCACCGAACTTGGAGCTTATACCACCTCGGTCCAACTAACCATCAATCACCAAAAAACAAAGGTGATGCGCTTTATCAAACACCGTAAAACCGATCGTAAATTCAATTGGACCTTGGACAAGCGACCTTTGACCGAGGTGGATTCGTACAAATACCTAGGCTTTCAAATTGACCGCAACCTTAATTTCAAGACACATCTGGACCAAGGTCGCACGAAATCTAAACAGCTGCAGTTTGCCTTTAAAATCTTAAAAAACAAGCTTGCAGGCGGCTCCACTGGTCACCTATTAAAGGTTATAGCAGCAAAATTCTTGCCCTCCATCTCATATGGTACAGAAATCTTGAATGGCAAAGACGCCACAGGTCTGAACCTAGCACAATCAATCTTTTTCAAGAAACTGTTTGCAATCCCCCGCCATATTTCGCAAGCTCAAATCCGACTTGAGTATGATCTAAGAAACCAGATCCCCGATAGACAAGGTGCATTAGTCAAGTACTATTGGAGGATGCGGGATGCAGAGGATAACACGCTCGCCCATCATTGTTGGGTAGAAATTGAAAAGCAAGCCAGGCTTAAAAATTAAATCTTCGAAGTTTTGAAGGCTTCGCTCTCTGCACTGAAGCTAGAGGAGGCCAGCTCACTGCTCCTACCTACCCTGGCTTTAAATCTGTGGTCAACAAAGCCATAAAACGGTATTCTTTATCATTAGATAAAACAGCCCTAGCAAAAAAAAAAACACGCTTGGACTGTGATACAGACATACCAGAGGTTGCAACCCAACCTTATTTGCTAGACTATTTTCCGTTTCAAAAAAAGCACTTCTTCACGCTACTAAGGCTTGGGTCATATCCATCAAAGGACCTAATCCCGAAATGGAAATACCCATGGCAATCAAAAGAATGCCGCCTATGCGGAGTAGGGGATGATTCCTTACTGCATTTAATATGCATCTGTCCTGCTCTATTAGAAACACGCAAAACGGACCTTCGGGAGGTCTTTAGGAAGGACCAAATAAGAACTTGCAGAGCAGCAGTGATTCATTGTCTCAGGGGCTCATCAATCCCACTGTCCTGCAGAGCTATAAACGTTTTGAAAAATGCGGCAAAAGAACTGGCCAAAATAGAACCCGCCAACCAACTCAAGTAGTGCTAGAACATTTGGCTCTGAAATCCTACTACTGCCCTGCTTACATGTTAATATTTTTTTAAAATATTGCTTTTCTACATCTTTTAAAAAAATATAACAAATGTATATTCTTGTATGTTTTACCCATGGTGGTTTTTCCACCCTTTTATGATTTTTTTAATGAAATCAAATAAAAGTATATTTGTCTTTGCTTTGTTTCATCTCCCTTTTCTGTCCTCCCTTTTTCCTTTCCCAAGTTTTATATTTGAGTTTTGTTTTTCTGCATTGGATGGCATTTAGATAAGATGTTTTTTTCTCTTACTATTTATATGAGGTTTTTTTCTTTTTCAAATGTATAATGTCTTTTATTTGCATTTACTATGAATAATCTTAAAATCATTTATTGGAATGTTAAGGGCCTTTGAGGCCCAATTAAGAGGCAGAGAGTTCTTACTCATCTCTCTAAACTGACTTGTCATGTTGCTATGTTGCAAGAAACTCATCTCTCTGAACAAGATGCTCATTTGTTGAGGAAAAGTTGGGTTAGTTCTGTTTACTGTTCACCTGCCGTAAATCATGAGAATAGTGTTGTTATCTTGTTTCATACATTTTTAAAGCAAGAAACTGATGTTGATGGCAGATGGTTACTTCTTCATGTTAATATTAATGGCTGATCCTATTCCTTCTTCAATGTTTATGGGCTCACTGGTATTGATTCCTCTTTCTGGGACTCAATCTCACCCAAGTTAATGGCAGTACTACATAATAACTTGGTTTTAGGGGGTGACTGCAACCAACTCATGGACCTCTTTTTAGATCGAAAATCTAAGTTTAAATATATCCCTAATAATATGCAGAAGGCCTTTTACAGAACCATAACACATTGAGGACTAGTTGATGCATGGCGTATTCACAATCCCGACCTTTCAGAATATTCTTTTTTCTCTCCTACCCACCATTCTTCCTCTAGAATTGATTATATGTTTTGGGATAAGAGCCTCACACAACATCTTCTTCATGCTGAAATGGGTCACATTCTTGTTTCTGACCATCCCCCCGTGATTATAGACCTAGAGTATACTACATCCTCCATTCGCTCTAACAAATGGCGCTTCAATAATTGGCTATTACAAAATCAGCAATTTGTCTCGGGTTTTGAGTAATTCATTACAGATTTCTTCGAGACTAACACCGGTCCAGATATCCAGTTTCACCATGTCTGGGATTATTTTAAGGCTACAGCGAGAGATTACATTATAAATTACATCTCGAACAAGAAAAAGACTGCTGCCAGGGAATCTCCCAATCTTTTTCCGCATATAAACAAATTAGAACATGCTTACTATTCCTCTTCTCACAAAGAGGTATTGGATCAACTCATCCATGCCAAACTTAATTTTAATAAATCTTCTGTCACTGCTGCCAGTAATGCACTACTAATAAATGCAAAGTACTATAGTGCCTCTAACAGAGCAGGTAGGATGCTAGCCAGCTATTTAAAATTGAAGAAACGGAAATCCAGGATAGAAGTCATACATGATGCCTCTGGTCATAGTTTATTTCGCGATCAGAAAATCATGTCCGCTTTGTAGAATTTTACACTAAACTTTACACTAAGGACATTATTTCCTACTTTGTAGAATTTTACACTAAACTTTACACTGAGGACACTTTTCCCTCTGAGGAATCCTTGCAATCTTTTTTTTGACATGATCCCAAAGCCACAAATTTCTCAAGTTGACTTTTCCCCATTGGAAACTGATTTTCCTCTTGCTGAAATATGTGCTGCTATTTCTAAACTTCCAAAAGATAAAGCTCCAGGCCCAGATGGATTTATTGGTGAATTTTATACAAAATGTTCTTCTTTTTTAGTCTCTCATTTGCTCTCTCTTTTCCAACACATTGTATCTTTGGATACCAAGGCTAGGACGTTCACGGAGGCCATCATTTGTTTGATTCCCAAGAAAGATAAGGACTTAGCGGAATGTAAGAATTACAGGCCTATTTCCCTTCTCAACACAGATTGCAAACTTTTCTCTAAAATAGTGGCTCTGTGTACTAATCATCTGATCCCTTCTTGAGTGGGCATTGAACAATCCGGCTCCGCCAAGGGTCGTAATAGTTCAGATAATTCCAGCAAATGTATTCAATATTATTCACGGAGCTAATACATCTAAGTTTACCCTGGCTGCCGTGGCATGTTTTTGATCCCAAATTTCTACATTATATTAAAGCTCTTTATTACTTTCCCTCTACTCTCCATTACTGTTCATTCTGGTGTTAGAACCATTTTTAGTATCCCTGCGCCTTTCCCAAACCCTTACTGGCTACTTTCATTTTTGACCCTCTCACCTCTATCCCTGAGTTCTTTCATCTTCTGTTTAGTTATTCTTCTGTGTTTGGGTATCGGCTTAATATTGACAAATCTGAAATTATACCTCTTAATAAGTGCTGTTTTCGGCACATGTTTGAAGATACTGGTTTCTTATGGAACCCTTCTAGGATTAAATGTTTAGGAATTTTCTAATCTCCATCCTTTAAAGACACTATTAAAGTTAATGTAGAAGCTTAACGAGTGAAGATTATTTCCCTTTCTGCAAAATGGCCCCCATTGCTCTCCAGCTTAGCCACGATTAAAATTATGTTCTTGCCCATTAGTAATTTTTATTTACAAATGCTCGCTCTTCGGCTTTCTCAATTTTTTTCAGTTCTATTGATGGTTTACTCTCCAAGTTTTTATGCAACAAACGTCCAGCCCAAATTTCTTTATCCAAACTCAAACAGCCTAAAACGAACGGCAGTGTTAACGTTCCAGATTTCTCACAATATCATTCTGCTTTTGTTCTTAAACAGATTTGGTCCTCTTTAAGTTCTGTTAGCCTTCCTTCTTCTCCCCTTTGATGATCCCTAGAACTTTCGCTCATTTCTCCTATTTCCTTTTTTCAGTTTGTCCTTATTTCCCAAAAATCCCGGCATCTGTCTTCCCCTATCTTAAATCATTCTAATAACATTGCCAAAAAGTATGTCTCCCAGATATACTCTCCTTCCAAAATCTTGTCATTATCCCCCATCTGGTACAACTCAGCTATTACCATATCGAATAAAGTCCTTAAATGGTATTTTTGTCTGACCTCTGACATTACCTCAACTTCCAAACTCATCTCTAACAATAAATGTATATCCTTTGAGAAATTACGTAGTCGTTTTCATATTCCTCTCTCTCACAGACACAAATATTCATTGCTTCAAGATATTCTTCATCAAAACGTTATTGATCCTTCTCCTGTTCCTGATACATCCCTTGGTGATCCTATACCTCCTCACAACTTTTCTGCAGAAGTTAAAGCAGCCTTCATATATAAACAGCTTTCTTTTCAGGATTCAGACAGAGCCAAAACCAAAACTGAACGTGCTTGGGAACAAGACCTTCAGACTTCGTTTCCAATCACTTTATGCAATAAGTTGTGGCAGAAAATACATCTCGCTCATCCAGTACTACTCAGACCATGTTTTTTTCTATAATAGATTGTTTCTAACTCCCTCTATATTATTTAAGATGAAACTCTTACCTACTAACAAATATTGGTCTTGTGGTTCCTCTGATTCTGATTTTCTTCATATGTTCTTTCTTTGTCCTAAGCTCCCCACTTTTTGGCAGCAAGTATGTCATACAATTTCTCAACTATTTTCAGTCTCATCTCCCTTTCATATTGTTAATCTTTTTAGTGGTAGTTGCTCGGACATATGGTCGGGTGACAGGGCCAGGGGCGGGTTGGTGGATCTTCTTCTGGCATTGCCTTTCAGGTTATTACTTCCAATTGGAATAATTTTGACAAGGTTTCCTATTTGGCATGGTGGAACCTGATATGTCATAATCACAGATTGGATATTTTCTCACTCTTCTTCACTACACATGGCCATCAAGAGAGATTTAATTTGGCTTCCCTTGACCTCATGCCTTTCTTGCCCCTTCTCTACTAGTGTTGAAAATGTTGAAGTAACCAAACCACCTGGAATTCAATGATTTTTGCTTTTCCTCTTAGTCCACTTCTTATACCATTCTATAGCCTTTTGCACATCTCAAGTTCTTATATTATTTTCATTTCCTTAACATCCTCCATCTTTCTTTATTACCCATATATTTGTTTTTAAGATGTTTCTCCCCCTCTTTTTCTTTACCCTTCTTCCCTCAAAATATGCAAAGTTGATAAAATGCTATTTGTGTTACATTGCAACATTGTTTTTATATTTTCCTTATGAGATCTGTCTTATTTTGTATAATTGTTATAATAGGATTTTGTGCACATTTTATCCCGTTCTCATTACTGATATAAATTTCTATATGACATGTCTCAAAATTAAGTATATTAAATATACATGTTGCTGTATTTTCTCCGAATATTTTTCAATAAAGCATTTTTATAGTAAAAAAAGAAATAAAAGAATTATGAGGCCACTCAAAGCCACGCAGGGTGGATTTGCGTGGCTTCATAAATCTGATTCAGAGCCCTGCGCCACGCATGCACCACTTTAGGTGGTGCAAAAGTGTTGTAAGTCTCTCACAAATATGCCCCTTGGAATCCAGAATTTGGTGCAGGGATGGTGACAAGGACCAAAGACAAAAGCTCCCACTATCCCCCACACCAGGTCCCGCAATACTAGTAATGAGGGTCTTCTTGGTCTGAATGAAGGCAGGCTAGCGCCCTCTTGAGGCTGTCAACAGTTGTGCAAAAGTCGGGAGCCATTCCACACAAAGCTCTGGCAGACGCAGGGAGCATGTGTGGCGGCTGATACAATCTCTCTATTTCTTTACCCACGTCATGTTCCTCACAGATCATCCTAAACAAGAGGTGGGAAGACGTGTTTTTGCCTTAATACGTATAAAATTGTTCAGGTAAATGTCACCCAATATCCGGAAGAGGCGCATTCTGCCAGAGCTCTTGTAAGCCTTCTGACGACAACTATTCTTTATGCTGTCAAAATATCTGACTTGAATTGTAAAATACATTTTGCTTTTACAAACACGTATTATATGTCCTTGCACAAGTCAGGTTCAACAAAATCCATCTAAAAGAAATACGCAGAGTACAACGATGAACTTTACAATGATAAATACAAAGTACAGCTCATAATGACGTTTTGCACTAACCAAGTTACAATTAAAACAAGCATTTGCAATGCAATAGGTCTCGCATTACTGATAGTTTGAGGTATTGGCGTTTCAAATAATAATGCAACGCCAATAGCTCATACTTTCAGTAATGCGAGACCTAGTGCATTGCAAATGGTTGCATAGTGAGCCAGGAACAAGCATTGTATGTCTCAGTGCAGTGCCGCAAGCTGCTTCTAGAGCTCCCTAGTGAGCAAGGCACCAGCACTTCTTGTCTAGTTGCAGTACCGTAAGCTGCTCCTAGAAGTCCCTAGTGAGCACCATAAACATTTGGTCTCATATGGTACTGCACCCTGCAGAAGATATGGTAAATCCACCCTACCCATAAAGCATTGCATGCAAGACAGTACCACGAGTACATTCAAATATCTATGTCCATATATACAATTAGTAGCTTTGAAATGTGACAAAATAATTATTATATGAATTCCGGATTAGGTTGTACTCTATGTGGAGCTGATGAAGGGAAATTTATAGAAGGTTTAATATAAATGTGAGATGTGCTAGCGAGTAAAGTAACCACTGCCAATCTAATTTAGGACCAAGTGAGTGTCCTGTCTAAAAGCCTTTAAGAAAATAGTGCCTTGAGGCTGTAATCAAACCCTAGGGCATAACAGCACATGTAACAGGGGGTGCCCTCATGGGAGGTTACAAGAAGCGACAAGGTGGTACTAAGGAGGGACTACAAAGCCTAATGACCAATGAAAACCCGCCATTTACAAAGGACAGGGACAGGAGCCAATTAAAAAGATGGGCGGGAAGTAGGCGGAGCTTTCTGCACATATCCTGAATACAGCATGTCTCGAAGAGACAGCGCAAGCGCTGCCTAGGCGAGACCTAAAAAACCTAATGACAGCTCCAGAGTGTCTTGTAAAAATTGGGATAGAACCACACCAGCCTAGAGCTAGACAGCATTTACATGTGTTGCTCTTGGAAGTCCTGGCAGAGAAGAATAACAGGATGATTCACACGCGGAGGGGGCGGGGGGCGTCGTGAGTGTGGGCGGGGTGAAGGGGGCATTGCAGCTAACAGTTAATTGAAGCTCAGACTATTACTGCCAACTGATCATTTCAGACATGTTTATTGCAAAACAATGCTGCTGTTCGTCACTATTTAAGAAACACTACATCACTCTGCATATCATTTTATGGAGAGAACTGCAATTTAGTTAAGTAGTTTTTTCTTAGCTTATAGATTGTTGGATGTTAAAGCCACCCAGGGCTCAGGCGTGGAAACAAAGCGGGCTTGAACAATCTTTTGCACTTTTGCATTTCTCTATTTCTCCTAATTCTTTAGGCCCACATCACAAGGAATGTTTATTTGTAACTTACAATATAAATTAACATTTGGAAAAACATGAATAATATTTGCTGATGAAATATACATGTTCCTTTGGACACATTTTGAAAATTCAGTAGTCTGGGCTTGTGTTTTACAGATCTTGCGTATCAACAAGGAGGCATATGCACCCATTGTAGCCCAGTGCCTGCCAAGATCCCCTCATGTCACGTGTGACACATTCTGGCAGTTCTGTCTTTGCAGCCAACAGCACTTCCAGTTCTAGGCTGTTTAGATCCATGGTATAAAGGGAAAAATAACACTTCAAGTTCTAGAATGCAAAGTACCATGGCGGAAAAAAAGTCAGGACTGGCTGGGAATGCCCAACATACCATGGGGTCACCCGCCATCTATGTAGCTACCATTCTGCACATTTCCAAATTATTTGCCACCCCTGCAAGGTCTGTGGGTTTGCATTAACTATTCCATGGTAGTTCGCTGGGGAAGACACAACGCCTAACTGGTAAGTTGCAAACCAAGGAACTAGGAGACCTGGGGCAGATTTATCAACACTTTGAGCACTTTCCAGTGCAAAACGTTGTGTTGGAAAGAAGCTTTAGGTGTAATGGAAATAGCACTTTGCACTACGTTGCATCAAGGAGCGTCCCATTGTTGGTACATGTATGTTCCCATGCGACCACCCAAGGTTTCTGATGGAAAGACATATCTAGTAACAACGGGAGACAGAGCTTTGCATCAAAAAATAACACCTCCTCGAGGCATGTGGTAATAAGGAGAAACGTTTCACACATTTCATGTGTGCCGCACTATACAGCACACGTACAATGTAGGAAAAGCTTTAAAGTATATCTAACCATTGTATTTTGTACTGAAAGTGTACCCCTCCAGTGCCAAAACTATGCTAGTCGTCATGCATTCACCTGTGCACAATTGTGTAAAGGTGTGCACAAGAGGCTAGGCAGCCTGAAAGAGCGCCAATGCTGGGGAAGTGAGCAGTGCGTCATATCTTAGTAAATACGAAGCTGCCTTGATCTCTCCTCTTACCACAGTGCAGAGCAGTAACTTTGGTTGCCTTGCTGAATTGCACAGTAAATCAGTGAATCTCCCCTCTAGAATCCCAGCTTTTTTGTTTTCTTATATTGTGTGCTATTGGGCAAATTACTTTAAACCTATACCTACATTCCCCTTTTCAATCAATCAATCAATCAATCAATCAGTCATTTATAGCGTGCGACAAATCATCAGTGAGGGTCTCTAGGCGCTGTGGTTGCTAGCTGCTTTGTGTTGCTCTGTTCAGTCGAACAGGCAAGTCTTGAGTTCTTCCCTGACTTCCCGGAGCGATGAGGCGGTTCTGATGTACAGGGGAAGGATGTTCCAAGCTTTGGCCGCCAGGTGTGAGAAGGAGCGTCCTCCTCTGTTGCCTCGGCCAATCCGGGGGGGTGTCTGTGAGGAAGAGGTAGTCTGGTCTGGTCAGTTGGTGGATGGTCATGCATTTGTTGATGTATGCTGGTCCTTCGTTGTGCAGGGCTTTGTATGCGTGGCTCAGCATCTTGAACTAGCATATCTTCTGAATTGGGAGCCAGTGTAGCTACTTGAGGTGTGGTGTGATGTGGGTTAATCTGGGGAGGTTGAGAATGAGTCCTACTGCTGAGTTTTGTATTGTCTGTAGTCTCTTCAGGAGGCGTGTGGTGATTCCTATGTAGAGTGCGTTCCCGTAGTCCAGCCTGCTGGTGACGAGGGCCTGTTTTGGTATTCATTCTGGTGTTGACTGGGAGCCACATGAAGATCTTTCAGAGCATGTGTAGGGTGTGGAAGCAGGCGAATGAGACTGCATTGACCTGTTTCTTCATAGATCGCTTGCTGTCCAAGATAATGCCATGGTTGCGGGCATGGTGTGTTGGGCGGGGGATGGGCCGAGTTCAGCTGGCCACCATGTGTCGTTCCATGGCGAGGTTTTTAGCAAAAGTTTAAGACCGACTCAAAGTAATTAAGTCTGCAATGCGTGCCACACACTAAAATATATAAATTCACTTTGAAGTAATGCAAAGTTTGCTCAGAGATCTCAAGTTGTCCCATTTCAGGTAATACTAGTTCATCTAGTCCTATTTTTGTTTTTTTTGCATTAAGGTACTTGTAGTTGTTTTTCTCTTCAATATAAATGCAGGACTACAGGTATTAGAAAGCTCTGAGTCCCAAACTCCTCATGACTGCAAGAACATTTCTCTGTGTTATTCAAAGTGATCACTGCTGCTCTCATATTGTCAAGTGGTTGAGCCAGATCTACAGTATGCAATGGGTGCTGCAGCAAGAGGACTTGATCGAAAGGTTCTAGACTGGGGTGGAAGGAGGTTGTGTTTACAGCAGTACAGACACCAATGCTCTTCATATGGTCCAACCTTCTATGTTGGGACATTTAAAGCCTGAGAACTAGCCCTGCTATGAGCAGTGACATCCTACCAAAGGTTTAGTACATCTTATGAAATTGGATATTCACACCAGATTATTCGCATCACTTCTTAAGAAAAACCAACCCACCGCTATCCTAAATCTAAACAATGCTCACCAGTCATCCCTGCATGATGGCTCAGCAAGTTAAGCACTCGCTGGTGACTTCTGTATGTCCTGCAGGACACAAGTTCAAGTCTTGGCTAGGCAAACCGTGTCTTTCATCCTTATGAGGTAATTTAATTGGGTAACATTCTTGTTATGTACAGCACCTATAATTTATTACATTTGTACTATTATATGTAGGATGCTCTTAAGGGGGGCCTTTGTGGAATTTTGGAAGCCATAGAAGAAGGCAATGCCACCATTCAGATGCCAGAGTATGAGGTGGTAAACAGCAGTTGTGAAGTAGCTTTCTGGGGCCACTGGTTTCATTTTGTTTAGTAGAGAGCTGATGCCAGGGTGTCATGGTTTTCTTGCCAGTGTGTTTCTTGAGGACGAGTGACTTGGCTTTGATTGAAAATTGGGGTTTCAATCCATTCAGATTCATGCTGTTCATGTTGTTGAGATGGGTTTGGACTAGTTGTTGCTTGTCTTTGACAAATAGCTTCAATTCTTTTTTGGGTGGAGTTATCCTTTAGAATGGTGCTGGACATCGAGGACTGGGAGACGTCCAAGCAGTGTTTCAGGAGCTAATGTGATACGTACATGCCTAAATGCATTAGGTATGGGCAGATGTATTGTGTATTCCCAATGGCAGGTTCAGTTGTTGCATAATGGCGGTGCACCATTAGTGTCTCTGGATGATGAGCGCGGACAGTAACATAGACCACTTTACATCATTGACTTGACACTGTCCAACCTCTCTGTGGCAGAAACCAAACCAGCTGCTCAGGTGGGATATACAGTTGGTCATGCATGTGCAGACTGTGATCCCTTGGCTATGGCCCATCATAGGCACCAGGATGGGGCCACAGTGCGTGATAAAGGTTTACATGTAAGCCCACCACAAGGTGATTTACACTGTGCATTATTTACATCTGCTATTATTTTGGACACTGATTACCCCCATATGATCACAGCATCTGAAGAGCGGCATAAAGGTGCAAGAAGTGCACTCAACTATGCAGGTTTGTGCTCTGTTGTACCTCGATTGAGGCTGATTGGTCGGACATCAGGAGGGGGTGAGGAGATGGGAAGAGAAGCCATATGCAGCATCACCTGCAACCCATACATGTGACAATAGGGTACCGTTGGTACCATGGCAGTGCATCAGACATTTCATACATACATGCAATCACTGACACCATTATAAGTCCATTGCAAAGGGGAAGCTATGTGTGAATATCTTTCTGATGCCATTCCTTAGGGGCACATGTACTTCCAGTGTTATGTTATGTTATATTTTGTGTATTTGTAAAGTGCATTATCACCCGTGAGGATATCCTTGTTCTGAGCAGGTGTGCGTCTAGCCCCGCCTAAGGTAGGTTGTTAATTGAAAAGCCAAGTCTTCATCTTTTTGTGGAATTCAAGAAGACAGGAGGAGGCTCTGATGTGGAGTGGGAGTTTGTTCCATAAATTAGGAGCGATGTAGGCGAACCTCCGTCATCCTTATCTGGTTCTGTGTATGCGTGGGATGTGTGCGAGTAAGGGTGCTGTAGAGCGGAGGTTTCTGGGTGGTTGGTGGAAGGAGATGCAACTGTTCAGGTAGGTGGGGCCTAAGTTGTGTAGTGCCTTGAATGTGTATGTGATGAGTTTGAAATTAGTGTGTTTGTGTATCGAGAGTAAGTAGAGCTTCCTGAGGTGTGGTGTGATGTGTTGGAGGTTGAGGATGAGTCTGACTGTTGAGTTCTGGATGGTTTGTAGTCTAATGGTGAGTTGTTTGGTGATCCCTGTGTAGAGGGTATTTCCTTAGTCTAACTTGCTGGTGACTAGGGCATGTGTGGCAGTTTTTCTCGTGTTGTTTGGGAGCCATTTGAAGATCTTCCTTAGTACCTTCATGGTGTGGTAGCAGGGTGCAGTGACGGTGTTGACTTATGCGGTCATGTCCAGTTTGTTGTCAATGATGATTCCAATGTTCCTGGCGTCAGTGGGTGTGGGTCCGAGTTCAGCTGGCCGCCATTTGGAGTCCCATTGTGAGGTGTTCTTGCCAGAGATCACTTTGTCTTCCTTATTGATGTTGAGCTTGAGACAGTTGGTTTTCATCCAGTTAGTGACTTTGGTCATAAAGGTAGTGAACTTGTTTCTTGTTGGGGTCTAGTCCAAGACGGAGAGTATGAGTTGAGTGTCATTTGCATAGGAGAAGATGTTGATGTCATATGTGCAGATGATATTGGCCAGAGGGATCATATATGTGTTGAAGAGAGTGGGGCTGAGCAATGAACCTTGAGGCACTCCGCAGATGAGTTTGTGGGCTTTCGATGAAGAAGGTACCAATCTCCTGCAGGCACCTGATGATGATGGGGTGTGAGACCATGTCAAATGCTGCAAAGAGGTGCAAGAGAATGAGGGCTGCTGTTTTTCCTCTGACAAGGATCATGCAGATGTCATCGGTGGCAACGATGAGTGCTGTTTCTGTACTGTGGTTGGGACTAAATCCGGACTGCATGGCATCAAGGATCTTGTAGTTGTCGAGATGGTTGGTGAGCTATCTCTTCATTAATTTCTCTAAGATCTTGGCTGATATGGTAGGAGAGAGATGGGTCTGTAGTTGGAGAGTATGGCTGGGTAAGTAGGTGGTTTCTTGAACAGGGGCATGGCGGTAGCATGTTTCCTAGTGGCTGAGTCAATGGAGGCGTTAAGGATGGGTGTTGGTGCTTTGCTGATCTGTAGGGGTCCTTTCGTGGAGGCAAGGGTCAGATGGGATGCCCGAGTGGATGGTCTTCATGGTAGCGGTAGTTTCAACAGTGTTGACTGTGGGCCATGAGTTCAGGGATCATTCTTCTGACAAGATGGGAAGTTGGTATTTACCTAGGAGCCATGTCACCATAATGTTTGGTAACCAGATGACATGCAATAGCCAACTGGTGTAAAATGTTGTGTGTGCACCCAGGAACGGCACCATACTCTTGATTTGTATTGTATCTTTATGAAGACAGGTCATTTGCGGTGTACATTTTATGCTGTATGCTTATTTGTGTGCACATTTGAATTTTAAAATTGGTGTGGTAATGCAAATTGCTATATGAGTAGTTTGTGGTGTGAGATCTGTTTTTCCTTTTTTTGTTTTTAATACATTAGAAATGAGCTTAGGCTATCATCAACAGAGTTTACACTGTCCTCCATCATGAATGTATGTCGTAATACACCACGTGATGATTAGTATTGTTGCCCTAAATAAAGAACTGTGAGCTTTACACTAATAAATGGAGAGCCTATTCAGAGACTTTGCACCACACTGTACCTAACCAAGGACATCCCAATCATATCAGGCTACCGCTTGTACAATGCATCTCCTACAATGCATGAGTAAACTGTGAGAACAACTGGATCCAATGTAATAGTCCTATGAAAGAAGCTTCAAATGTATTCTGTAATAAAATGTTTCTTCTTGCTTGTTCCTCATTGGAGCATATCCTGAGAATCATGTACTTGTGTACTAATTTGTGAGAACCATTGATTAAAGTCCTTTAAAAGGACGCACCTTTCTCTGTACCCTGGAACCTCCCATTTCCCATTCTTATGGGGCGAATCTGTGCTGGATATTCCATAGAACTTTACTGAGCTCTTTATACATATGATTTGCCTGCTTTGCTGCTAAGCTTATTAGTGGCCTATTTCATGTAATTTGCCTGTTATGCTTTTATAAACTTTTAAAACTTTGACTCGCGTCTGTCATTCTTACTGAGAATGTCACCTTTCTAATTTTGCAATTGACCCTACACGTATTAGAGATGGGTCCAGTTGGGGAGGACCTAAGTCTGTAATGGGGCTACACCGCTCCCGGTCCTTGCCATTGGCGTGCTTTTGACATGTTTATTGAAGACGAGTGAGTGCAGCAACAGCGGTTTTTGCACAATTCAACATGCCTTTTGTGGGTTTCAGAAATTGTATTTTGTAAATAATGCTTTAATTTCAGTAGGTGTATACATCCAATGGCTGTGCTGTGTGTGGGCATGGGTGCACACATGTCATATTTTCCTATTTTCCAGTTTCTTTCCCTTTGTGCTGGTGGTGTTGCTCCCTGTCTCCATTTGTTTCTTTCTGATTTCATTGCAGTGTATGTGAGTGATCAAGTGTGGTGTGAGACTTACTTCAAGTTTGTGTGCCGATCTGAACATGTTTGGGCTGTGGTATTCCTTGAATAGATGTGGGTGTAACTCTAGTGAACTCCAAATGACTTACCCTTTTGTAGGTGTATTTCTTTTATTGGAATGCCCCTCTTTGTACTATTATGTTACGGTTTACTAATATATATATATATTTTTTTAAACTTTATTTATTATTTTCAAAAACAAAAGAAACACCACCAATCAACAAAAGGCCACATCGCTTATACCAGAATGTTCGGAGTGACAGGTCACACATCTTGGAGATCAATGAATACAGAACCCAGACAGTGCATATCCGTTGCGTCAAATCAAGCTGAATCACATAGCTGAACTGCGTAAATATATGATTTCCTTTTCCCTGGAGCTGTTAAATCACACAGAAGTACAGCCAGTAACTAACAGTGCAGTAGTCCCCCGCAGAACGTGAAAGCAAAACATTAACCGTACAGCCAATACATATCCCCTCACCCCACCCCCTCCCGATCCAGTTCATCCTGAGTGTCGTCCACTGCTGCCTTGTCTAACAAGTATTGCCTGTAAGGCCCCCAAATATTATTAGGTGTGCATTTTACCGGCATCAGAGCGTTATAGTTATCGGATTGTGTGGAACAATAGGCTAAATCAGTGTGCCATTCCGCAATAGTAGGTAAAGGGCCTCTCATCCACCTCATGGCCACTCTACGTTTGGCCAAGAGAAGCCCAATGGCCGCTAGCTTACGCACACCCTTGGGTATTTGTTTATCAAACCCCAGCAGGGTCACCAATGGGGATTCTGGAATGGTGTGATCCAGCATTGTATTTAAGACCGCAATGACCTCCTGCCAAAACTTCCTGATACCAGGGCAGTCCCACGCCAGATGTGTGAAGTGGGCTACAACAGCTGAACATCTAAAACATTTACTATCCTCCCGCAAACCATATCTGCACATCCTCTCCGGCGTGTAGCATGTTCTGTGTAGATATTTGAAATGAAGTAGTCGGTGTCGCCCATTCAGTGAAATCGATTTGGTTTTATTAAAGCACCATGTCCATTGTGCGCGAGTGATTTCAAGTTCCAGCTCCTCCTCCCAATCCAGTTGAGATTTAAGCTTAGACTGCTTGTCCTGACTTTTGAAGAGTGCGTACAGGATAGAAATTCCACGTTGTGGAACTTGCGCTTGTAACAAGTATGTGAGAGATTGTAACCCTTGGGGTTCCTGCAGGTCTGGGCCCAACAGTTCGCGCATGGCGCTGCGAAACCTGAAATATTGAAAGGAATCGAGAGTCGTGGCGCCCCGGTCCGTGCTATTGGCCTGCTCCCATGTTTTAACCTGTCCCTCCTGGAAGATATCTCCCAACACCTTAATTCCTAACTTAGTCAGGGTATCAAGGACGGCTCTGTCCCCCCTGAGTGGGAGCCAGGCACACCACTGCAATGGTAGGGAAGCTGAATATATTAGTTGTAACTGCTGCCTACTGGCTATTTTACTTAGCTGGTGTCCGGTGCAGTTCACTGGGTCTATTGCACGCGGAGTGGGACGTGGCGCCCCCGTCAGCATCCTTGGGAGCGGGACCGGCGAGATCATATTATCCTCTATAAATAGGTGCGGTAAATTGGTAGGCCCATGAATCCAGCCATGTGCGTGAAGAGGCTGCGCTGCTCTATAGGACCTCTCCAAGTCGGTGCGTTTAGTCCCCCCTCTGAATATGGTTTTGTAAGAGTATCCCACCTAACCCTTGGCTGCTTGGCTGCCCACACCAATCGCGACAACAGAACCCGCAGAGTGCGGAAGAATGACTGAGGTAAACTGATAGGTATGTTCACAGACAGGAACAAAAAACGAGGGAGCACCACCATTTTCGTAAGGGCAATCCGACCAACCATAGAAAGGGGAAGCTTAATCCAGGTCTCCACCACCTCCGTTAGTTTTTGGACAGCGCAACCATAATTTTCGGAAAGCACAATATCTGCGTCCGTGTGAATTTGAATACCCAGGTATCTGACCGGGTCAGTAGTCCATTCTAAGGGATGAGTAGTCTGTACCGGGGTAGTACAGGGTGTAAGACTTGTGCCAATTAATATGAAGGCCTGAATGCTGACTAAAGTGCTGTACCTCCTGTATCATTGGAATTAAATTTTGCTCCGGGTTTCTTACGTACAAGAGCGTGTCGTCTGCATAAGCTGAGATCGTAAGATTATAGTTCCTAGATCGAATACCCCTATATGCGTGATATTCTCGCATTGCGCACATCAGGGGCTCCGCCACCAGGGTGTATAGAGGGGGGAGAGGGGGCAGCCCTGCCTGGTGCCCCTGGTTATGTCTATTGTTCGGGAATACATGCCATCAATCCTCACCTGGGCTACTGGCTGGGCGTATAGCACCTTGACCAGTTGTATAAAAATATCTCCCACCCCCACTCTCCTGAGCACAGCATATAAAAATCGCCACTCTACAGAGTCAAAGGCCTTTTCGATATCAATAAACAAGGCAGCGGCCCTGACTTGCGGATTGATGCGCGCTATCGCGCCAAATAAAGTGCGGAGGTTGCTAGTTAAAGACCTCCCCGGCACGAACCCAGTCTGTTCTGGTCCCACCCTCTTAGGAAGCAACGAGGCTAGCCTGTTTGCCAATACTTTAGCAAAAAGCTTTGTGTCCGTATTCAGTAAGGACAGCGGCCTGTATGATGAGCAATGTTCCGGAGGCTTTCCAGGCTTCAACATTGTAATTATTGTAGCTTCTCTCATAGAGGGTGGCATGATACCTGTTTTAGCCATCTCTTCAAACAAGTTCACTAAGTGTGGAATCAGTTTATCTTGATAGGCCTTGTAGAACGCCACTGTTAAACCATCCGCCCCGGGAGCCTTTTCACTAGGCATGGCCTTCAGCGCAGCGCTGATTTCAGTAGGTCTTAGAGGGCCAATAAGATGTTCCCTGTCGCTATTTGACAACCAAGTCATGGTGAGGTGAGCTAAATAGTCATCATCAGAGTCAGGCGTGGCTACTCCCCTAGAAGTATAGGGGTCTGCATAGTATTCCGCGAAGGCGTCCAGGATGGCCGGTGTACTGTCCACTAGGGCCTGATTTGTGTCGTAAATACTATTTATGTGATTATCCCCCCTATTAGGTCTAATTGTCGCTGCCAAAGTGGCACTGGGTCGATCGCCCTCTGAGTATACCCTGGCGACCGCATATTTCCCCAGATGCTTAACTTCGTCTGCTGCAAACTCGTTATATTCACTAATTTTTTACCTGATCTGCTCTAAGATCTGTGGACCACCAGTGTCCTGCAACCTTCCCTCCAACTCCTTCAGGTCTCTTTCGATATTACTTAATTGGGCGCAGATGGATTTAAGGACGCCAGCGTGCTTAGAGATTGTGATGCCGCGAATATAGAGCTTAAAGTCTTCCCAGATGGAACTCATCATTGTTACACTACCCAGATTGGTAAGGAAATATTCATCAATTGCAGATCCAAGTTCTGCCCTGAACACCGCGTCCAATAGGGAGTACTGTGGGAATCTCCACACCCTCTTGTGTCGGAAAGCATGAGGGAGTACTATCTTTAGAAGAACCGGAGAGTGGTCAGAGAGAGTGCGGGCTAAATGTGAATAGGTTTGTATAGAGGAAAGCAAGGTGCAAGAGGCAAACCAGCAATCTATTCTTGTGTGGATATTGTGTGCAGCAGAGTAGTGCGAGTACTCCCTACCTAATGGAGATAGGTGACGCCAGACGTCCCGCAACCCCTCAGCCTGAGCAATGCCCGCAATAGCCTGCGCTGCGCGCGAGGGTGGTCTAGGGGGACCTTTGGAGCGATCTAATTCGGGATTTTGGACACAATTAAAATCACCGCACCAAAGTATAGGCAAGTGTGAGTGCCGCAGAAGCTTGTGATGTAGAGCATGATAAAATTGCGGATCATCGTAATTAGGTCCGTAGACCCCAACCAATAAAACATTAAAATGCTCTTTTCTACATTTTGCCATGACAAACCTTCCGCCCGTATCCACTTCCAAGGACTGAATATGTATGCCCGAGTTCCTGCGGACCCAGATCAGCACCCCCCTAGCATGCGAGGAATCTCCTGATGCCACACACATACCCCTCATGCGACGTTGAGATAGTAGTCCAGTCCCCCCAGGGAGATGCGTCTCTTGCAAAATGGCTACATCTACATTGTGGCGGTATAAGTAAGCCACCACTTTACGTATTTTTCTTTGGTCATTGAGACCTCTAATGTTCCAGGAAAGGAAATTAATGTTTAAACAGACATTGTTTGGCTTGGACATCAAAAAAAGGTACTCAAGCTAAAATGCATAATGAAACCATAAAGCATGACCTGCACTGACACTAGACGTATGGCCCGGTGTGACCTGTTAAAAGACCAAACAACAACAAAAAATACGAAACACCCAGCAACCCACCCACACCACATCAAAAGAAGTAGACATGGCGAATTATGGAACCACAACCACCCCCCCCCCACCCAATGTAGAAACAACTTCCCAACAATAGTACCCTAGGTGGAATACACTGAAAGGCTGTGGCCGCCAGACCCCGGTGGTATCTGGTGGTCTGTTATCGCCGTATGCGGATAGTGACCAACTAGTCACCAGGTTTATGAAATTATTAAGCATCTACATGTAGCATTATAACAGTACTTCCCTGAATCACAGTGAGACAATGAGTTCTTTTGATGGTTTGTTACCCAGGAGAGGAGTCTGCGGACTCTGATAGTGGAATACAGCTTATCCCAGTCATTATGAAGGCGAGGAACTCGCACCCTGTGTGCAGTCCAATGAAGCCCCCCCAGCAGCAGCAGCAGGAGCCTCCTCCGATGGCGAGCTAGGTGACTTATTTGCACGATCTGTGCAATACTTTTTAAGATCACGTTTCAAAAGATTAGGATCCGCATAGAGTTTAGTTCGGCCATCCAAAGTGACCCGTAGCTGGGTATAACATCGCGTAATCAAGTTGTAGCTCCTTGAGTTTGCGTTTTGCCGGGCCAAATTTCTTACGAGCCTCCTGGACTAACGGCGTAAAATCCGGGAACAAGGACAGGTCGGACCCCTCATACTTCAGGACTTTGAGATCTCTAGCCCGTCTCAGCGCCGCATCCCTGTCCCTATAGTTGAGCAGACGGGCAGTCAGGGGTCGGGGTGGGGCACCAGGGGGGGGGCCGAGGTCCCAACGAGCGATGGGCCCGTTCAACGATAAAGACCTCAGAGAAAGTGTCCCTGCCCAGAAGTTGCACCAGCAGTTTTTCAACAAAGAGTTCCATATTGTCGATGGAGGTTGATTCGGGTAGGCCCAAAATGCGTACATTGTTACGCCGAGAGCGCGCTTCGATATCTTCGGTCTTGTCTTTCATGGCCACTATAAGTTTCTCCATCTGTTTCTGTGAGGTCCCCAATTCCGTCTGGGTATCCTCTGCCTCAGATATCCTTCGTTCGGCCAAGTCGATCCTTTCGGCGTGCTTGTCTACCCTTTCGGACATTTGGTCCATTCTATACACCAAAGTATCTATTTTAGCATCAATGGATGTTAGGCTGCGCTGCATGGCCCCCAGAATCTGCCGAATATCCCCTTCTGGCGGGGCAGGATCTGCCGTGGATTCCGATGTCGTGGAGTCACGGTCGTCATCGCGATGCCTGGACGATTTATGATGTTCGAACTGCAACTTCGATTGAGTTTTATCAGTTTTGCCCATCGTCCTTCTAATTGTGCTTTTAATATCCGAACTATGTGTCGCAGACGCCAACTGGGTGACAGTGAGGCAGCTGAGTGACGAAACCGGTCCCAGGATGCTTGATTCCGGTCCAGGGAAGACATGGCTTGGCAGTTCGGTCTGGACTGTTCCCATGAGGCACAGGGTCAAGACTGATTTGCATATAGCTATGTCTGAACTGGGGTGGCAAAGTGAGCTAAAGAATGATGATGGATTCAACCCAGATCTGTGACTGGGGGTGAGTGTTTGAAAAGTTTCAGCACTCCGTCCATCATCTCCTTGTGTTTGCTTCATCCTAGACAAGTACCCATGCATGGGACAATATAAAAGCAGACTTTCAAGGTTAAAGAATGCACACACAACTATTCAAGTGCTGGAAGCCAAGAGGTCTTTGGGGGTTCCAGTGGCGTTGTAATGCCACATTTCCTACCTTGTCTGCTACCAGGGTAAGCTCAGCAATGCAGGGTCCCCATGGCGTTGTCTCCTCTGAGCTTGCTACAACAGATGTGTCATCAGACTATGAACTTGCATCCAAGGAGGACACATGCTTTTTCTCGATGAAAATCTATTCACCTCTTGCTTGTTTGGCATGACCCACACTAACAGAATCTCATTCTTGACCACTTTAAATCACCCCATAGACTTCAATATTGCTTCACATCTTAGACTGATCCCTACACCTGTAAAATTTGGAGAGGGGGGTGGGGGTGAATTTCTGTACATATTGAAAAAGTATTTGGACAACTTTGTAACCTGAGTAAAAGTTGCATTTTTATGTCCTTAAAAATATGCATTGAGTGATAAAAAAAGCTACAAATAGATTTTTAAATGCTGAAAAAGACCACACAAATTAAGTTTTTGCTGAATTTACTTATGCAACAACTGATATTTTTACCTTTCACAAATCGATGATATGCAGAATGAGGAATTTCACTCTTTCTGCCACTGGAATTATGTTTTTCTCACTTCTCACCTTGAGATCATTGTGCGTATGAGACTGCACCTCAACAGCATTCAAAGTGAGCGGAACATATTGATGTTCTGGGTTTTCGTGGTCTACCACAGCTCATCAGATGAAGTGAGACAGTGGATATCGATACCCTTCATTTGCTGTACAAATGTCTGGGTCTGCA
This sequence comes from Calotriton arnoldi, assembly GCA_963921515.1. Lineage (NCBI taxonomy): Eukaryota > Metazoa > Chordata > Amphibia > Caudata > Salamandridae > Calotriton > Calotriton arnoldi. Next base: position 352,641 of record CAWUFW010014328.1, read on the forward strand.
GGCACCTACTGTAACAGAGCATTTTTCAGGGGAGAAGCCCGGTGCATTTTCACAAGGGCAAAATTCGAGTTCTTCCTTAATGAGCGATATGCAAGTATCCCTAATTCCAAAATAATCTCCCCGAATGACAACCAATATCCTTGCTCTCGAAATTGGCTCCAAATTAGAAAACAAATCCTCCTGAAAATTGCTAACGTTATCCTGAATCTCCCTGGAATTGATTCATTTTCTCCCAAATGTGCATAAATTACATACTTGCCAACCCTATCAATTTAGACTGCAGACTACTGCTTTTCTGCAGGGCCACCATGTATCACCTACAGACTAACCAGTGTCAATCTCCCTAGAGTGACCAGATTCCTAAAAATAAAAAGTGGGATCCAAGCTGGCGACATGGAAAAAGGGCTTTAATCAGGCGCTGACATAGAAACAAGGTTGCAATGTAGCATCCAACATAGAAGAAGGACTACAAAATTCGTACCATTTAGGACTATACCTTGGCTGTCAACAAAGACTGCACTTTGCAGTTATGTAATCAAGGAGCCAAGTACAAAGCACCAAAACCATTTTATTTGTGTTTGCAAACACTTTATTGTTAAGGTAAAATACCATTCAGTACAAAAAAAGCCATCAACCTTATGTTCTGTAAACAGAATAAATAGTGCAAAATCATTCATCTCCAAGAGCTATTACAAGCTGAAACAACATATGCTGTGCAAACGTTCCCTATGAAGAAAACATCACAATTTTTGTTCCAGAAATATAAAATTACATATAAAATATAAATAAAATATGCTCTATAAATTCTATATGATGCATATCTGGTATATTTGAAAGATAAAATGTCAAATATAATGCAACAGTCTAGCAAAGTAAACATTGCATTTAAACACTACTAACAGTCAGATAGAACAGACTAGCTCAGCACACAACTATGATCAAGTACAGTTTCAAAAAAATATATATATGCATTAATATGCAATCATCAGTGATTAAGCATCAGCAAAATGTCTCCCAACAAAATCAAGTAAAACTTTGATTTGCTAAAAACAAATCCTTCCTTTATTGTTTTGTTCCTTTATTCAAAATTCTTTAAAATCGTAACACAGAATTCATAGCCGACGCGGCGCGTTTCGTCCCAACGGGACTTCTTCAGGCTTAGTGTTGAGCGATAAAGAAAAGCACACACGATGTGTATGTCGTGAACGCTGAAATGTATAAGGGTTTTTATGACCCAGAATCGCATTGCGCATGCGTCACTTCTACTTCCTGTCGTGGTTTACGTACAGCCCCGCCTCCTCGAGGAGGAAGTAGAAGTGACGCATGCGCAATGCGATTCTGGGTCATAAAAACCCTTATACATTTCAGCGCTCACGACATACAATAATCGTGTGCTTTTCTTTATCGCTCAACACTAAGCCTTGAAGAAGTCCCGTTGAGACAGCGCCGCGTCGGCTATGAATTCTGTGTTACGATTTTAAAGAATTTTGAATAAAGGAACAAAACAATAAAGGAAGGATTTGTTTTTAGCAAATCAAAGTTTTACTTGATTTTGTTGGGAGACATTTTGCTGATGCTTAATCACTGATGATTGCATATTAATGCATATATATATATTTTTTGAAACTGTACTTGATCATAGTTGTGTGCTGAGCTAGTCTGTTCTATGTGGTTTTAGTTTACCAAAAATTAGGGACGTAGGAAGGTCACGTTCCTGGCTCTTTGCACCATATCTTTGCTATGAATATAGAAAAACTATACTGACTAGTGCTGGTCTTGAGTGCCTTGACCTTCTGTCTTTTTTGTTGTACTACTAACAGTCAGTATATTTATTTCCCACTGAAACCCTGATATACAAGTTAGGAACATAGGGGCTGATTTAATGTTTGGCGGAGAGGCTTTGCAACTGAGTACCCTCTCTGACAAACTCAGGGTCTGCCCACCATACTTAGAGGCTGGCGGATTCCAAGTATGTTGATGACTTAGTCTATTCCAGCTCTGTCTCCGACATAATCCTCCGACAATCCGCTGGACTACAGAGGTTAGCCACCCGACTGCTCGTCCACCCAATTTAGAGTGGGCAATTGAATGGCTTTTTTTTGCTGTCCATCAGAGGGACAGTAAAAAAATAATGACCTCACACACTATGGTTAATTTTGATCTTTTTAAACAAAAATATTCCCGTTTTGGGAGTTTGTTTTTGAACAATGAAAAACTTTGTAAAGCTTTGACGGGCAGACGTCCTGTTTGACAGAGCCATCCATCAAACCTCTAAAACACTGATAGGAACTGCTGTGATGGCCATTTCTGCCAATGTTTAGAGTTGTCCGTAGGGCTGGTGGCCAACTTTAAATATGGCGGGCGTAGGTCCCTTGTGATGCCAGGGGCAATGCCTCCACCATCCTGATGGAGTAGTCCCACCCACAATACTCAACATCAGCCCCTAACTTCTGATACCTGTGAAATAAGAATCCAGGATAGGAAATTATGATTTTTGTGATAATTATTACCCCCTCTAAGATTTCACCTCATGGATCCAGCAGGTCCAACTTGTCAAAATTTAATGAGGAAGAGTGCTGGAAAAAAAGCCAAAAGATGTGGAATCCGGTGTGTTAAGAAACAATTCTGCATGGTATGACTTATTTTAAGGCAAAAGCTTGAAATAAGAGCATGGTAAATACCTAACAATAGTGTAATGCTGTTTGCCGTATGTGGTAAGTAACCCACCCTATTCCACCCAACTTCTAATGAGGGACTATGAAGAAAAATATGAAGTTAAAAAATGTCTGTGTTTCAGGGAACATTACATTCAAAACAGTAAACTGTTAAATCTGCATAATTTGTGCAAAGTGTAGTAAAACATATCCACTTACTATTAATACAAACTACGAGCTTTAAAGCAATCTGCTGCCGTGGACCAACATTGCTTACCCCTTGCTCGCTTTGTCACTGGATTCAAGCTAGCCTGGCTGATGAGGGGTGTTACCCCGAAACAGGTCCCAGGATGCTGGTTTCCAGTCCAGGGAAGACCTGGCTTGGCAGTTCGGGCTGGAGTGTTCGCATGAGACACAGGGTCAAGACTGATTTGCATATTGCTGGGTTGAACGCAGATGGCGTCTCCGCCAGTTGTTTGCCCCTTTTCAGCAGTTGGGAGAACAGGTTTTCCTAATGAATCCTGCAAAACTTAAAATCAATGTAAATGGCTCTTCCCGCAGTTTTACATCTGAAATCAAGGCCCAAGAATATCTTAATGAAATCAAGGCTAAGATTGGGCACAGCTAAAAAATACCTTAAAGAAATCTAGGCCAGAATTGGGTTCCACTAAATTTCTTCTTTTTTCTGAAAATAACAAATGGTATTCTCTCCACGAGGGCGGAGAGGGGGAAGGAAAGGGGATATGGCTTTAGTTGGTATCACTGTAAGATGGGTTGTGTTTTTTTTTTGCTCGTGGCCTATGGTGTATTATTTTTTCTAGATAACACGGTGGGGTCGGGTGGCGTGGACCTATTTCTGGCGTCCATCACTCAGGCTAGTCCTGATTGCTCTATTTTTCGGGGGGAGGGGGGCAGGGGCAGGAGGGCGCTGCAGGGTCAAGGGGGGTAGGGGGCGGTGGGAGGGATGGGAGGGCAACGCTGGGTCCTACACGTTTTTTTTTTTGGATGTAATTGTGAGAATATGCTACCGTCTTGCCGGCTTAAAAAGCGCAGGAACTTGCTGCTGGTGCACCTCAGACCTATGGTCTCTTGTTCCTTTTCAGTTTCTATTTTTGCATTCTTCTGCCTTCTTTCTTTTGTCCATGCTCTCCTACTGATATTCTTATTGCTGCAGTGGAATGGAAATGATGTCGAATTAGTATGTCGAATCTAATGCATTTTAGAATTGCTTCTCTTAATGTCTGCGGGTTAAACGATGGCCGGAAGAGGCAGAGGGTCTCACAGGGCTTACGCCTGTTGGGGGCAGATCTTGTCTGCCTCCAAAAAACACACATTGAAGGCTCACAGGCTAGTCTTCTAAATACATTGGGATATACCCTGATCGGAGGGACATCACAGAGTGCCCGTGTTAGAGGGGTAGCTATTTTGACCCAGCGCAGCAGCCTGTTCCAAGCAATTCGAACTAAAGTTGATCCCCACAGGAGAGGGGTCCAAGCAGAGTGTAGGCCTTCATCTAAGCCCTCCTTCACCCTATGCTCGATATATGGGAGCACTGCAGACGACCCTGGGGTAATTAACTGGCTTTCCGGGGAGTTGGCTCACTGGCCTCTCCCCGTTATAATATGTGGGGACTTGAATATTAACTTACCCTGCGACTGGGACATGGACATCCAAAGACACTATACAGGTCGAAAACGCAAAGTCTTGCAGGCCTTGAGGAATCTATTCCACGTACACGGGCTTATTGATGTTTGGTCCCATCTAAGACCAAATCATTTGGGGTATACTTATTATTCCGCGCCCCATCAATCACATGCCCGACTAGACTATTTCCTAGTTTCTTCCTCTCTGATTCAGGATGTTAGCATTGATCTCATTCCCCAAGTCATGTCAGATCACAACCCCTAATTTTAGGGGTCAAGGGAATATCCTTAAGCAAAGAAATCTCGACCTGGAGTTTTGAGAGGTCCCTTTTGTTTAATAAGGAATATCAAGACCACATGAAAGGTTGTATTCAGGAATTCCTCGAAAGAAACATTGGTTCCGCTCCAACCGGGGTGGTCTGGGACGCCTAAAATGCTTGTATACGGGGAGAGACTCTACAATTTTCACTGAGAAAGAACAAAAGGGAAAAACAACAGATGCTGGAGCTCCCAAAAAAATTAGCACGGGCTGAGGAAAAACTTATCCGGGCTGTTCAGTTGGGGGAGGAAATCGAACCGGTACAACTAGAGGTTGCAGCGGCAAGAGCAGAAATCGGCACAATTTTGGCCGTAAAAGCCGCCGCCAAGTGGGCCGCTGCCCGGGAAAAGGTTTACGAATTTAGTGAAAGGGAGCACAGAGCCCTGGCCCGGCCAATGCAACCGGGTGCACCGCCGAGGGCGCTTAACGCCCACCTCTTCAATTACAAAGACAGGGATGCAATACTGCAGCAGGTGCGGGTGAAGGGAACGCTGAACTTTGAGGGCCATCCAATATTTATTTTCCCAGACTACACCTACAAAGTACAGGAGCAGAGGTGGATCTTTCTGGAGGTCAAAAGAAGACTCTGTGCGCTCAACCTGAGATATAGCCTGATGTTCCGGCGAAACTTTGAGTTGTCTATAAAGATAAGGTGCACTTCTTCCTTACCGCATCAGAGGCCTCGGACTAGGTGGACACTTTGCCAGATGTTCCTACACAAAACTGCTTTGTTGATCCCTATGTCCAAGAGGAAGTTATCACGGCACCGGAGATTGACTAAAGGTCGTGTACGGGCTGGTGCACAGACTGAACTGGGACGCATATTGATGTGTTCTGATGGTACGCTGCTCGATTCTGAGCCCATGCCTTCGACAAAGACGTCTCGCATGCTCAGCCGTTCTGGCCCCGAATATGGCACAGACAGCACCGAGGAGGACCTGCCATGATCCCCCGCTATTTGGGCGCATTGAGTGTCATTGGTGAACCATGTTTGAAGGCCTCGATTGAGAATATACACCATAGGACTACCTCTGTCAGAGCCTGGCTCTTAGACACTTCTGCAGTGGGCGGCAGACGGTGCTGCCTGCACGCTTGCAGACGCTGCATTTGATACTCATAGTTGGACTGATATGCTGGGGGGGCATATGTGGGGGAATGTTGCTTTCCTTCTAAAAGTTCTCTTCTTTCCCCATTTTTCTTTTCACTCTCCTTATGGATATGATGGGTCCGCTAGACAGCTGAATGTTATATGGGACCAGGGGTCGTTAGGCCACAGCGGCGCTGTGGGTGCTTACTTCCGTTACCCGCGTCCGCTGTGGAATATGGACCCCTAGCATTGCATTATAGCTAGCATCTTTTTTTCTTTCCTCTATTTGTTCGGTTGACTGAAATTGGGTGTAGGGCGGGATCTGCAGGTTTTTGTCCCGCTCTTTTTAAAGCTGAACTGGTTTGCGATGCTGCCCATGGGGTGGGGGAGTTCATGGATGTGGGGGTTTGGTTAACGTTTTCTTATTGTAGGATGATTGGTGGCTTGGATGGATGGTTGTCGACAGCTGTGGCAAGAAAATGCCTGTGGTGGCATGGGTGTACCGTTTCGACCGAAGGGGCATGTGGTGGACCCAGAGGGCCACTTTGTGGTGTTGTCTGAGGAGTTGGATGGTCGGGAGGTATGTCTTGTGAATTTCTATGCTCCAAACGTAGACAGTCCGAGCTTTTTCACAGAGGTGGTAGCTGCCATTGCCCCATTTCTTACTTCTGACATTGTGTTCGCTGGTGATTGTAATTGTGTATTGGATGTAATGTTAGATCGTGAACCCCCAAGAGCCCATATGAAACCCCACATGACTGCCCAGCTACGAACGTGGATACAGAGTTTCAGCCTAATAGATGTGTAGACGGAGAGACACCCTCAGTACTAGGATATTTTTTTATTATACACCGGCCACAGGTACCTATATTAGACTAGATTATTGCTTCCTCACCTCGGGCCTTGCAACGCAAACCCGCGATAGCAAATATCTGTTGAGGTACGTTTCAGACCATTCACCCTTGCTAATTAAACTGACACTAGGGCGTAAACAACCAGCGGTGGCGGTCGCGGGCCGAGGCATTAACAGACCCCCCATTTGTAGCCACGGTAAGGGAGGCTTTAGATCATTATTTTCAGGAAAACTGGAGTAGTTCGGGGAGCAGGGCCCACTGCTGGAATGCCATTAAGGTGGTACTCTGAGGGGTGTGTCTGCATACCGTGTGTGGGGTGAAACAACAGTTGGTGCGTGACATTAAGCAGACCGAGACCAAGCTCGCAGACATAGAAAGGGACCTCCCGTCTCAACCCCAGAGATTAGAGGAATAGAGGTGTAACCGTGCTGCAATGCTTCACGACTGGCGTAGATTAAAAAAGTAAACACATACCGCGTACAGGCAAAGACTACATGCTGAAGGCGATAAGACGGGGCAATGTTGGCTCAACTGGCTAGGCAACAGGACACTCGAGAACCTATACTGTTCTTGCGTGCCTCAGAGAATAAGCTGGTCACCTTACAGGTGGCCATAAACAAAGTGTTCCGGCCTCACATTGAACAACTGTACGCAGAGAGGGACAGGGGGCCTCAAGATACCATGACAATCTTCCTGGCGGGGCTAGATCTCGCCTGTCTCTGACAAGAAGGGAGGGAGGCGCTTGAGGCAGACCTGACAGGAGAGGAAATCCTGGCATCTTTGAGGCGCCAAAAACCAGCCAAGACAACGGGAGGCGATGGACTCCCGGTGTGATTCTAATACAAATACGCTGACCTAGTGGTGGATAAGCTGCAGGAGGAGTATCTTAAAGCGTATTAGCTTCAACGTCTCCGGGATACTATGCCCGAGGCGCTTGTGGTGTTGATCCTGAAGTCAGGGAAGGCAGTGGAGGAGCCGTCGTCGTATAGTCCGCTCTCCATGTTAAATGTGGATTTCAAGATACTGAGCGGTCTCCTGGCCTCCCGACTACTACCTTACCTCCCCACTCTAGTCCACAAAGATCAATGCCGGTTTATCCCCAACAGGAGTACCATGTATAATTTGCGTCGGCTGTTTCATGTCCTTCATGCCCCTGGAACCAGACTGGTCGCTTTGCGCTGGCGTTCCTTGACATAGAGCAGGCATTTGATACTATCTTGTGGGACTACATCTGGCAGGTACTAATTAGACTGGGCTTTGGACCCAAGTATATACAGTGCTAAGGTTGCTCAATACCGACCCGAGAGCCAGGGTCCAGACAGGTGACACAGTATCGGCGGCATTTGCATTGTATCAGGGTACGAGACAGGGCTGCCCTTTGTTGCCGTTATTATTTGCATTGTCAATGGAGCCGCTGGCGGCATTGTTGCGATTGAGATTGGAGCCCTGGGGGATTTCGGTGGGTGACCCCTTACGTACATTTTCTTTGTATGCAGATGATGCATTAGTATATCTGCGGGACCCTGTGAAAGCAGTTCCGGTTTTATTGGTGGCCTTGTCGCAGTTCACTATGGTATCAGGTTTGCATGGTATGCATGAAAATCCCAGATACTGCCATTGGGGGTTCTGGTGATGGCAGACCCCACGCCACTTCCGCTACTCTCCCTGCTCGGAGGGCGTACACTACTTGGAGACACGGATAGCTACTTCAAATCAGAGGTTTCTTGACATGAATATTGGCAGGGTAATTACTGGTTTGCGGGCCTCGGTTTAATTCTGGAAAGACCTACCCCTGACACTGATGGGACGGGCAACCCTTTTGAAAATTGTAATGCTGCCTTGCTGCCTTTATGTAGTGCAGGGTGCACTATATGACATCCCTCATAGGTATCATTAGTATTAATTAGACCTCTTGTGGGCCCCGAAACAGAAATGTATAAGTCTGACCATGCTGAAGCAGACTTGGAACCAAGGGGGAATTGGACTTTCTAACCTTGAGTTTTACTCCATGGCTGCTCACCTCCAGCATGCGGTACACTGGTTCGCCGAGGGAGATGATTGGGAGAAACGTCTGTTTGGGGACCTAGGTCGGGGATTTACGCTTCCTGAGCTCCTCATGCGTGGTGCACGAATCTCAAACGAATGTACGCGAATGGTGCAGGATCCACACAGAGACACGTGCAGTGAGCTCAAACGCTCGTTTTAAACTTATTCAATATAACTTCGTACACCAGTTGTATCTCACCCCCAAGACTCTACATGCCATTTATCCTACCCGATCGGATACGTGCCCATGGTGTTCAGTGCCTGAGATAGACTTCATTCATGTGGTGTGGAGATGTTTGTTTGTAGGGCCCTTTTGGAGGACGGTGGTACAAATGTTGAGGGCGGCCACCGGTTGGGACATCGAGCTTAGCTCCCGGATGATACTTCTAGGGCTACTCCCCTCTCCTGCACAAAAGAAACTTAGCCGTAAGTTTCTATTATTGGGTCTGGTACTGGCTAAAAGGCAGATAGCCATTAAATGGTTGAGCACCCAACCGCCCACACATAAAGACTGGCTGCGTGACATGTCGGAGTGGGCAGTGGCTGAAGAGGTCCTAACGAAACATGTCCGACGTGATGAACGTTTGGAGGATGGTTTGGCTGCGTGGAGGTGTGTGCTCCTTGATCTCCGTGGAGATGAGACTGAATCGGTTTTGTCAACGGGAGACGCATAAGACGTGGTGCCCTAATCTGATATATGCTTGTTATCTGAAACAGCATATAAGTGTGGGGTCCTATGAACGTGACACTGGTGCCTTCTGGACGTCACATGACCTATTCCTGAGACTCGATGTAACCCTACCACAGCTGCATTACTGTTTACTGTCCCTTCAAATACCTTTCATCTGTCTTCTACCTGAGCTACCTGAGGGGGGGGGGGAATTGTTATTTACATTGTATACTGTTATCTTATCTAGACGCTTTTCTTGTGACGTGTTGTGCAATTGATCACTGTAAATTGAATTATATTGGAAACCTAATAAAAATGTTTTGAAAATAAAAAATGTGACTTTTTTCCACATTAGAGTCTTTGCTTTTCTTTGTCTTTAAAATGATAAGTTTGAAAATACTAATTTGATTCTTGAAGAACCAAACTTTAGCCTGCCCTAAGTTTTTTTTAAAGAATTCCTCTGCTACCTTGTGTGATGTTTCATCTAATATAAAGTTTAACTTCAGGGCATCGTATAAAATACAGAATTCGTTCTACTGCGGGAAATAGTGAAAGCATTCGAGTTCTTGAATTTGACAACTTCATTTTGTACTTTAAATGAATAAAGTGGCAGAAATCTCTCAATTCTTCTGTGTGCTTCTGTCAGTATGAAATAAGAAATAATTTAAATTTTGCAAACAATAAACTCAACATCTCAGCTACAGTCTGCAAGCCATTATGCAGTATGTGGGCAAGGCACTTTAAGCCAACCATATATTGAACAATCTTCAAATAGTTTTGCAAATGTGTGAAAACATATTTCAACAATTTTCTCTTCAAACTGGCAACATTTGGTTGGTCTTATCGCCTGCAAAAGCGACACATTTATTTTGCAGTCCATGTTTTTCTAGGATTTCGAAAATGTAAGTTGCTATTGCGTCATCTCTCTCATTTCGCACGCATTCATGAGACAGGTGTTTTCTCTTCATTCGACTACAAAGTATCAAAAAATAAAGAATTGGTAAAGGCAACATTTTTCTGCACTATGATTTCTTGCATTCCTTAAGGGTTCTAGAAATTGTACTTCCCCAGTGTGGCTTTCTTGAGGAAAGACTTGTCCACTTTCGATGCATATGTGATAGGGACGTAGTTCTTAACCTGTGGTCCGGGGACACCTGGGGTTCCGCAAAGCCTACTCAGGGGGTCTGTGACTGCTTTGAAAATTAAATATTATTGACAGATTATCAAAGTGTATATAAATGAAGAACTAAATTTAAAGTTGAAAAATTGTAAACGTTCTGTTAATGTGAAGGAATTTGAAATCGGAGGCTAAAATTAAGGGGCATATCACAATGCTGGTGGTACTGCCACTGACAGGCTGTCGGTGGGGTCTCACCGACATACAGCCCTTCGGGCCGTCCGCCGCATTAGGATGCAGGTGGTCAGACCCTTGTATGTGGGGGAACGGACCTCCGCCTCCGCCAGGATCTACTGTTCCCGGCAGGCCGGTGGTCAGAATCGTGATCCTGAATGGAGGCGGTGCCTGCTCAGGCAACCCGGTCAGGATCACGATGTCCATTTCCCACAGCCTTTTCATGGTGGTCCCACCACCATGTAAAGGCTGTTGGAAAGGGAATTTGGGACCCCCAAGCAGGGCTCCCGCCCCCCATGGCCACTGCTAAGTGGCGCCCCCCAAACATTCATGCACCGTGTGCCAGGCACCACATGGTGCCTGGTACAAGGTGCATGGATGTTTGAAAAAGGCCTTTTTCTACTGTGGCTTGTGCTGCGGCCCTTCTCCGGGCTGCAGCACAAGCCGCAGTAGAAAAATGCATTTTCCGACAACCTACACTGCGGTTTAATCAAAATATGGCGGGTTGGACCGCTGACTACTTGATGACTGGTCTCACTCCCACGGCGATGGTGGTCGGACGCTCGTCAGACCGCTTTCGTAATGTGCCCCTAAGTTAATATCCTCAGATTGAGTCACAGAAGCAGTGCAAGTGCATCAAAAAGAACATAGTGTGGATGATGAGTGACCTAAACTGAATTTAGAAAAGCTCTAACCTTCCCATTAAAATTTAAATTAAAAATTTTTTTTTCCAAATTGGTTTATGGATTAAACAAAATATTTCACCATACATGTTTTTGTTTGACGAAAGCTTGTTTTTCATTTTTTATGTATTGTCTTCCGTTTCAATCATCGAAAAATCTGATTCCAGGGACACCGGCTTTCAGTTATGACTCAGTGGTGGTCAGCGTATTCCAATAATGATTCAGTGGGGGTGCCTGGGTTCCAGTAATGATTATTAAGAGGGGGTCCACAGAAGTCAAAAGGTTAAGAACCATTGTAATAGGGCATGTCAAAGGTTAGACATTTCCCAGGGTTTTCAAATGTTCCCTATTCACTCAGTTTCCCACCAGCAGCGGTTACTTGATGTTGAGGCTCAGGCAATGCAGAGGAGATCCTGAACAGAAGAAGGAATACCTTAGTGATCCCCATCAGTCTGGAAAGGCAGGAAGTACATGCTGCAGACCTGGTTTCTGAGCCTCCCTGTATGTCAGGCTCGCCAGGTTACCTCACTGTGAGTCTCGCCATGGTCTGTACCCCTCTCTTAGTCACTCCCCTAGTCTCTCTAGACTGTGGGACTCTGACTCGCTCTCTCTTCAGTCTCCCTTTCTCTCACTTTGCTGGTCTTTCCCACGAGGCCTATCTTCTCAGTTGGTCACCCAAGCTTGGTCACACCGCACAGGACTCTCGGTCACCTCTCTCTAGAATTGCTGGTAAGGTCTGTCTCATTTTCTGTCATGCATCAGTTCCTGGTACCACCCTTTTGTGATTTTCTTCCCCTCCCCTCACAACAGCTGCCCAGTAATCTGCCAGCACAAGTTGCTAGGTGTTGCCGGGAGGACGTAGGTTCGGTTTCCTCCATCCCAGGCCACTGCCAGGGACGCAAGGCACCTGAGAGCAGCGTGTAAAGCCATGAATGTCTGGGCTGGAGAGTTGCTTTTCTACATCTCAGCTGCACAATAGGTTTAGGGACTGGAATCACAGAGATACAGAAATAGAGGCATTGTAAGGCAAGCCCAACAACCGAGTTAGGGTTTACTCTAGGATAGGTTCCAGGGGGTTACAGAGTCATAGGCTGGTCAGGAACCAAAGCGTGGCATGGTGCTTATAGCACGCAGGGAGGCAGAGATTGAGAAGTTGTGATTATTAGTGTCTTACCTGTTTCAAGATGGTGGAGGTTTCCAGTGTAGGGAATAGGAGTCAGACCAAGGCAAGATAGCATCCAGGGTTTCCTTCTGGGTCAAGCCAGTCAGAGTTGTGTTTAAGGACTGCTTTCCCAGTCAGTTGTCACCTCGTAACTGTGCGTTTTGGTGGGTTTTCCGCTCTTTGTTTCAGTTCACACCGGACTCCCCTCCCATTTGCACCTTCTTTGCTTTCTCACGTCACTGCAGGTTGCTGTCCTGGGCAGGATTTACCATACTGTTGCTACTTACCTCTCCCTCTCCCTTTTCCTCATGCTCCGACTCCTTCTCGTCCTAGAATCTCTGTCTTCAGCCTGTTAGTAAAGCTATCTTACAGCCTCCAAATGGTGAGTGCACGTATGTGATCGTATGTTTCTGGATTTCTATCCTTTCAGTTACAAAGTATGTTCAAACCTTGATATGCTTCTGTCTATAGGGGGTGAAGGGTGCTCTGTACACAAAGCCTCCAGTGTTTCTCCCTAAGGTCCCCCCTACCCCCCCCTTGCTTCCAGGGCCTGGTTCTGGTGATTCTTGTGTCACATATGAGGTCTCTTAAGCTTCAGGGAGTCTCAGCCTATCAGCTTGGATTCCAGTTTCTCCTCAGTTGTTACCATCACATTGTTACTGGCTTCACACATCAGAGCCCTCCATCCCCTCCCCCACAGTGCACACGGCACCGGATACCACTACTGTCTCTGCATTCTGCAGTGTGAAGGGTGCTCCAAGCTGCCAGATTCTGCCCTCCTTTCATCTCTACGTGAGGGACACTGTGAGCCTGTCCTGGGAATGCTGTAGTGTGAGGGACACTGTGAGCCTGTCCTGGTAGTGCTGTAGTGTGAAGGACACTGTGAGCCTGTCCTGGTAGTGCTGTAGTGTGAGGGACACTGTGAGCCTGTCCTGGTAGTGCTGTAGTGTGAGGGACACTGTGAGCCTGTCCTGGTAGTGCTGTAGTGTGAGGGACACTGTGAGCCTGTCCTGGGAGTGCTGTAGTGTGAGGGACACTGTGAGCCTGTCCTGGTAGTGCTGTAGTGTGAAGGACACTGTGAGCCTGTCCTGGTAGTGCTGTAGTGTGAGGGACACTGTGAGCCTGTCCTGGTAGTGCTGTAGTGTGAGGGACACTGTGAGCCTGTCCTGGTAGTGCTGTAGTGTGAGGGACACTGTGCGAGCCTGTCCTGGTAGTGCTGTAGTGTGAGGGACACTGTGAGCCTGTCCTGGTAGTGCTGTAGTGTGAGGGACACTGTGAGCCTGTCCTGGTAGTGCTGCAGTGTGAGGGACACTGTGCGAGCCTGACCTGGTAGTGCTGTAGTGTGAGGGACACTGTGCGAGCCTGTCCTGGTAGTGCTGTAGTGTGAGGGACACCGTGAGCTTATCCTGGTAGTGCTGTAGTGTGAGGGACACTGTGAGCCTGTCCTGGTAGTGCTGTAGTGTGAGGGACACTGTGAGCCTGTCCTGGGAGCGCTGTAGTGTGAGGGACACTGTGAGCCTGTCCTGGTAGTGCTGTAGTGTGAGGGACACTGTGCGAGCCTTTCCTGGTAGTGCTGTAGTGTGAGGGACACTGTGAGCCTGTCCTGGGAGCGCTGTAGTGTGAGGGACACTGTGAGCCTGTCCTGGGAGCGCTGTAGTGTGAGGGACACTGTGAGCCTGTCCTGGTAGTGCTGTAGTGTGAGGTATACTGTGAGCCTGTCCTGGTAGTGCTGCAGTGTGAGGGACACTGTGCGAGCCTGACCTGGTAGTGCTGTAGTGTGAGGGACACTGTGCGAGCCTGTCCTGGTAGTGCTGTAGTGTGAGGGACACCATGAGCTTATCCTGGTAGTGCTGTAGTGTGAGGGACACTGTGAGCCTGTCCTGGTAGTGCTGTAGTGTGAGGGACACTGTGAGCCTGTCCTGGGAGCGCTGTAGTGTGAGGGACACTGTGAGCCTGTCCTGGTAGTGCTCTAGTGTGAAGGACACTGTGAGCCTGTCCTGGTAGTGCTGTAGTGTGAGGGACACTGTGAGCCTGTCCTGGTAGTGCTGTAGTGTGAGGGAAACTGTGAGCCTGTCCTGGTAGTGCTGTAGTGTGAGGGACACTGTGCGAGCCTGTCCTGGTAGTGCTGTAGTGTGAGGGACACTGTGAGCCTGTCCTGGGAGCGCTGTAGTGTGAGGGACACTGTGAGCCTGTCCTGGTAGTGCTGTAGTGTGAGGGACACTGTGAGCCTGTCCTGGTATTGCTGCAGTGTGAGGGACACTGACCTGGTAGTGCTGTAGTGTGAGGGACACTGTGCGAGCCTGTCCTGGTAGTGCTGTAGTGTGAGGGACACTGTGAGCCTGTCCTGGTAGTGCTGCAGTGTGAGGGACACTGTGCGAGCCTGACCTGGTAGTGCTGTAGTGTGAGGGACACTGTGAGCCTGTCCTGGTAGTGCTGTAGTGTGAGGGACACTGTGAGCCTGTCCTGGTAGTGCTGCAGTGTGAGGGACACTGTGCGAGCCTGACCTGGTAGTGCTGTAGTGTGAGGGACACTGTGCGAGCCTGTCCTGGTAGTGCTGAGTGTGAGGGACACTGTGAGCTTATCCTGGTAGTGCTGTAGTGTGAAGGACACTGTGAGCTTATCCTGGTAGTGCTGTAGTGTGAGGGACACTGTGAGCCTGTCCTGGGAGCGCTGTAGTGTGAGGGACACTGTGAGCCTGTCCTGGTAGTGCTGTAGTGTGAAGGACACTGTGAGCCTGTCCTGGTAGTGCTGTAGTGTGAGGGACACTGTGAGCCTGTCCTGGTAGTGCTGTAGTGTGAGGGACACTGTGAGCCTGTCCTGGTAGTGCTGTAGTGTGAGGGACACTGTGCGAGCCTGACCTGGTAGTGCTGTAGTGTGAGGGACACTGTGAGCCTGTTCTGGTAGTGCTGTAGTGTGAGGGACACTGTGCGAGCCTGACCTGGTAGTGCTGTAGTGTGAGGGACACTGTGAGCCTGTCCTGGTAGTGCTGTAGTGTGAGGGACACTGTGAGCCTGTCCTGGGAGCGCTGTAGTGTGAGGGACACTGTGAGCCTGTCCTGGGAGCGCTGTAGTGTGAGGGACACTGTGAGCCTGTCCTGGTAGTGCTGTAGTGTGAGGGACACTGTGAGCCTGTCCTGGTAGTGCTGCAGTGTGAGGGACACTGTGCGAGCCTGACCTGGTAGTGCTGTAGTGTGAGGGACACTGTGCGAGCCTGTCCTGGTAGTGCTGTAGTGTGAGGGACACTGTGAGCCTGTCCTGGTAGTGCTGCAGTGTGAGGGACACTGTGCGAGCCTGACCTGGTAGTGCTGTAGTGTGAGGGACACTGTGAGCCTGTCCTGGTAGTGCTGTAGTGTGAGGGACACCGTGAGCTTATCCTGGGAGTGCTGTAGTGTGAAGGACACTGTGAGCTTATCCTGGTAGTGCTGTAGTGTGAGGGACACTGTGAGCCTGTCCTGGGAGCGCTGTAGTGTGAGGGACACTGTGAGCCTGTCCTGGTAGTGCTGTAGTGTGAGGGACACTGTGAGCCTGTCCTGGTAGTGCTGTAGTGTGAGGGACACTGTGAGCCTGTCCTGGTAGTGCTGTAGTGTGAGGGACACTGTGCGAGCCTGTCCTGGTAGTGCTGTAGTGTGAAGGACACTGTGAGCCTGTCCTGGTAGTGCTGTAGTGTGAGGGACACTGTGAGCCTATCCTGGTGGTGCTGCAGTGTGAGGGACACTGGAAGGCCTCAGACCCATCCTTCCTACTCCTCTCCTCAAGCGCCTAGTTGCCACGCAGCCCCACTGTCCCACACCCTAATAGCCACCTGTTGTATTCTGTATATCACACATGCATCGACCCTGGTCTCCCGCGAGACTTGGCCTTGATTCCGTGTGTGGAAAAGGCTCAAACCCTGTTGTTAAATCCCTGAAGCTAGCAGGCTGGTGATGCATGTGTGCGCCTGCGCAGAGCTCTCCTGATAAACCTTCACCAGAGCCTCACACCTCTGTGTAGCACAGGAAGCAAAGTCTAGAGATGAAGTTTTATATGAGCGTACCTTGTTGTTGGGCGAGATTGAAAGCTCTCCCACTGTGCATGAGTATCCCACTGTAACACTCTGCAACCCTCTTGTGTTCACCCTCAAGGAGCCCTTCCTGGATTTCTGTAGTGTCAGATTGTCTGGTTATCTGGAGTAGAACTTTCAAACCTATTAGAAAATGCACCAGGTCCTCAAAGTCTTCTGCAAGCATCTATTGCCAGTGATCCATAATTGTTTCAGTTTTGTCCTTGAGTGTCAAAGAGTGGTCCATGTTTACTTTCTCTAGTCCAACAAGCCAGTATGTGTCTCACCCAGATTCCATTTTCTGGTCTGGTTTACTGCTTCATGTTAAGAGAGGGAGGGCTCTTTCACCGGCTCGTTAGTTAAGGTGTCGCTAATGTTTGACCTGGTGACATTTGAAATATCGGGAAGAACAAGAACAGATTTTTCTGCGCTTACATTAGTCAGTGCTTTAAACCGAATTTAAAAGGTGGGTCAAAGAAGTGATCTTGACATCCCCCACAAGAGGCATGGACTATGTAATGATGGGCAATTCATTATGAACAGTGGTTCCCATTGGTATCACACACACAATTATCAATATTCAGCATGATTACTGTATGCAATTAATGGCTTATAATGAAACAGCAACACACATCTCATTTTTCAAGAATGGACATTTATCCAGAGACCTTACCAAACAGTCAACGTCCAAACATGGATGCAACCATATAAGTGCAATTTGTCCCCAGTGAAAGAAGAAAGACCACAGCCAGGTGTAACCAGAAAGAAATGATTGTAATGCAGACTTTTTGTGCGTTTATGACAAACAACAATTCATGGTAAAATAACAACGCAATGGTATGATAGAGTTTGTTGTCCTATATTGTCGACGGCGTTTCGACCCTCAGCGCGATACAAGGATCTCATCGGGACATGATAGATGAAGGGACATCTGTATTAGTTCATAAATAAATAAATTAGGAAGTGTGTTGTTAGGTAAAATGTGCTCGGAGAGAATTATGAGGATTATAGATACCTACAATGGCCAATTCCTGAGATGTATTAATAAGAGCCGGTCCATTTCTTTGGTGACACGTGATAGTGCTCACCAGTGTCATTGTGAATGAAGATCTGTGCGGCCTATCAGAAGAATCGACCATAAACACGGATTCATGGTGGTGAAGGCCTTATGGGCAGGGCCACTGCAATTATGCAGTAGGGGAGGGTCAAATTATGCTGCAAGAAAAGGCTAATTATGCTGCATTATGCGGCACATTTTGCAATAGTATTACTTCATTATTTTGTCATTTTTACATTTGTAAACACTGTTTGGGCATTGGTTGCACCTCACTAGTACCAGCATACCACATAAATATAGCAATAAGCTACAGAAAGGTGACCAGTCAACCTTTGCAAAGGACTTTCCACTGCACTCCAACACGTATCGCTCCGCTTTTACTAACTTTTGAACCGTTTGAGCTAGAAACAAAAACATTTTTCGTTAAAATCTGCCTACTATGCAGCAGATGATGAATTGTGTGGCAAATGTGGCAATTTTACAGTTATGCAAAAATCGCCGCGGCTGTACAATCTCATAATTCCAATGGCCCTGCTTATGGGGGAACCAGCATTGATGAAAGTGGAAAAGCATTGAGTTCTATGGGTGCTGAAGTACTGAGACAATTATAGTGTCTTGTCCTCATTTTGAAAGGAAGATTTATTAAATAACACATTATGAAGTTTTCATTAGCCCTGTCCCTTCCCCATATAGTCCACTAACGGAGGCACAGACCATAGTGCGTAGTGAGGCATTAGTCCGCGCAGCTGAGCTCACGACTGGCCTTCCGCGTGTGCAAGCTGGGCCCACACTCAGAGTGCTGGCCTTCAGGTCACTCTTCCTACCAGGTAAGTCCAAAGAAAGGTGTGTTAAGCACTTGTTCTGAAGGCTGCTACCACCCTTGTGTGCTTTTTGTGTGTTTTCTTTTCATGGTGCTTTTTACCCTTGCCGCTCTCACCATCCCCCTTCTACTTGCAAATGTTCAATACATAGGCAGGTAAAGAGGATGAGTGCGATAGGGTGCCAGATTTGGTTTCGCCCAGGGCGCCCTCTCTGCAAAGGCCACCTCTGCCTGAGCCCCTGCCTGGCTATGGGGTGGGGTTCGGGATGCTTTGCTAGGATAGGATTCCCAAGTCTCCCAGAGAAAAGTACCGTTCATCTTTTCACATTTTAACACTTTACCAAGGCCAAGATATGATTGTTAAGTAAAATTTCATGTGAAATTGTCTGTACACAATTTTAGCACGGCCTTTCGGTCTTTGTTTACTTTAATTATCAGTTAGTAATCATTAAGGCAGCTGTAGAATACATTTTAAAGTGTTTTCATCCTAAATTTACTGTTTAAAGTATGTACACATAAGGAAGAAATCCCAGCCTTAGTTGATTTTTCTAATTTTTGTACCGGCAGAGACGTTAAAATTCCGGTCATGTCGGTATAAACCTGGCCAGATGGCAAATCTACGCTGGGAACTACTCTGGCAAACATCAGCCAGGCATTCCTGCACTGCTCCCATGCACTTCCCCTCCTAAAACCAACAAAAGTGTACCCCTGGGGGAATCACTGACTAAATATCGAAGGTCACAATATCGACCTACAAAAATATCGCAGCAAAAATATCGAAGACAAGAATATCGACATCCTATCTACATTAAGGTAAGTACAAAAATATCGGGAAAAAAATATCGATGTCAAAAATATCGTTGTTAAAAATATCGTTTTTAATTTAAGTTAAAAAAATATTGTAAAATAAAGTAAATAATACATATAATTAAAAGAAACATAGTTAAAAATATTTTAAAATGCTTAAAAATTATAAGTAATATATATAATTTAAAAATACATTAAACATATACATATAGGGGCACATGCATCAAGGTATTATTTGCGAGTCCTTAATTGCGATTATTAAGGAATCGCAATTAAGGACTCGCAAAAGCCTATGCATGTAGGAATCGCTATAAAAATAGCGATTCCTAAACATTCCTTAATTGCGACTCGCAAATTGCGAGTCGCAATTAAGGAATGGCTCCCCATTCATTCCTGTGGGTCTACAGGCCCATAGGAATTAATGGGAAATTGCATGCGCAATTTGCGAGTACCAATAGGTACTCGCAAATTGCTCTTGCAATTTCAAGGGTGCAAGGGTGTCAAAAGGACACCCTGTTGCACCCTGGAATTGTGATGTGCACCCATGTTGCGCACACACATGCCCCAAGGGCATGTGTGTGTGCAACATGAAACGTTGAAAAATGCACTTTAGTGCATTTTTCAAAGTTTTAGCAAATTACCGACCAGTTCAATTGCTCGGTAATTTGCGGCCCCAAATAGCGAAATCGCTATTTAAAAGTGGTTGTTGCATTGCATTTCAGGAATCGCAAATTGCGATTCCTTAAATGCAATCGCAATTTAAGAAATCGCAATAAATTGCGATTTCTTATATTGCGGGTGCCTTACACCTTGATGCATCGCAATAGCCCTTTTTGCGGGCGCAAACGGCTGATTTTTGCGAATCGCACCGTTTGCGCTCGCAAAAAACGTTGATGCATGTGCCTGATAATATATAATATATATATACTTACTTATTAATATGTTTTAATATTTATTTTAATAACTTATAAATTGTTTAATTTATTTTTTATAAATTATAAATACATCTATACACATAAAACAATAATATAAATAAAAATTAAATAAATATATGTAACAAATTTAAAAAAATTAAAATTCTTTCAAATCTTTTTAAAAATAATTATACAGTACATTAGCTAAAAAAAAATATATATATTAGATAGCAGAGAAAATCAAATTACTATTCCCACTCCAGTGAGTGCAACAGTGCAACAGTAGGGAAAGTGTTGGATAGCGTAGGGATAAAAATTACTATTCCCACTCCATTCAGTGCAACAGTAGGGAAAGTGTTGGATAGCGTAGGGGTTAAAATTACTATTCCCACTCCAGTGAGTGCAACAGTAGGGAAAGTGTTGGATAGCATAGGGGTAAAAATTACTATTCCCTCTCCAGTGAGTGCAACAGTAGGGAAAGTGTTGGATAGCGTAGGGGTAAAAATTACTATTCCCACTCCAGTGAGTGAAACGTAGGGAAAGTGTTGGATAGCGGAGGGGTAAAAATTGCTATTCCCACTCCAGTGAGTGCAACAGTAGGGAAAGTGTTGGATAGCGTAGGGGTAAAAATTACTATTCCCACTCCAGTGAGTGCAACAGTAGGGAAAGTGTTGGATAGCGTAGGGGTAAAAATTACTATTCCCACTCCAGTGAGTGCAACAGTAGGGAAAATGTAGGATCGCGTAGGGGTTAAATTAACATACTTATGATTTTTTTTTTTTTTAAATAAATAACATATTAATAGTTATTTAACAAAATAATTATTAATAAATACCTATTAAATTAAATTAATATTTACTTAAATAACATTAAATTACTTCCCACCCTATTCCCCTATAAACACACAACGCGCTACACATAAAAAAACAACACAATTAATTTAATTATCAATTAATCAATTAATAAAAATTAATTACCAATTCATAATTATTTAACAATAAATTAATAATCAATAACAATAAATATACACATATTAACTAATTAATTATATTTAAATTACTTCCCACCCTAGTTCCCTATAATCCCACAACCCGCTACACATTAAAAATAACATAATTAATTTAATTACCAATTAATTTAAATTAATTACCAATTAATAATTAATTTACAATAAATTAATTAACAATAACAATAAATAAAAATTTATAATAAATTAATTATAATTAATATAATTATAAATTACCCAATTAATATAAATTAATTACCAATTAATAATTAATTAACAATGAATAACAGTAAATACAATCATATTAATTAATTATAATTAAATTACTTCCCACCCTATTCCCCTATAAACCCACAACCCGCTACACATTAAAAATAACATAATTAATTTAATTACCAATTAACCAATGAATTAAAATTAATTACCAATTAATAATTAATTTACAATAAATTAATTAACAATAACAATAAATAAAAAGTAATAATAAATTAATTATAATTAATATAATTATAAATTAACCAATTAATATACATTAATTACCAATTAATAATTAATTAACTATAAATTAACCATGAATAACAATAAATAAAAACATATTAATTAATTAATTGTAATTAAATTACTTCCCACCCTATTCCCCTATAAACCCACAACCCGCTCTGATACTAAAACGCAAAATTTCCTTTAAAAAAATTACTATTTTGTAAACATTTAATACATATATTTAAAAATAATGTAAAAACTTTAAAAAAAAATGTTAAACATACATATAAAATACATAACACTAAAAAAAATCAATATTATTTACAACTATATTTTTGCTAACGATATTAATGACTTCGATATTACTTACTTCGATATTAAAAAAATCGATATTACTTACCTTAAAGTCGATATTCTGGTCAACGATATTCTTGACTTCGATATTCTGTCCCTACGATATTAAAAACTCGATATTAGTGTAGGTCGATATTTAAAATTCGATATTTTGACTGCCCACCCCCCTGGGGCACTTTCATCAAACCCGTTACAGTCCTGAGCCATCTGATCACCCAAATCCTGCCACTATGAGACCAATGGCTAAACCGCGGCACAGCCTCGTTTCAGGTTAAGCATCTCTTTCGTTGACTTCCTGCCATCACTTGGTGGGGTGGAGCTTGGTTGATTTCTTTTTCTCTGAATTATTGTGCTTGCTTTGTACACTTGCTCTCCAGCATTTGAGGTATAGGAGGACAAAGGAGTGTTCTGGGCGATTGCCAGCCCTATCAAGTGCCACGCAACAGGGGTTAGACTAATGCATTATAATGCTGGTGCCCACATCACCACCCTAGACTGCATTGTTCATGTATATTACCACTCCTCCAGTGAGGCGCTGCAGGATATAATAATGTGTTACAGCAAACAAATGATGGACGGAATGCTGACAATGCAAACATTCTCCCCCAGTCAAAAGATCTGGGTTAAATCCATCATTCTTTTGCCAGGTCCTCCCTGGACCGGAAACAAGCATCCTGGGACCGGTTTCAGGGTATGTCACCCTTCTTCAGCCAGGCTAGCTTGAATCCAGTGGCACAGTGAGCAAGGGACCCACGTCTGGGCATACCCATCCCACTTAGGGCGAAAAGTGTTACAGCAAACAAATGATGGACGGAATGCTGACAATGCCAACATTCTCCCCCAGTCAAAAGATCTGGGTTAAATCCATCGTTCTTTTGCCCACTACGCCACCCCAGTTTGGACCCAGCCATATGCAAATCAGTCTTGACCCTGTGCCCCATGGGAACAGTCCAGACCGAACTACCAGGCCAGGTCCTCCCTGGACCGGAAACAAGCATCCTGGGACCGGTTTCAGGGTATGTCACCCTTCTTCAGCCAGGCTAGCTTGAATCCAGTGGCACAGTGAGTAAGGGACCCATGTCTGGGCATACCCATCCCACTTAGGGCGAAAAGTGTTACAGCAAACAAATGATGGACGGAATGCTGACAATGCAAACATTCTCCCCCAGTCAAAAGATCTGGGTTAAATCCATCGTTCTTTGCCCACTACGCCACCCCAGTTTGGACCCAGCCATATGCAAATCAGTCTTGACCCTGTGCCCCATGGGAACAGTCCAGACCGAACTACCAGGCCAGGTCCTCCCTGGACCGGGAAACAAGCATCCTGGGACCGGTTTCAGGGTATGTCACCCTTCTTCAGCCAGGCTAGCTTGAATCCAGTGGCACAGTGAGCAAGGGACCCACGTCTGGGCATACCCATCCCACTTAGGGGCGAAAAGTGTTACAGCAAACAAATGATGGACGGAATGCTGACAATGCAAACATTCTCCCCCAGTCAAAAGATCTAGGTTAAATCCATCGTTCTTTTGCCCACTACGCCACCCCAGTTTGGACCCAGCCATATGCAAATCAGTCTTGACCCTGTGCCCCATGGGAACAGTCCAGACCGAACTACTAGGCCAGGTCCTCCCTGGACCAGAAACAAAGCATCCTGGGACCGGTTTCAGGGTATGTCACCCTTCTTCAGCCAGGCTAGCTTGAATCCAGTGGCACAGTGAGCAAGGGACCCACGTCTGGGCATACCCATCCCACTTAGGGCGAAAAGTGTTACAGCAAACAAATGATGGACGGAATGCTGACAATGCAAACATTCTCCCCCAGTCAAAAGATCTGGGTTAAATCCATCGTTCTTTTGCCCACTACGCCACCCCAGTTTGGACCCAGCCATATGCAAATCAGTCTTGACCCTGTGCCCCATGGGAACAGTCCAGACCGAACTACCAGGCCAGGTCCTCCCTGGACCGGAAACAAGCATCCTGGGACCGGTTTCAGGGTATGTCACCCTTCTTCAGCCAGGCTAGCTTGAATCCAGTGGCACAGTGAGCAAGGGACCCACGTCTGGGCATACCCATCCCACTTAGGGCGAAAAGTGTTACAGCAAACAAATGGGACGGGTATGCCCAGACGTGGGTCCCGTACTCTCCATGCCACTGGAGTCAAGCTATCCTGGCTGATGAGGGCTGAAAGCCCGAAACCGGTCCTAGGATGCTTGTTTCCAGTCCAGGGAGGACCTGGCCTGGCAGTTCGGGCTGGACTGTTCCCATTGGGCGCAGGGTCAAGACTGATTTGCATATGGCTGGGTCCAAACTGGAATGGCATGGTGAGCAAAAAAATGATGGATTTAGGCCCAGATCTCTGTACTGGGGTGAATGTATTACATTGTTCTGCATTCTGTCCATCAATTGTTGTTTTTGCAGGATATAATAAAACAGCCAGCGCCCCTCAGCTTACTCTGCCCTAGGCAATTATTTGTCCAATCCCTATCAGGCCTGCTTACAATCAGCACTGTCTGAATCCCAGTGGCCCCCGGCCCGCCCCCGAAGACTCGCTGCTCTGACTCAGCCTGGCTCTCACTGGGGAGGAACTTCTGGTTGGCACAGGAGAGTCCAGCAGTAGACTGAACTCATCCTTTGTGCTGTGGGGACTGGTTCAAAGATGTGGCTTAAAACAGTGCTTCATTTGAAAAAAGCATAAGTGCCAGAGCTCATGCCAGGAGACCACTGCAGCTTGCACTAACAACTCCTAAGCATGGCACTTCTACAAGGGTAGTACCACAAAAGAGAGGAGGGGGTCCAAGGGAAGTTTAAAGACCAGCGAGGATAGATTCCCCAAACAGTAATGAAAAAACATACGAAATCCTCGTGTTTAGATTGCCAGAATAGCACTGAGAGAGACAGCAGCGATGATACCCTGTTGCTAGTGGGGGAGTTCTTTAATTAGGACGAAATCCCATCACCCACCGAGGTGGCATGCTTCGTCATCTGGGATTCTCCTCTTGGCGGAGACTCCTAGCCCCGCCAAGGGCTACAACCCCCTCACTGTGATGGAGGAGCTCAGCGATGTTTTTAATTCCTACTCTGTGAAGGATATACTAAATCCTAGAGATGAGAAACACTTAACTGGTTGGGTAACGGGCGCAGTGCAGTCAAAATAAATTTCAAAAAGTGAGGTAAGTGATGCTACAACTAACTATTATGAGCGAAAAAACTTTATTGACTCGTTCCCAGTGTCAGGGTTAAAAACAGTGCACCTGCAGTATGAGAAAGATGTAACTGCATGTGACAGATGAACCAGGTCTGCATGTTTCGGCCTAATCGACCCAAAAAGGCCTTCGTCAGGACCTATAAACAAAGTGCTACTGCGATGAACTAAGTGAGAAAGTGAAAAGTAATAAGAGATAAATACAACACCAGTAATCCCACTTTTGGTGAACTCGATTTACTGTTTGTACCTGTAGGAAACAGAAGCAACAGGAGAAATCAAATGCATGTGTCTCAAAACATGTAAGTAAGAACATTGTAGAACGTGTGAGTCATTGTCCTCATCACTGGCCTGCCGTAATAGTGCAATTAGTAAAGAAAGGACAAGCATTATCTTACCCGTTGTTTACGGATATGAGGCCTCACCTCAGCCTGGCAATAGCTCAGGGGAGAGGCACCGCTCTCAAAGAAGGATGTTTAAAAGTGTCAGACTAATATGTTTATTTAAAACATCCCTGAGCTCCTCACTCACAGTGAGGGGGTTGTAGCCCTTGGCGGGGCTAGGAGTCTCCGCCAAGAGGAGAATCCCAGATTATGAAGCATGCCACCTCGGTGGGTGATGGGATTTTGTCCTAATTAAAGGACTCCCCCACTAGCAACAGGGTATCATCGCTGCTGTCTCTCTCAGTGCTATTCTGGCACTCTAGACCCGAGGATTTTGTGTGCTTTTTTTTACTAATACAAGGGTGACAACTCTGACTATTCCAGGCCCTCAAAGCTTTAAGAATGGCTTGGGTGGCAGGTAATAGTCATTTTTAGTGTAAATTGAATTAATAGTTAACTGTTGTTGTGGTCTTCTCTAAATTAGTCAGACAGCACCACCTTGTGGCAGACTGTCACAAGCGCCGCTGTTGACAATTAAGTGCCGGTGCTGAGCACCGGAAACCACTAGCTCAAATTAAGCGCTGGCTAAAAAGGACAAAACAGTCTGCAAAAATGTTGTTGGTCTTTCACCCTCAGGTAACTGCATATAAACTAAAGCACACACCATAAATGAAATATAAATGCAAGTTAAAGTAATTGGTGGGAAATACACTCGCTTACATTATGAAACATCAACTGGTAAATACAATCAGCACGGTGTGTGTGTGAGTGTGCGTGTGTGTGTGTGTATGTGTGTGTGTGTGTTGGTTAGCACAGTGTGGAATAGTGATTTGTATATTTACAGTGCTATGAGGTCCCATCCTGCAACTAAGAAAGCACGGCGCATATGTAAGCCATTATTTTTCAATTGTGTTACTCACAGTGTAAGTTAAGTGTCACTCGAAGTGTCACACATTTGTCTTAGAATGTCATTCATAAGTATACTGAAGCCATGGAAATGTCACAAATAAACAGTCAGAAATCTTGGCAGATATGGGTTTCTCCCCCTTTATCCCCTCCCCCTTCCCCTCCAGGGGCAGAGCAGTTTCCAGTACTGTCATCATGATTGAAATTAATGCTTTTGAAATCTGGAAAATCTTGTTTTTTGGTCACATAATGTTACCAAGCATACATCATTGTTGAGAATGATGCATGCATTCTGAAAGGGCTGAAGGAGGAACTTGAATGCCTCCATGACAGTCTTCCGGAAACCCCTTTCTGTTCTGTGTGTGGTTGCCATGTGACTTTCAAACTCCTTGCCAAGGTCACACGGGGACTGCCCATTCTTGCATTCAGGAGACGCGTCTGGAAAACCTGTGTTCTAAATGCTCTACTCCCATATCTCGCAATCATATTTTTCTTTAAGTTCCCCTTTTCTGCTTCCCTTCATTAGTTTAGCAATCTCGTCATGACTTCCACCATCCTGTCCGCCAGAGGGGGGCACTTAAGTCTGAGTGCTCAAACTGCAGGTTTACATCTAAAGATATATATATGTATGTGTGTGTGTATATATATATATATATATAAAGTATATCCGCGTACTCCTGGATCCCTCCAAACACGGGCACGGGCCACCATTCCTTCGCGCAGTATTTCTTTATTGCATTGTCACCATAACGTTTCGGCTCGTCCGAGCCTTGATCACATGACATGGCAAACTCAGTTTAGGACGTTTTTAAAGTGACAGGTGCATTGAAAACCGTTACCACGTGATGAGTGCTATCATAGACATAGAAAAGTTCCTTGTTTATCCCAATTTAGCATTTTGACATCGGATGTTAATATTTTAGATATTTCGGTTTAAATACCGTCAGCTCCTCTACAATCCACGTGAAATTATTGAAAAATATATGTTGTCTAAAGTCAACGTGAAATTATTGTAAAATACATGT
This sequence comes from Calotriton arnoldi, assembly GCA_963921515.1. Classification (NCBI taxonomy): domain Eukaryota; kingdom Metazoa; phylum Chordata; class Amphibia; order Caudata; family Salamandridae; genus Calotriton; species Calotriton arnoldi. Next base: position 380,104 of record CAWUFW010014328.1, read on the forward strand.
TGTGCTCCATTACTCATTTTGTATCTCTCCTTACATCATAAACATAGGATATTCACTTCAATGTGCCCTATGATGTTGGATCTATTGTAGCACAACTATCTACTGTCTAATACTGTGGTTGAATCCACTTAGAATTACCAGGTAATCTCATGAATATATATCTCCTGCTGTATGGGATAAATATGTCTACCGCTATTAATGTGTAAACTATGTAAGTGAATGGTGAATATAAATAACTATGTGCATTAGTACTAATTAAAAAACTCCATATTGCATTGATTCTTTTTAGTTTGAACAGGTATTGGCGGTTTATACAAATTCTATCTCCTGTTTGCAGTTACCTTACACGTTGTCATAATTCAGAAGTTGTCTATTGTGGTCTCAATACCATATATGATTCATGGCTATAATACAACAGCAAAGCAAAATAGTATCTTAATTAAAATATAACTGTGCAAATGATCGCAGATGTAGATGTAAACATATATAAATGTATAAATAAATACCAACATCGGTTATTGATAAATACATATGTATATAAATATCTAAAAATACATTAATAAATATTCTTTGTATCATTTGTAATATATAGTCTAAAATATTATAAAATATTTGTATACTCCTATATATTAAAAATTCAAATATATTCTCATGTTACAATTAGTCTAAATATTTGTCTAACTGTAACTGAGCTATAAGATACTTGTGCATTGCTCTATCTGAATGTAATAAAACCATGATCTACATAAAACCTCATGTATTGGCTTGTTCTTATCTATCCTAGGCAAGTGTACATATCCTCTGTCGCATTTAATCCCCCTGGATATTTAGAGTCTAGTTGTAAAATATATCTTGTCTCTAATTTTCTCAATTTGGATTCCCTGTTCCCTCCTCGTCTGCTGGGTGGCACTGTATCTATTGCAAAATATTTCAATTCTGTATTGTTTGAATCGTGCATCTCTCTAAAATGCAGCGCCACGGGATACGTGTTGTCTTGGTTACTAATGGCGCGTAGGTGCTGTAGTACCCGCTTGAGGACTTGTAGCTTGGTGCTGCCTATGTACTGGAGGCCGCATGGGCATAACAGTACATAGACAGCATTTCTGTCTTGCAAATCAAGAGTTTCTGAATCTTATACTCCTTACTGCTAAATGGTGTCTTGTATGTATTTTTGTTGACGCCATGTACACAAGCCTTACAGGTTTTACATTAAAAAAAACCCTTGTTTGTTTGCAACCAGCTCGTACCATCAATTACTTCCGGGCTGGTGTTCACCAATATATCTTTCATGGATGGCGCTTTACTGTATGTGATGGACACCCTCTGTGGTAGCAGGGGTCCAATCACAGCATCACTAAGGACTAGTGGCCAGTTCTTTTGGATAATCTTACGGAGACTGTTATGTTGTTTGCTGTATTTCATAAGCATTCTAAATTCATTACTCCCCTTGTCCTTTTCCGTCTTCATGATTTCCACTGTTTGTTGTGTATCTAGATGTTTGTCGCTGAGTAATACCTCCCTGCTATGTAGCATCGATTTGGAGATAGCTTTGTTGATGATGTGTTTTGTGTATCGCCTTTCTTGAAATCGTCTACTGCTATTTTCTTGAGCTATTATTAAATCTTGCTCATTGCTACAAATACGTCTAAGACGTAACATCTCACCATAAGGTATACTGTTGATGAGATGTTTGGGGTGCGAACTACTCGCATGCAAAGTGGAGTTTCCTGATGTTTCTTTCCTATACAGCCGGGTTTCTATTTGGTTGTCACTGATATAGACCTGAGTGTCAAGGAAGTTGACTGAAACCTTGCTAATAGTTGCTGTAAAGTGCAGATTTACTTCATTTTGGTTTATAGCCTCTACAAATTCTTCTGCCTGCTCCTGTGAGCCCTGCCACACAACAAATAAATCATCAATATATATATATATATATATATATATATATATATTTGCATTTTTATGTCGCAAACTCGACCCGGGGGTATTGGAGCGCTTTACATGAGCACCAGTTACATTACACAAGGCCACATTCATTGTTTTGGTAGGCACGAGGAGATTAAGTGATTTGCCCAGAATCACAGGCTGTTGAGCTGATGCCGAGACTTGAACCTGGTTCCCCAGCTCCAAAGTCAGCAGCTCCAATTCCGCCACCAATTCTTGAACGGTGCAGGGCACACAAAGTTCAAACAGAAACATAAAAGTCCTGGAGTCGGAACGCAACGAACAAACATTGTTAAAGCGAGTAGGCCAGTTTTCTTTGTAGTTTTCCTTGGCACTGTTTGAATGTGCTAGGTGCAGCCTGAACAGAATGTAAACATTGCAGTGTACGCTGATATTTATTGTAAAAACGGTGCTATTTGTATCATTTCTACTGGACCAATATATTCATGTCCAGATTCACAAAACAATGGAAAAGCTGCACCGAGAGGGTTAAAGCCACATATGGATGTAGATTTCAGAATATAAGGAATTCACAAAGGATTCCAGGAGTATGCCTGCAAAGCATATGTTAAGCACGCACTGGTGACTCGTCCAATATACATAATTGTTCATATTGTGCACGGGGAAATACCACTGCATTTGTGCAACAGCACATGGGGAGAATATTTGCCCCCCGGAAAAATGTTTTCCTTTATACCCTTGCCAAATTTGTGGGTGCACTTTCCAATTCCTTCCCTGGAAAGAGATTCCATCTCGATCTATTTCGAAAGTGGGAGTGTGTCAGCAAAACGTTTGTGAATATACACACTCTTGAGTTTGGGGTTGTTCACACACTTTCCAAGGGGTCCTATTCCTGCCCCTAGAGTAGGATTTACTCCGGTGCAATATCACACAAACGTCAGGTAATAAAGTGAGTGAGTAAATCAATCTACAAGTGCAAGTTCTGAGCTTAAAATTTGAATGAGTAAGTGCCTGGTCCCAAAGTTTTTCTCAGAAACCCGCAGCAGGTTCTGACAAGTGTCACAATTGCCGAGCACCAAGGCGGTCTAGTCTTGATTTCACCTCATGCCTCTTTCATCGCCCACCATACACTCCCTTCACCTTTAGCTCACTCCTGCAGGTTCTTTTTCATCCCTCCTTTATGTCCTGGTCACTGTCTTTACATATTTTTCTTCTTTCTCCTTTTTCTGTCTTTCTCTCTCTTGTTCTGTTTTAAAATCTGATGATAAAAAATAAGTCCTGGTCCCCAAAAAGAGTGCCTGTGGGCCCCACCTGCAAACACACCGGTTAAAATTAAGCACTGTGCAAGGTCACCTGTCGTCAGTTCCCTGAAGCGTTTGCATGTGTACATTGAGCTTGCACAAACACACTGGTGAACCCTGCCCACACACTACAGCCTGCATTACTGTGTTCCATAACACACTTACAGCTGTGCGTCCAGCAAAAAGAATGACGTCAGCACACCTTAACGGGTCGTGCTTTTTCAGTGAACAGCACTGCATGCTGGGACATGTTGTCACACTGATTTTACTTACAAGCAGGTCCTATATAGCCCCACATGCCCAGTCAAAAGTCACCTTTGTGACGTGGGGCCTGTTGTCAGATATGATGCTGTGTATTTAATGCAGCTAGACACACTTATTGAATGGAAACACTGGCTGTGTTATAAGGGAAGCAAACCCACACGTAGGGGGATATTCTCAAGAACGTGCGATAATCATCGCCAACCTAGGTTAACGCACTTTCACATAACGCCGTCTATCGCGGGAAACTAACACTGTGTTAACGGCGTATTCTCAACATGCCAGCAACAGGCGATAGTATCCCGATAACGTGTCAAATGTCCGCGTTAAACTTACCGTGACGCCGATAAAAAAGGAAACCCAAACGTGAAAAAAGTTGCGATGGGCCCAACAGCGATAAAAATATCAGCGATAATCAGCGCCAGGCTTGCTATTTCCACGTTAAAAACCCATACAACTGAGAAGCACCATGGAGGAAGCTGGAGCAACTACAGAGGCCAACCAGAACCCCACAAATCCCCCGGGGACCAGCCAGGGACCTCGGGGAAGGAGAAGGGCAAGGAGAAGAAGAGGTACCCGCGATCCAGTCCGCTGTCTTGTTCTGCGCTGCGTCGGTGGTAGTCCGGGGGGGAGTGGTCCTGGGGGTGGGGGTGGTCCTGGGGGTGGTGGCGGTGGGTGTTGTGGCCCTCTTGGGTCTCCAAGCTGCATGATTAGTGGCTCCATGGCATCTGTTGGTCTTCAGATGTGGCTCTGGGCTGGGCTCCCTTTATACTGCAGGTTTTCGTCCTACTTAAGACCAGAAAAAAGCAGGTCTAAAGTTCCTGCTGCTAACGTGCCTTATCGCCTGTTTTTGGCCCGCATCGCCGATCTGGCTGGTCGTTGAGAATATCGCAAAGTGGTGTTATCGTGAGTTTTTGGACGGGAACGCCTACTCTGCATATGATTAGCGTTAGTTGTCGCTGTCAGCCTTGGCGATGTTTTTAGCAGCAGCTATCGCAGGTAAACTGGCGATGTCGGCTGTTAGTGCAGGCTTGTGAATAGGGCGATAAATCTATCGCCACTTTCGTGGCGGAAAAGTGCAGCTAAATCGGCGATGTGTCCTTGAGAATATGCCCCGTAGTCTGTGAACAAGGTGCTGTTTTATCACGTCCTTGCTGTTATCAGAAAACACCCAGATCTCAAACACAGCACCCTTCCTCCCTTATGTATGGCGAACACTGAGTAAAGATTAAACTCTTGTTTCAATATGCTTACAACAGCCAGCACACACAGAACCCACTTCACAAAGCCATCTAAAGCCTTTCATGGCCAAAACTGGCTTCATTTACACCTGAGAGCTATCCAGGTGTAAATGTTTTCACTTCTGCATAAATGTATGGAATGACTGCATACATTTACACAGTAGTAAATCTCATGCAAGTGGTAAGGAGCGTGAGGTTCTGTGCGTGTTTGCCTTGAAGTGCGGGAACGGCCTAACACATGTGAGTTTGTTGACATTCAAATTCCTTTCCAACCCCTTCCCACCTTTTAAAGAGTAGAGCTTTACTTCAGCAAATGGTCTAGTGTAGCTGCTCTTCCAGGGTGGTAGAAGGAACGGAACACCCCAAAACACTGTGGGGGTGTAAGAGAGGGGTTTTCTCCATGGTGGAAAATGTTCTCCCTATGGAGACACAAAGAACAAAAAAAAAGTGCATTTACGCCCTGGGCTGCTGTTGCACAGTGCGGGGTTGTACACTAGCATGCAAGCATTGGAGAAATGAGAGCCTTTTAAACATTGAGGGCTTTATTTATGAAAACTGTTGAATCGCTGTGACAAAACAGCGAAGCAACAGTTTTCACTGCGCCCTTCTTGCGACACGATGGATGCGCTGTATTTACTGTATGGCGCTCCATGTCGCAAGGAGTGACAGATGCGTCAGGAATCCTGACGTATCTGTCGGCGCAAAAGTCACGCATTGCTGGAGTTGTGTTGCAAGCATGACGCAACTCCAGCAATGCATGAGGCAGGCCCACACACATAGCACTGTGTCAAACTTACGCCTGGTATGAGGCAGGCATGAGGTTTTGACACAGTGGCGTACTAGAAGTGGCGCAGAGAAATCTGATAGATTTCACTGCGCCACTCCTACGAGGCTTTGTTGCGTGGGAAGGCCCACCCTGCATACATTATACCTGACACAGGTATAATGTGGCACAGGGGTTTACAAGGTGACGCATCTGCCTAGATGCATCACCTTGTAAATATGGAGCAACGTGACGCATTGTTTACACCTCCGCTGCATCACGAAAAGTGTCGCAACGGTGGCGCAAAAGTGTCGCAAGGGGCTGATAAATAAGCCCAATTGTGGTAGGGAGTATCGAAGCATCGACGGGTCACAATATCACGACCAGAATATTGAGGGACAAAATACTGAAGAACTGAGGCCCAGATGTACAAAAGACATTTAGCATTTCTCAACGGTACGAATCATTATTTCGGGCCGTTAAGAAATGATAAGTGGCCTTTTCAGATGTACAAAGGGTCAAAACCGGTTGCAATTTGCGATTTCTACCTGGTGGAAACCACAAATTGCGACCACGATTTAGGAATCGCAAATAGGAATTACCTATTTGCGATTACTAAAGCACTTGTACGTAGCATTAACTAAATGCCAATCGGGCATTTAGACAATGCTATTACTATTGACTTGAAGTCAATGGTAACCATGTACAAAATTAAAAATGTATTTAAAAATGTATTTTTAATGTGACATGAAGCCCGAGGGCACTTGTGCACTTACATGTGCACTAGGAAATTTGAGGGTGCCTCAAAGGGGCCTTAAGGCCAGAGGCACTCATGGCTTTGCATTTCTTAAATTGCGATTTCCTTCTATGAAATCGCAATTTAAGAAAATGCAAACCATTTCCAATTTTGCCCATAGGCGAGAATGCAATGGCATTTCCAATTTGCGATTCCTAATAGCGATTCCTACTTTGTAGGAATAGCTGTTAGGGAATCACAAATTTAATACATATCCTTTTGCATTTCTTGAATAGCAATTCCTACGGAGTTGCTATTTAAGAAATGCAAATGGGAAGCTTTGTACATTTGGGCCAAAGTGCACAGAGGGAGATATGGATTTTCTATTCTTTATTCCACATCTACGTACCTTGAAGATCTACATATCACCAACGTATGTATATGGGGGAGTTAAGTATAGAAAATCTATATAAACATACCTTTTGACATTTTGTCCCGCGATATTCTCGTCACAATATTGTCACCTGTTGACATCCTGGCTTCGATATCTCCATATCATAGCCTAATATTTACATGACTGGCTCAGTGAGTGGTCTGCCTGGAAAACAGAGACTGGTGCAGCTTTCTAGGTCTGTTGCTGCTGAGGTTCATGAGCAGGTGAAAATCATATATCTGCACCTATGAGGAATAGTGCTTCGACGAGTACAGATTCACGGATCTGACCCACCGCTGATAAACATTACACTATCAGTGCCATGTGCATGCTGCAACAAACCCCATACAGTAAACTGTATAGCAGGCACTGCTTTTTTCATGTGCTTAGTACAGCCCGGAACTCAGGTGCTAAGCACTCCCTGGATGCAATCCAGGGCCGGCTTTAGTGCTGGTGGCTCCCGGTGCGACAATCATTTTTGGTGCCCCCAAACCCCATGACCGCTTCCTCGGATTCCCTCACTACCACCGGGCAAAAGAGCTCCTCATCTCTCCAATCATAAGTTATTGCTAAACACAGCACCCCCATCCCCTTGAGATCAGCACCCCCTCCGCAGGTCAGCGCCCAGTGCGACTGCACTGGTCGTACTGCCCGAAAGTCTGCCCTGATGGAATCTATTGAAGGCACATTTATTCATGCTGCTAGGCACACAAACAGGTAACGCTGCATTATTTCGGTCGGATGCTTCTTGCTGCCAGAAAAATATGATGCGAAGCAATGCACGCTTGTTGTAATATTGTCAGTGTGTAGAAACACACAGACTGCATGTACATACTGCACCATTTGAGCATGTGCTATCTTTAAGCAGATACATAGTTTGCACAGTCTGGGCTATTCATATCATGTGCATTGCATAGCCAGCATGTGCATTGCACAGGCAGGCTGTGATTACAGCACCAGCTCAGGACACAGGTCCTAAAAAAAGAGAAGGGGGGGACTAACCAAGTTAGGCAATATGCAAGCGACATCATGGCGTGTCACATCAAAGCACATGACATCACACCTGGCATCACAGGAAGTGGCCTCACAGGAAGTGACATCATGAGAAGTGACATCAGATATTAAGACCTCACATATGTTTAGCAGGACTATTATGAGTACATTTAAGTGCATTACCAGAATTAACAAATGAGATTTTGCGTCTGGGTTGTGCCAAAAAAGTGGCACAACCTCTCCACAAAATCTGGGCTTCAACTAATACATTTTTTTAAAACTATGAAACAAAGAAATTGTCAACAAGGAGATACATGGCAGTAGACCTGTTCTGCTTAATTGTTGCAAAGTCTGCATTTTAAAATATCTTATGGGGTTAAGGCACCTGCTGCAGAGATCTTTGTGTGCCCAATAAATCTCAGGAAATAATAAATATGGTAAGATAACTCTGGAGGAAAATGCTTTTGCTGGAGAGATCTGTGTTTTGTCTAGTCTCAGATTTGAATCAAAGTAGTATAGAAGGTTAGTGTGTCTCCTGCAAAGCACCTCATGTAACATGCAGATGACAGATTTTTATTTTCTGTAGATAAGTAAGTAGCAAAGTGAGCTGTGAAGGACATGTGACTCCTACACCTTGTAACACTCACTGTCTCATGTAAGACATATTGAACATTGATTTACACACTTACATGATTTATTGTCAATGCTTAATGTGTATGTTACGTAAAGCGCTCTAACACCTTGCACTGAGCTGAGTAAGCTATAAAAGAAATAAAATAGTGGTATTTAAACTGTTATTTGTGTATATACTGGGACAGACCAACACATCTGACATTATTACAGTGTAGCCATATCAAAGGTCAAATCTCTGATATACAGGGACTGAACAAAGTCCGAAGCATGCCACTCTTATGTACCTGTGAAGTGATAAGCTGTGAGCCTTTGTTTCTCCTTTATTTTATGCATTTAAGTGTGAGGCTCCCACCCAGGATAGTCCTACACAAGGAGGCCTGATGGCCTATTAACTTTGGCCTTCATCTTTGGCCCAGATTGAGGTGAAAATAACAATGTTTCCTCGCCTGCACTTGCTGCTTGGAAAGAAAGCAGACACCGTGCAGGTGTTGCTAAGCCTGTCCCTGTGTCTGAAAATTATGCCAGGACAAGTTCAGCATATTTCTGTGGGGCCCAAATTCAGTCGCGGCCGGTGCAGGTGAGCGTGGTGGGGCGGTGGAATGCGGCGGGAAGTCGATAGATGACGGAATTGGTTTTATTTATTTATTTAATTTTGCCTATTCCGTCATCTGTCGACTTCCCCGCCCTCGCCTCACCGCCCCACCACGCTTACCTGCGCCGGCCGCTGCTGCCCAACTTCTTGGCAGGGCAGACAGTGTCTATCTACCCTGTGAAAATAGTGGGTGGACGCCGTCTACCCATGTCTACCCTCGACTTGTGCCCTGCACTCGCTGCATCACATGCTTTCTGCAAGCAGACTCACAATGTAAATACTGCACTGTTGGTGCAACTTTACAACCAGCATGTAGACACTGCAGTGCCGGTCTCATGCAGGAAACGTACAGACACACTTCAAACATGCACTTCCAAAGCCATAGGTCTTGCCTCGGCAAACGTATTTTTAACATTTATTTTTTTGCAAACATATGGAATGTGTAAAAAAAATTAGTCCAGAGCCAGGTACATTGGCTCTAAAATACACCAGCCCTGGCACTGAAGTGGTCTCGTATTTAGGGGGCTATGCAGAGATGAATAACCGAAATGTCAACACCCCCAGTGAAGCTAGCTAATGGATGAGGTGGGCTGACCCACGGCCCTAGGATATATGCTGTGCTAGGGGAAAGTAAAATGTGAAAAGACCAACGGGTGAAAGGGCTGACCAAAAGCCACTGAATAAATTTACATTTCTGTTTATTCACTTTTTTTTTTTTTACCTGAGGCTAGTGAGACCAAAGCTGTCTTTAAAGCAGACCAAAAATGTGCATTACTTAGGGCGTGCGAGTGTGTAAATGCCCATAACGCAAACAGCAGCCGCACGCGCTCTCTTCTTTTGCATTGTTCCTGCTTCCATGTGAGGATTTTTCCTCCAACAGGGACCTAATTACGTGACCCGGTGTAATGGTGTAATTACAGGCATTTTGTGCAATAAGCATAACAAGAAATGCGAGAAAGTATAAGTGAAACACTATAAACACTGATAGGCTATAAACATTGATACACTATACACGTTGCTTTGTGTGTGTCACGTGACCACTCTAGGCAGTCAGACTGTAACACAATACTGTGAGTTTAATATTCTTAAATTAGACACATAGAAAACCTGTAAATTCTGCACCAAGCAACCATTGTTTTTATACATTTATGTATTAAAGTTACTCTAGAGGGCGGCCCTTTTTGTAGCTAACCAGATAAAACTATTAGCAACAACAGAAAGACCTAAAGGAAAGAAAGCTAAGCTCGGCAGCACTGATTGTTGGAACAACTGTGTTTTCAGTGCCTTAAGAAATTGTAAGGAAAGATCGACATATTGTCCTGTTCTCCAGAGGAGTGTTTAATAGCTTTTAGGCGAAGTAAGATAACACCTGGACACTTATTACATACAGGGTGCACTGTCCTTGGTTGCACCACAGCGCACCTTTAAGCGCACCTTTAAGCAATGAGGGGCAGATCTACAATAAACTAACGCAGCACGGTGCAGCAAGTCATTTTGCTGCGCCGCGCTGCGTTAGTTTGGAAAGCACAGCGATGCAACATATTTACAACAATATGTCGCACCTCTGTGCTTCCCCCTGCGCTGGCGCACAAGCTGCTGCCATGCGCCGGCGCAGGCACCCTTGCACCATGGTGCAAGGGTGCCTGCGTCGTGGGGAGATTGTTTTTGTTCAGGAAGGGTTCCCTTCCTGAACAAAAACAATCTGAAATGCCGTTTTTCAACTTATATGTGTTCTGCATTAGCACACATAGAAGTTGAAAAACAGCATTCTTTCAATGATTGTTTATGTGCAGGAAGGGACACCTTCCTGAACAAAAACAATCATTAGAGGTGAATTCCTCTTTCAATGCGTGCTGTAGAATGCAGCACGCATAGAAACAGGAAACAACAAGCATTGGCATAGCCAATAGGTCTCGTCTTTGGAGCCTTATAAGTGTTTAGGCAGAGCTATTGACTTTGCCAATGTGTTTAATGTTGGTGGAGTGGTGGTGGTGGAGTGATGGTGGTAGAGTGGTGGTGGAGTGGTGGTGGAGGAGTGGTGTTGTTGTGATGCTGAGGTGGTGGTGGAGTGATGGTGGAGTGGTGTTGTGGTGGAGTGGTGGTGGAGTGATGGTGGAGTGATGGTGGAGTGGTGGTGGAGTGGTGGTGGAGTGGTGCTGAGGTGGTGGTGTTGTGATGCTGAGGTGGTGGTGTTGTGATGCTGAGGTGGTGGAGTGGTGGTGGAGTGGTGGTGTTGTGATGCTGAGGTGGTGGAGTGGTGGTGGAGTGATGCTGAGGTGGTGGAGTGGTGGTGGAGTGGTGGTGTTGTGATGCTGAGGTGGTGGAGTGGTGGTGGAGTGATGGTGGAGTGGTGGTGTGATGCTGAGGTGGTGGAGTGGTGGTGTTGTGATGCTGAGGTGGTGGTGGAGTGATGGTGGAGTGGTGGTGTTGTGATGCTGAGGTGGTGGAGTGGTGGTGGAGTGGTGGTGTTGTGATGCTGAGGTGGTGGTGTTGTGATGCTGAGGTGGTGGAGTGTTGGTGTTGTGATGCTGAGGTGGTGGTGTTGTGATGCTGAGGTGGTGGTGTTGTGATGCTGAGGTGGTGTTGTGATGCTGAGGTGGTGGAGTGGTGGTGTTGTGATGCTGAGGTGGTGGTGGAGTGGTGGTGTTGTGGTGGTGGAGTGCTGGTGGAGTGGTGGTGTTGTGATGCTGAGGTGGTGGAGTGGTGGTGGAGTGGTGGTGTTGTGATGCTGAGGTGGTGGAGTGGTGCTGAGGTGGTGGTGTTGTGATGCTGAGGTGGTGGAGTGGTGGTGTTGTGATGCTGAGGTGGTGGAGTGGTGGTGTTGTGATGCTGAGGTGGTGGTGTTGTGATGCTGAGGTGGTGGAGTGGTGGTGGAGTGATGGTGGAGTGGTGGTGTTGTGATGCTGAGGTGGTGGAGTGGTGGTGGAGTGATGCTGAGGTGGAGGAGTGGTGGTGGAGTGGTGGTGGAGTGATGCTGAGGTGGTGGAGTGGTGGTGGAGTGATGGTGGAGTGGTGGTGTTGTGATGCTGAGGTGGTGGAGTGGTGGTGTTGTGATGCTGAGGTGGTGGAGTAGTGGTGTTGTGATGCTGAGGTGGTGGAGTGGTGGTGTTGTGATGCTGAGGTGGTGGAGTGATGCTGAGGTGGTGGAGTGGTGGTGGAGTGGTGCTGAGGTGGTGGAGTGGTGGTGTTGTGATGCTCAGGTGGTGGAGTGGTGGTGGAGTGGTGGTGTTGTGATGCTGAGGTGGTGGAGTGGTGCTGAGGTGGTGGTGTTGTGATGCTGAGGTGGTGGAGTGGTGGTGTTGTGATGCTGAGGTGGTGGTGTTGTGATGCTGAGGTGGTGGAGTGGTGGTGTTGTGATGCTGAGGTGGTGGTGTTGTGATGCTGAGGTGGTGGAGTGGTGGTGGAGTGATGGTGAAGTGGTGGTGTTGTGATGCTGAGGTGGTGGAGTGGTGGTGGAGTGATGCTGAGGTGGAGGAGTGGTGGTGGAGTGATGCTGAGGTGGTGGAGTGGTGGTGTTGTGATGCTGAGGTGGTGGTGTTGTGATGCTGAGGTGGTGGTGTGGTGATGCTCAGGTGGTGGAGTGGTGGTGTTGTGGTGGTGTTGTGATGCTGAGGTGGTGGAGTGGTGGTGGAGTGATGCTGAGGTGGTGGAGTGGTGGTGGAGTGGTGCTGAGGTGGTGGAGTGGTGGTGTTGTGATGCTGAGGTGGTGGAGTGGTGGTGGAGTGGTGGAGGGGTGCGGAGGTGGTGGAGTGGTGCGGAGGTGGTGGAGTGGTGCGGAGGTGGTGGAGTGGTGCTGAGGTGGTGGAGTGGTGCTGAGGTGGTGGAGTGGTGCTGTTGTGATGCTGAGTGGTGGAGTGGTGGTGTAGTGATGGTGGAGTGGTGGTGTTGTGATGCCGAGGTGGTTGAGTGGTGGTGGAGTGATGGTGGAGTGATGCTGAGGTGGTGGAGTGGTGGTTTTGTGATGCTGAGGTGGTGGAGTGGTGCTGAGGTGGTGGTGTTGTGATGCTGAGGTGGTAGAGTGGTGGTGGAGTGTTGGTGTTGTGATGCTGAGGTGGTGGAGTGGTGGTGTTGTGATGCTGAGGTGGTGGAGTGGTGGTGTTGTGATGCTGAGGTGGTGGAGTGGTGGTGGAGTGATGGTGGAGTGATGCTGAGGTGGTGGAGTGGTGGTGTTGTGATGCTGAGGTGGTGGAGTGGTGCTGAGGTGGTGGTGTTGTGATGCTGAGGTGGTGGAGTGGTGGTGGAGTGGTGGTGTTGTGATGCTGAGGTGGTGGAGTGGTGGTGTTGTGATGCTGAGGTGGTGGAGTGGTGGTGTTGTGATGCTGAGGTGGTGGAGTGGTGGTGTAGTGATGCTGAGGTGGTGGAGTGGTGGTGGAGTGGTGCTGAGGTGGTGGAGTGGTGGTGTTGTGATGCTGAGGTGGTGGAGTGGTGGTGGAGTGGTGGAGGGGTGCGGAGGTGGTGGAGTGGTGCTGAGGTGGTGGAGTGGTGCTGAGGTGGTGGAGTGGTGCTGTTGTGATGCTGAGTGGTGGAGTGGTGGTGCAGATATGTGTATTGTGGCTACCACCAAGCGCCTGTGCCAAGGTATATTTGCAGATTCCTTTGATGATATAACTTTCCTTGCAAAGCTACCAAATAACTTTTGAAGTTGAAAGAGGCGCAGGTTGACATCATGCCAAGAACAGTCTCGAAGTGTCTGTTAAAACTTTCAACGTGAAAAAAACAACAAAATGCCCATGTTTTCCTCCAATGCCCTGCATCAAAGGGTCACATCAGAAGCATGGCAGACGTTTCTGTGGTGGGGGAGAGGGAGGGGCATTGAAGCGAGGCGCGCACGCTTGGCCGAGCGAGAGGAATGCCACATGGCCCTCAGCTCGTGCATGTGCGCTCCCTTTGCATTAAAGCCAGAAAACTACATTAAGTGACAGTAAATGGGCTTTAAAAGGGCTGTTATTACAAGATGCAAGGGGATGCTTATGTTTATTGGCAGAGGTTAGCAGAGGGCTCCTGTATAATATCTGGTAGAAAACGCTGTACAAATAAAGAAACTTTCATTAAAGCGCAAAGATTGAGTGATATCCGTCGATGGGCTGCGCGTTATTGAAAGATGCAAGGGCTGTTACTACACATATAAGCATAACTAGATTATTTATAAATTGCCCGTCCTCCTCCTATGTCCACAGAGGCAGCGCGTTTTGGACACAATGTGTCTTTAATGCATTGTTAAGCAGTCTCTGCGGACATAGGAGGAGGGTGGGCACTTCATCAATAATCTTACAACTAACAGGAAAGATTGTGCTGTTTCACTTTTTAAGAACAAATGAAAAAGCTTGGTAATAATGCATTTCATGTCAGTACATGGAATGCATTTTTACAAAGCTTTTCATTTGTACATAAAAAGCCAAGCAGCAATCCTTCCTGTTAGTTTATGTTTATAAAAACAATCGCTCGCTCTGTGGTGGGGGAGGGGCAGAGCGAGGCGCTTGGGAGAACGTGACAGGAAAGGCAGATGGCCTGGAGCATGCGAGGAAAGTGCGTTAATGTGCGCGTTCTCGCATGCTCTAGGCCAGCCAAAAGTTGTGGTCGCATTTCTGAAGCCCACACTACAAAATGTCTCGCCCAGACCAGCGCAAGCGCTGGCTCAGGACGAGACCTAAAAACGAGGAGAAATGAATACATTTCTCCTCGTTGCGCCTCCCTACGCCTCCCCTGGGGAGGCGTAGCATTCACACACATTTCCAGATTTACAATTCCTCGTAAATCTGGAAATGTGTCTCATTCCATGGGTGTTGCGTGGGAACACCCACAGTACCACCCATGGAACACCCCTTTCACGCAAAGTGCTGCGTGTTAAGGGGCCATGTTTACAAGGACAGGAAAAGCCACGCAGGGTGGCTTTTCCTGTCCTTGTAAATATGGGGCAGTGTATTGCGCTGCCAGTGCGTCACAAAAAGTGACGTACTGGCAGCGCAAGGGGCTTGTAAATCTGCCCCTGAATACGCTGCTCCCTCAGGCAGCTGGAAACTTGTATTGCCCTTGGGGCAGCGCATTCAGTGAAATACAGAGAGGCTGCTTCAGATCCGCTCCGTGTCTCTCTGTGAAGGTTGCAACACTTAGAAAGATGTTAGAGGTCCCCCAGCAGGCAGTAGCTGTGAGTGACAGCAGCCGCGTGCATAGGGATGTCTGGGGGGGAGGGTCCATGCGACTCCCTTTTGCACCTCCAGAGGGCTGCCCTCAGGGGGCTTACTGACAGTGTGCCCCCTGTTTTGTGCACCTCCTAAGGGCATATTTGCCTCTGCGCCCGCATTGGTAATATGGCGTGGGTGCAGAGGCAAAGTGATTCCATCATTTGCATGGGGCAACGCCCCCATGCAAATGAGGGACGCACTCTCGGGATAGCGGTTGTGCTACATGTGCACCAGTTCAATCCAATATTATATAAGGGGACGTACAAGCGTCTGCAGCCCCTGCTGTATTATCAGACCCGTTGGGCCATCGGGGGACTATATGTAATACGGACCCTGGGGTTCTTTACTAAGGTTTTACACATAACCCAAAGCATTGCCTTGATGTACTCACCATTATAAAAGGCCAAGGGTGCAGCACAACATTACACAGTGCCACACAAGCAGCTGTGCTGCCCTGAGTAAATCTTGGCCGTGATGTGTTGTTTTGGAGTGGGAGGCCTTCTGGATTGTAAGTATCATGTACATGGTGCCACCAGATTTTCATTAAGATATGTCAGTTGATGAGGGCGAACAGGTTTCTATAACAAGGGAATCTACCAGTTACCCTGCTTCATTTAAAGCTAGGGGAACTGTGGGTGTCCAAAGATGGTCCCTCCGTTGGCTCTGATGTAAGTAACCCAAATTGGGATCTCAAAATATGCTGCGCGGTCCCCTGTCAGAGGAAAGTAGGGCCGAGCTTCCGCCGACCTAGCGGGCTGACAGGCCGCCTGCCGCACTGTAAATAAGGCCCTTAAATTTTGAAATTCTATTAAGAAAATGTAATAAAAATAATTTCAAAAGGGATATCTGGATGTTTTTGTTGTATTCTCCTAGAATCAATAATAATTTTAAATCATTTGCATACTGATCAGCAGTTGAAATCAGTGCTACTCGAAACGTCATTCCCAACATGATGTTAGATCGAGAGGGAATCACATAAAACAAATTAACTTTGTTCTTGAAGGCAATTCCCACATTCCAAAGAAATATCTGATGTAGGAAAAGAGGTGGGACCAACAGTAAATGTATTAATTCACCACTCACGTCTTTTGATTAGTTTTCTTTGGTTCGAAAACAAGTCCCTTATTCTCTGGTATCAAAAGTTAAGGAGGGTGTAATAATATCAAACATACAACAGCAGATTGCAGGATATAAGCAAGTAAAGAGGGTTCTATTTATTTCTTTTGGACGCACAACTTTTGTGGACACTCTCTAAAAGATTGTCCAGATTTCAAACATTTGAACAACTGAACTCATTTTCCCTCTCATCTTTTCTGAGACCCCTGATGCATCAAATGCATCGCTTATGTAGCCTATACTGTAACCTTTTGTCCTAGTTTCCTCAAAGCATATGGCCATACTTCAAGCTTCATACCTTTTCAGTCCCTCCTTTCTTTCAATGACCAAAATGTAATACAAGATTAAAGAACTTTGGACATGTAGTTGGTTGAGCTTCGAGCTGATTGAGGCACCCTATAGATTATCAGTCAATGATCATTCAATCCCCTACTTGCTACACTTAGAAGTCCAAGGTCACACAAGGAGAACGCAAACCATGGAAGGCAAAAATAATAAAAGTGATAGACACTAGTGGTGATAAACGGAGTGGGAACTGGAGATATACAGCAACAAGAAGTTGCCAAGCCCCTTCTTGCTAGTTCACACCCCTTTTTATAGGAGCCTCTAGGCCACTTCCTCATGCTATTAACCCTGACCAGGAAGATTCTGCCTCTGACCTCAAGTGAGGTATCACTACTACAAATAATTTTTTATAATTTTATCAATACCCTTCAGTATCTTGTTAAAGCAATCAATGTGGAAGAAGGATATGACCGATATCTAAACATTTTGAGATCTTTACAAAGACATTTTAAAATCAGTGTAAGTAGTATTAAAGTACAAAAGTACTCACTGGATGAAGTGAACACATAGTGCTAAGAGGTGAAAAAAATGTCATAAAGTGGTGATCACATTTAAAAGAAAGGCGGAAAGAACATAATTTCTTTCATAAAAAGAGGTACTTAAGGGTAATAAGGTTACAAGAAGATATGTATAGCCCTTTACAGAGACAATTAAGAAAAATATTTTTTGCTGTTTTGCTGTCAACAGGGTTTTGACCTTATCAATCAACTCAGATTTATAGACATGGCTAATCACCCGAGAGGTTATCCAGGTGCTGGGTCTTGCTGGGATCAGTCGAAGAGCCAGGTCTTGAGTCCCTTTCTGAATTCCGAGAGAGAGGATGATGTTCGGAGGTGAAGGGGAAAGTCGTTCCAGGACTTGGCGGCGAGGTAGAAAGATGGTCCTTCACTGTGGCTTCGGCGGATGCGGGGAGTGTATGCGAGGGTGAGGTAGGTGAAGCGCATGTGTCTAGAGGGCTTGTGGGAGATCAGTGGTGGTTGACATATGCTGGTCCTTGGTTGTGTAGGGCCTTGTAGGTGTGTATCAGAATCTTGAATTGGCATCTGTAAGGATCCAACGAAGCCAGGTATGAATATGAACAGATTTTAATAAAGACAGCTCAGTACAGACCAGCCTCTCAAAGCCAGTACAGTTTAGAAAGTCACAGTTATTCTATTCTAGAACATTAGAAGTACGACATAAAATGCACCAAACTGGCATAGACATAAAAGAGCAATGCAACACATTTACCCCCTTAAGCAACTAAATAAAAATAGTCTCTAACAGTTATATCTTGCCGGGAAACGCTTGGCTCTATTGTTCTCTTTGACTCTTGAAGCCACAGTCTTAGTTTCTTTTAGAGACCAATTCATTACTTAATGAAGCTTTACTATTAACTTCATTCCATACCTTATTGTTCCTACACTTGAATACTCTCTTTACATTCCACATTCTACCATCCTGAGTGACCACGCTGTTTTTACATACTTTCACCATTCTAATGGGATGTCCAAATTTCGAATTACCTTTCACCAAGAAACTAGGCTTCTTGATTCTTACTATATCAACAATGGCAAAATCAGGAACCTTCACATTCCATTTTTCATCAAATCTCATCTTTATTCTTTCCTGCTTCCCTCTCACTCTTTCAGCTACAACATTCAATTCCACACTTTTTCTGGGCTTTTTTATCCACCACGGACACAGGTCAGAGACAGGATATCTTCCTTTCAACAGTCTAAAAGGACTCACCCCTGTAACAGAGTGAGGGGTAATACGGTACATCCACAGTTTCTTCCTCATAACATCCTTCCAATCTCCTCTTGATTTGTACGCTATCTCAATACCTTCCTTGAGTGCACGGTTGAATCATTCAACTTGACCATTCTCCCTAGATTCATAAAGCGCTGTGGTGGCATGTCTGATACCACACTTCTGGAAAAATTCCTCCATGTCCTGTGATGTGAGTTGTACACCATTGTCGGTTACTAATATTTCTGGACATCCTTCTCGAGCAAAAATCTCCTTAAAAATGTGATCACAACTTGAGAGGTGGCTTTGGCCATAAACTTGACTTCTGGCCATTTTGAATGATAATCCACTAAAACCAGTGCAAATCGAGCCTCATGTGGTAAGCACTTGTAGGGACCTGATATGTCAAACGCCACCTTCTGCCAAGGAGACTCAGGGCAAGACACAGGCTTCAGGGGAGCAGAAAACACTCTAAGCATTTTGTCACTGTTTATAGATTCTGCACATTTTGTCCAGACCTGGCCACCAAGTTGGCTCTAATGAGGCGTTGCAAGGAAGACATCCCTAAATGTCCTTCGTGAGCCAGTTGCAAAATCTTATCTTGCATGGTTCCTGGCAGAATAATTTTCCCGCCCTTGAACAAAAAATCCACTTCTTTCTCAATCTCATCAGAGACTTTAATGTAGGGACCCATCTCAGAAGTAGCACATTTCTCGTTGGTCCACCCTTCTCTCAAATAATTCATTATCAACTGACACACAACATCTCTACTCATCTCTTTCTTCCAATCTTCCTCAGACACACCTAAAAATTCTGTGGATACAAAATCCCTGACACTTGCAACCTATTCAATTTCATCCTCATGGTGTACATCCCTGCTATCAGAACATGGTAATCTTGACAAGCAATCGGCAGTGACATTGCTCTTCCCCGGCACATACTCTACCTTAAAATTGTATTCTTGCAACCTGGAAGTAAGTCTTGCAATATGCGCAGTTGAATTCCACCCTCCCCCTGGAGACAAAATTCCCACACGGGGTTTAGGGTCTGTTCTCAGTAAGAATCTATTTCCCGACACATAGTTTCGAAAGTGTTCTATGGCCCAAATACAGGCCAAGAGCTCTTTTTCGATAACAGCATATCTCCTTTAAAATCTATTCATATTCTTATCTGGCTTCGTTGGATCCCATCCTCGCCGCCACTTGTAAGGATCCAACGAAGCCAGGTAAGAATATGAATAGATTTTAATAAAGCCAGCACAGTACAGACCAGCCTCTCAAAGCCAGTACAGTTTAGAAAGTCACAGTTATTCTATTCTAGAACATTAGAAATATGACATAAAATGCACCAAACTGGCATAGACATAAAAGAACAATGCAACAGCATCTCTTCTGGATGGGGAGCCAGTGGAGGTTCCTGAGGTGGGAGGTGATGTGGGTCAGTTTGGGGGCATTTAGGATAAGTCTGGCAGCTGAGTTCTGTGTCATTTGGAGTCTTTTCAAGAGTTGGGTGGTGATTCCCTTGTAGAGCACATTGCCGTAGTCTAGCAGGCTCGTGACTAGTGCTTGAGTGATGGATGGGGAGCCATCTGAAGATCTTTTGGAGCATGCGGAGGGTGTGGAAGCAGGCGGAGGAGACTGCATTGATCTGGCATTTCATGGTGAGTTTGCTGTCGAGGATGATGACAAGGTTGCGGGCATGGTCTGCAGGTGTAGGTGTAGGTACGAGTTCAAAGAACGACCAGGTTTAGTTCCACTGGGGTGTTGTTCCCAAAAATCGGCACTTCCGTCTTGTCCGTGTTGAGCTTCAGGCAGTTGGTCTTCATCCATTCGGCAACACTCGTCAGGCAGTTGTGGAAGTTGGTCCTAGTGGTGGAGGGGTCTTCAGAGAGCAAAACGATGAGCTGGGAGTCCGTCAGCGTAGGATATGATGTTGAGACCATGGGTTCTGCCAATGTTGGCCAGGGGTGCCATGTAAGGGTTGAACAGGGTGAGACTGAGGTATGAACCTTGAGGGACCCAGCAGATGATGCTCTTGGGTTCCGAAGTGAAGGGTGGAAGGCGGATTCTCTGGGTTTGTCCTTTAAGGAAGGATGCAATCCATTTGAGGGTGTCTCCCTGGAGTCCAATGTGGTGTTGTCTATTGATGAGTGTGTGGTGGGATACGGTATCAAACAGATGAGTGTGTGGTGGGATAAACAGTGAAACAGGTCAACATCAGGGCGCAAGAGTACGTTTGCTGAGCATGGCGTGTAAATAGGTGAAAGGAGCAAAACAAACAAGAATTAAAAATAAACATAATAAACATTCTGAACATGAGTAAATAAGGTCGAGTAGGACCTGTAGTTTCATAGGAAAAAGGAATCTGTAAATGAGAGAAGAACATAAGCGCAATTGGTCACAAGAAAAAGGTAAAGTGAAAAAATGTGAGGGTGTACACCCCCTTTGAACAGACATGTTTACCATGATCAGTAAAACTACTCTTGTGGCTATCTGAATTTGCCTTCCTTTTTTGAAGCATTAAAAAATAATGCACTCCTGGGAAAGAGAACAAGCATTGACAATGCCAATAAGTCTCCCCTTTTCGACCTATTGGTTTTGCCAATGCTCTATAGCACAATGATTTTGCTGATGCTCTGTAGCATCAGCAAACAAAAAAAAGAGAAAAAAAGGTGCAATGACGTGTCCGCTGATGATGGCTGTGTTCCCCAGGAGCACGCATGCTGATGGCATATGATGTGAGCACATTATTTTCTGCCCCAAGATGGTGGACGCCATTTGGATTGGTATATAAATAAATATAGTGCAAAAGTGCTGTGGACGAGCTGGGGGGGGATGAGGGAGCAACACAGAGTATGAAAGGGGATTGGAAGGGGTGGGGGCTTGAGTAAGGGAATGAGCACACAAGGGAGAGAGCTAGTAAACACATGCACTGTCAGGGAATCCTGACAGAAAAAGAAAAAAAGTAGTTTCCTAAAATATGAGCAGTGAAAGGATACATGTTAGCCAATCAGAAGGATGGTAAGGGGACTATGCACCAGGAGAAGGTCAGGCAGGAAGAGGAAGACAAGATATTGAATAAGAAGCAAGCAAATGAGACTGGCAATACAGTCAGCCAATGGTGATTAATGGGCGGTCTAAGTGCACTGTAAAGACCTACAAATGGCACCTGGCACCATCTAGGGGTGTGGCCACATAAGTTATCTCATTATTATTGAAGACTGCAGGTTTTCTTACAATTAAAAATCTATTAAGAAATGCTGCTGAAGGAGAGCAAGGCCCTGAAAAGATCTTGGTCTGGGACATAATGCCCCCTCTGTCCCCCACGATGGCTCTGTAGGTGAACAAATGACAATATGTAAATTGTTTTGCACTGTTACAAATTGCAATCTAGAACTCATGATGGAAAGAAAAGAAAAATGGTGAATTCATGCACCTAAATGTTTTATGTACAGGACTGCTCCTACGCACCTTTATGTATTATTGTCAAATGCCAATTAAAATATATTTCACTGTGTAGGAAACAGAGAGAAATGATGAAAAAGAGGGACAGAGGGATAAACAGAAAAAGTGAGCATGAGAGACAAAGGTAAGGAAAAAAAGAGAAGCTGAGAGAAAGAAAGAACAGGAAGGAGGATGAAAGGAAGAATGGAAATATGAAAAGAAAGAAGGAATGAAAAGCTAAAGGCAGGAAAAAGGATGAAAGAAAGGAAAGGTGAGAGAATGAATTGATGGAAGGATGAAAGAATGAATAGATGCAAAGGGGGAAGATGTAAAGAAGAATAAATGGAAGTGTTGGATGACAGAAAAATAGACAGAAAGAAGAATGAAAGGATGGCTGTGAAAAAATAGATGGATAGACTGCTGGGTGGATGGATGAAAATATGGATGCATAAGTGAGTGGATGAATAGATGGATCGATGGACAAGTAGATTTGTGGATGTCTAGGTCGGTGCATGAATGCATGGTGGGATGAGTGGATGGACGGACGCACAGATAAATGTTGGCTGGATGGATGATGAGTGGACGTGAGCACGGATGGAAAAGTATGGTTGGATGGATGGATGGATTGGTGGATAAGTAGATTTGTGGATGTCTAGGTCGGTGCATGAATGCATGGTGGGATGGGTGGATGGGTGGACGCACAGATAAATGTTGGCTGGATGGATGATGAGTGGACGGGAGCACGGATGGAAAAGTATGGTTGGATGGATGGTTGGATCGATGGAGGGATTGGTGGATAAGTAGATTTGTGGATCGCTAGGTCGGTGTATGAATGCATGGTGGGATGGGAGGAAGATGGAGGCAGAGATGAATGTTGACTGGATAGATGATGAGTGGACGGGAGCACAGATGGAAAAGTATGGCTGGATGGATGGATTGGTCGATCGATCAATTGATAAGTAGATCTGTGGATGGCTAGGTCGGTGTATGAATGCATGGTGGGATGGGTGGATGGACGGACGCACAGATGAATGTTGACTGGATGGATGATGAGTGGACGGGAGCACGGATGGAAAAGTATGGCTGGATGGATGGGTGAATAGAAAGGCGACGAGATGGGCAGATTGATAGATGCAAATGTAAAAAGATGGATCATTGGATGGATGGATGGAGAGTGAAAGGAGCTCCTCCAAGGAGGGTCAGGTTTGCTCATCTGACATGCTTGGTGTTGTTCGCAGCATGGTTCAAGTAGCAGGTATTTTCATTTCCATGCTTCTCCTTTGGAACGAGATCTAAAGTTTATACTTAGGACTTGCAAGAACTAAACAGTAAACATTCAAGACAGTTTAAGTGAGCGGTTGAAGAGTATAAAGTGGAATAGACATCTCTTCTTCGGGTGGGAGACCTTGTTGCCTCAAAGAACTAATATCACAAAAAGAACAGCATGGTGGAGTCTCAGCTCCGTGAAAATTCTAAATATTTCACAGATCCTCAACATCTAGCGCCTAGAGTCAAATGGGTTCATTACAACTCAGAGCAGCATGCTGTTTAAGGAAGTAGAAATGAACGTGTTTGTGATTTCTTATCACAGAGTGACAGTTTTTGTTAATGCAAAAGGAACAGGGCGCTAAGGCAGCAAGGTGCATTTGCATTATATAAAAATGTCAAATAAATAAATGATGATTAACATTGCTTAATTTGTGAAAATATAACTGCCAGGGCCCTCATCAGGAGGCCACTGCAGCTTGCACCACACGTTGCCCCTACCAGCGCCGCCAATGTCTGAACCAACACAGCTACTAACCATCCCACTCTACAACTGTGACAATTCAGAAAGGCTTGGGCAGCAGGTTTAGGTCGTTTTTAATGTATTTTGAATTAATAAACAACTGTTGTGTTCATCTCTAATTTAGACAAACAGCGTCACCATGTGGCAGACTGTCATAAGTGCCAGTGGTGACAATTAAATGCTGGAGCCGAGCACTGGAAACCACCAGCTCAAATTAAGCACTGACGATTAATGTCTCTGTCTCAATGTTCCGTTATGAAAATGTGCCATACCAGCAGAGGTTTGTTTTCCCAGAAGGACCTCTGCTAAGTCAGACAGGACTTGCTCCAGGAATAAAACTGGGAATCCCGTCCCATATACCCCCTTCTTTGTCAGCCCTCCTTCAAGGTCCCTCTGCCTTTTTCCTAAAAGACAGGTGTTCAAAAAAATGGAACACATTTTGTACAGCATACTCCTCTATGAAATGTTATGCTATCTTATGTTATTGGGTTTCATATAGCAAAGTTCTGCTTTTTGGTATGGGCTAGTCTTGTGGTGTGTTGTCTCCCGTGTGCCAGGAATACAAGGCCCCTGACACTGGTATCTAGATGTGTGTCCACGTGATGTCTTCAATTTGCCGCATACACAAGGTCCCTTAAACTATTGTCGAGATGTCTGTCCATGTGATTTCTCTTGGTTGTTGAAGATGGTTGAGCAAATGAAGTGAGAGGAAGAAGAGGTTTCAGCTATCGAGAAGACCCTAACTTCAGATGACTCATAACCGCAATGTTACAGTACAAAAGAATTGTACATTGCTACACTAAGGCCATTCAAACAGCTGCCTCACAGCTGCACCACAAATGGCCAAAAGAGGGCACCAGATAGCCCCAAATAGCCTAAAAAATAGTTGCCAAGGGAAAGGAGGCAGGCCATCCCCAAAATGTCATCTTACAGCGGTTCTGAAAATGTTTTCATCTGAACTGTACCCAAATTATAAAATATCAACTTGTGGAGTTACATCTTATTAGGTCTTGCAGACCTAGCGCTGGAGCGCGCCTGCGCTCCTCGCTCTGCGAGGCTTATTGTCATCGATACGATTTCAGAAGGGGACTTGAAGCCCCGCCCATCATTCCCATTGGCTGGCGTCATCATTTATGCAAAACGCTGGCCTCCGATTGAAAATGAGGCTTTTTTGTTATCGCCCTGTCTCCTTTTGGCCCCGCCCACCCGGACTGGATCTTTTACTTGCGGCGTTATACTGTCTCCTTCTATTAGTGGGTAAGCACTATTTTTTTTTCATTTGGCTTTGCAAAAGCTTAAGCCGCGTGCCCGAAAAAATGTTGTATTTTTTTTTTTCATTTGGCTTTGCAAATGCTTAAGCTGCGTGCCGGAACAAATGTTGTGGGTTTTTTTTCTAAGTGCTGCGACGTCATGATTTAACTTTAAATATATATATTTTTTAATGCGCCAGACCACTGCAGACTTAACATGGAGGCCGCGCTCCGTTTATTTATTTATTTTTACTTTAATTCAGAACGCGGCACCCGCTTTAGCGACACCGCGCTCCGTTTATTTATTTATTTTTACGCCTTATTTGCATTGAGCTGGCGGGTCACGCTGTGATTAGAAGCAGTGTTTCTCTCCTGTCACGAGAGCATCTGTGAATCCCTCACAGGAGCTGTCGGTGACGTTGCACTCGTTCACCTCAGATGCGTGATGCAGCCGTGTTGTACACCATTCTTCTGGTAGGCCGACAGCGTCTGTCACCCAAACCTCCACGCTTTCCTGCCGCCTTTGAGGTTTGCCCCTTCAGTCGCTGGCCGTCTCTCAGCGGAGTTGACTCCATGCGTGGGAGTGTGGGTAGACCTCCGTTGGCAGAGCCCAGCCAAGCTTCCATACTGATTTTGGAAGCTGTGAACAGGTACGTGTTTACGCCCGGCGGGCATGTGATGTTTATTTTTACGGTGTGCATTGTTTTCATTCTCCCAGCGGGAGTAGTCACTGGTTTCTCTGTGTCCTGCAGCCTGAGGTTGGTGGTTGGCGCCTTTTATCTTCTGCATGGCGATTATAGAAGGGTCTGAGCAGGGAGATGATTAGAAGGAAGGCCTGTATTTTGACAGCATGTGCTAATTTTGGGGTGCCGTTTGAGAATAATTTGTGGCGGGGGTCTAAGGTTTTTGTGTTTTTGTACAAAGAGGCCACCTGGATTCTAACCTTTAATAACGTGTGTGTGTGCATGTCTGCAGGTAGGGCGCATTATTTATTTCCTTTATTAAAACAAGTTGATTCAGATTGCCCTTTTGTGTATTTTTGGGTGGTGGGACGGATGTATAAATTGCCCGGGCGTTTGGAGTTGTCAATTGTGCGTTTTGCTTGTGTTTATCTTTTTATTGTCCAAAAGTTTGATGGGTAATTGATTTTTTTATTTGTTCAATGTAATTTTTATTATTTTCAATAAACCAAGAGAATGTAAGTCAAAATAAAAACAAAGAGTCAGTGGTACATTATATTTGGTTAATAAGTGTAATCTACATCAACATAATAATTTTTAGGAGAACAATACTGCATTGTTGATCATGTGCATTAACAATGTCTCCTATTTGCAAATACTTGAGCTAAAATACTTTGAGTCATTTTATGGGAACCACAAATATCATATAACAGGTAAAACCCAAAAGCTAATCGAGTAATAACACACTTAAAAGAGGAGAAAAGATGTTGGAGATGAAGTCAGAATAGGGTTATAGCCTGGACCGATACACTAAACAATAAGGTGACATCTATTAAGGATTAGATATTCATAGGAGACAACACGATTTTAACTTGATTATCAGTGAGAAGTAACATTTTTATCTGTTTAGTATTATCTAATTTACTCCATAACTCTTCGGTGTTACTTGAGTTGGATCCAGTGTTTGAGATGGTGTTGTCCTGGAATGGCATGGGGAGCAAAAAAACGATGGATTTAGGCCCAGATCTCTGTACTGGGATGAATGTTTGACATTGTTCAACATTTTGTCCATCAATTGTTCTTTTGCAGTTGTCCAGTGAGATGTCAGCAGCTTGGTGGCAAGATGGTCCATAAATCAGATTTTGTACAGTTGTAATGTCTGTGCATGGAAGGGTTTTCTATTTGATGGGTGTAAAGGGAAACTGGCAGAATTGCCCATAGTGAGAACATGCCTGTTTTAAGTGAAATGGCTGCATCAAAAGTTGTATTTACTCCATTTTTGTTTTTTTCCAAGGCCACCCGCATTTAAACTTTCAACAAAGATCTTTCTCACAAGATGTCTACATTGGAAGGCAATGTAGACATCTGATGGCAATGGTTAACTTAAACAAGCATTTGCAATGCAATAGGTCTCGCATTTGCAAGACTTTGAGCTACTGGCATTGTAAATGACAAACCTTTTATCTATGTGTTGGTTTTGAAAACAGATAAATAAAAGGCATTGTAATTTACAATGCCAATAGCTTAACATTTTGCAAATGCGAGACCTATTGCATTGCAAATGCTTGTTTTTTTATATTTGTGTACATGAAATGATAACTTTAAATCTATGAAACTGCTACCAGTTCCCTTTAAAAGTCAATGAGCTGAAATTGAGCAAAATAATGAATCAAGTGTATCAGAAATACATGTTTTGGTTTTACATCACAGACTGGGAAACATGGTGACCACAGGATTTTCACTTCCCACTGCTTGTCGCGCTCCTCCAGACGGTTCTGAGGTTTCCATCACAGACTCCAGTCTGACTCATCACGTGAAGATGTGCTCTCAGTTGTGGGAAGAGGCAGGTTCCTATGTTTTGTGGGTCTGCCAGCTTCAATGTGTTGTGGCTCCATGCTCATGGCTTTTGATGGGTGAGACCAAAGGGCTGTGCCGCACCGCCTCTGCACCTTAGAATAGTAGTTATGTCCACTGCCGGGCAGATGCATTTGCATATGATGTAATTAATGGCAGCAGGTGTGGTTTGGTACCATAAGACAGCAGTTCTTACCCATATGACTTCTGTAGACCCCCACTAAATCACTACTGGAAACATACAGTTCCAGAAACAAGTGTGAATTAAATAAAATGCACACATTGTGAAATAATGTATTTAATCCACAAACAACATAGGGGCCGATTCCGATCTCGGCCGGTAGGGCTCCGAATCGGATTCGGCTTTACCGGATCCGATTCGGAGCCCTGTTTCCCGACCGAACCGTACGCGGGTCCGGCCGAGCGAGTACGATGCGGAGTCGCCGACCGACTCGTCCGGGCGTCCCGACCGCTCCGACCGACTCGTTCCCGGCTCGAACCGCACCGACCGACTCGCTCGGACTCGACTCGCACCGCGCAATGGAGACGTTCCCCGGCCGGGTAAGTACGATGCGCGCCGCGAGCAGTCCGACCGAGCGGCGCACTCCGGCTCGAAAGAGCTGTCGGAGCCGTACTTTGGGGGTCCGTGTCGGACCCCCTGTACGCGTAGCCGCGCGAGTCGCACACAGGGGGACCCATGGGTCCCCCTACCTGTGCGTGTACGGCGCGAATCGCTTTGCCGCGTACCCGCTGTAGGGGCGCACTTGTCCGACTCGCACCCATTGAGTCAATGGGAGCCCGCGTACGCGTTGTACGACCGGCTCCCATTGACTTCAATGGGAGTCCGACCGACTCGGGTCCGATGGCATACGTGCGCATCGTACTCGTTCGGTCGGACTGCACGGGTCCGATTCGGTCGGAAATCTCTCCGGGTCCGGCTCGGTCGGAGAAATTTCCGGCCCGAATCGGAATCGACCCCATAATGTGCAAAAATCGAAATTTAAATTTTAAAGCAAAGATAGGAGCTTTTCATACTTTGGTTTTATTACTAAAAGACAAAGTGCTATGGCAGGGTCGCACATCACTTTTTGCTCTCAGTTCATGCTCTCGTTTTGCCGGCACATACAAATGCTTCAAGTGAGGTCACCAATCATACATACTAGATTCTGTTTGCTGTACTGGCACTGCTCCCACCATTCAAAATTCCTTCACATTTATAGAGCTTTTTAAAATGGTAAATTTTCTATTTTGCTTTTTATGAATATATTCTTTTGTGTGCTAACATTATTCAATTTTCTAAACAGTGGCAGACACTTTGAGTAGGTGTTGTCTGTCGACCCCAGGTTAAGAACTGTTTCCCTAAGAGGCAGAAAGTCATATTTGGGCTCTGTCCTGCAACCTTATATAGAGGCATATCAGTGCAGCCTCGACTCCTACCACCCCCCCACCGGCCCGATCTCACCCCCTCGCCAGCACCAGCAGGAGGATGGTTTTATTTTAGTGCATGCACACATGCTAACATTTTACAACGGGAAAGTGGGAGATTTTGAATAAAAAATAAGGGTATGTATTTTCCCCATTGACATACATTGAAGCAGAGGCCGTTTTAGAAGGGAGACAGGTATAATAAAGCCATTTTTGGCTTCAAAAATAGAGAGTCTCCCGCTTAAATCGGGTGCGTTGGCATGTATGGTGCATGAGACATTTGTGTCCGGCCCCTCTGTAACCCTGATGTGGATTACTCCTGGGCAGACACACTGCATGGCCGTGCAGGACAACACTTTGCAAGGTGTTCCAACCATCCTCAGCCTTTGTGCTGAAAAGGATTTTAGAATCCCTCCAATGCAAACATGTTTTTGCAACGAAGCCAAAACCTCTCCTCATTATTGTTAATGGGAAGGGAACCTGCATTGAACATCTTTGAGGATGTACAGAATGCTGGGATGGAGGCCTGCTTGGGACAGCAGCAGGGCCGGACTGGCCGTATCGGGCAGTGGGCGTTTCTCTGGTGGGCCGCCAGGGTGGGGGCCAGTTTTGGACCCCTGGGGGGATGTTTTTGTTACCGGGGACTGGTTTTGCAATATCAGCCCCCTGTAACAAAAGCAGCCACAGTGTTTTCCACGTGCACCCCCCTCCACCCCGACCGGTCCGACTCATTTACCAGGGCCTGTTTGCATTCCCAGTCTGGCCCTGGACAGCAGACCTGCATCCCCGTTGTTTGTAATGTGCCTGGACTTGAGGCCCTGTCCTTTAAGGGGACTCGGGTCACAGTACCATAAGCAGAGGCACATTGTGATTATAGACAATTCCACTTTGTGAATGAATATTGCCTGCCCTCAGCAGTCAGTAACGATTCCTTTCTTTGCAACCACAAAAGTAGTGGCAAAGCATCTGTGCATTCTGTAAGATCCTAGATTGGCGAAAGGATCACGCAAAGAGGCAGGTATGCAGGAGAAATTCAGGTTTATTTCTCTAAAGAAGAACCCATCCACAGCTCCACATCCAGTCAAGACAACAGTTCTGGTCATTTGAACTAATACATTCCATCACCATGGAGACCACGATGACATCAGCAAAAGAACCAGCTGGATGCTGCAACATGCAGTATACCACACACCTTCCCCCGTTAACAGAAAGAAAAGAGAGAAAGAAAACCAGAGAGCAGGACAAAAAGAAGAAAGAGATATCAGTACACAAAGCAGTGAAGATACAAAATCTTTCAACTAGCTTGACCTTTTAACATTACTAGGAGAGAAGCGTTGAGATACAGAAACAGTAATGGTAACAGTAAACATAACATTCAAGATACAAAATCTTTTAAATAGCTTGGCCTTCTAACATTCCTAGAAGAGATGCGTGGTGAACCAGAAACAGTACCCGCATCTTTACAAATTACAGATTGATCACCACATTCTTTTCCCCCTTTGTACAAACAGACTCTGTTTAAATTCCAAACACTATGGTGTTGAGTTCTGACAGCATTTTTGAACAGCTTTATAACTCGTACAGGCTTGGAAAACTTGACCTTAGTCCCAGGTTGCTTGATGACAACTAAATCACCAATAGAGACCTTGGTTTCTTTAGTGGATTTCTTAGAGTCAAAGTATGACTTTCTGGATAAGCATTTAGCTTCTTCTCTTTTGCGCCAGTCAGTGGTGACTTTCTCAGATGAAGAGAGAGAGACAGAACCTTCAAGGTGTCTAACCCAAGAGGGCTCAACCAACGTACAGGGAGACCTACCTCTAAACAGAACAAAAGGTGACTTTCCATGCTGTGTGGTGTCACCCTATAATTTTCAATTTTTTTTAGAACTTCTTCCTTCCAATTAAGACCAGCACCCTTAGCCCAAGAAATAGTTTCCTTCAACACCCTGTTGAACCTCTCTACCATTCCATTTGTCTCTGGATGGTAAAGAGAACATTTCTTGTGCCTGATGCCACGACTTTTAAGAAATGCTTCCATCTCTCGTGAAACTAATTGAACACCATTATCAGTAAGAATGGTTTCAGGATAACCTTCTTTGGCCATGAGAGATTCTAAAAATTTAATAACTTGTAAAGTCTCAATATTAGCAGTAAAGTGAACTTCAGGCCACCTGGAGAAAAGATCAATAAGAACCAACATAAATACTTGTTGACCATTAGACTGAATTTGCCCAAGTATATCCAATGCATCATCTTTCCAAGGTCCAGATGAAAGCTCTCTTACCACCATGGGCTGAACTCTTGTACATTTTGATTTATCACTCATGGAACAGACAGTACAATACCTAATAACTCTCTCAACATGCAAGTCGAGACCTGGCCACCAGTAGGAAGACCGAAGTCTTTCCTTAGTCTTTGACATACCAGAGTGTGACTTGTGTGTCAGGTCAATTAATGTCTGACGAAGTTTAGAAGGAAGAACCAGTCTCTTACCACGCAGAAGAACCCCATCACATACAGACATCTCATCTTTAATACCCCAAAACTTGCTAGCCTCTTCTGATGCTTGCCTTTTAGAGTGCCAACCATTCTGAATGAGAGACACAAGCTCTGAAAGGACAGGATCAGCGGATAGTTCTATACACCACTGATGTTCATCAATGATCCGATCCTCAACCACACAAACATGAATATCATCATCATCATTGTCCTCATCTTGTACATCATTTTTAATCTTGTCCACAAGTCTTGAAAGAGTATCAGCTATGCCAGGGATATATCTTATGTCAAAATCGTACTCTTGCAGCGCTATGACCCACTTCGTTATTCTGCTAGACACCATATCTATACCCTTCTTCTAGAAGGTTTCACAGAGAGGTTTGTGATCAGTCCTTATCAAACATTTGGTACCCCACAAAAACTTCTTAAGCTTCTTTACAGCCCAAAATACAGCCAAGGATTCCCGTTCAATAACAGAATAATGAGATTCAGCATCTTTGAGATAACGAGAGCGAAACATAATGTCTGCATTCCCCCTTCACCTTCCTGCTGAAGAACAGCACCCAAACCTTTAAGGCTGGTATCAGTAGTGATAAACGAAGTCTTTGAGGGATCAAAACTTTTAAGTTTGGGAGCCCTACTGAGTTTGTCTTTAAGAGCCTCAAACTCAAGACCACACTCCTTGGACCACTTGAAATCTACTCCTTTCCTCAAGAGAGATCTCATACAAAAACTGTTCTCGGCAAAGTTCTCAATAAATTTATTATAGTATTCAATCATACCAAAGAACTTCATGAGTTCCTCTTTAGAGGTAGGAGCAGACATGCGATTGATGGTGTCAACAAGATTAGCTTTAGGAGCAATACCTTCACCTGAGACTGTATGCCCTAAATAGTGAATAGAGGAGGTTCCAAACTGACACTTTTCTGCTTTGATTGTGAGATTTGCCTCACTCAATCTACCCAAAACGTTGAAAAGACGATCCTCATGTTCCTTATGGTCACTTCCAAACACCAAGATATCGTCTTGATAGACACATACACCTTCGCAATCTTTAAGGAGCTTTTCCATTACTCGCTGAAAGACGGATGCCGCTGACACCAGGCCAAACGGCATCCTAACAAATCTAAATGTCCCAAAGGGTGTTATAAATGCTGTATAGTCTCTTGATCCTTCAGCAAGTTCAATTTGGTGATAAGCCGAAGCTAAGTCAATTGTGCTGAAAACTTTAGCTCCTCCTAACAATACTAACAGCTCTGAAATATTCGGTAGGGGATAACGATCCACAACTACACATTTATTGAGTTGCCTCAAGTCTACACATAGACGGAGAGATCCATTGGCCTTGCGGGCTGCAACTACCGGAGCCAACCAATCTGTCCCTTCCACTTCCTCTATTATTCCACCCTTCTTAAGTTTTTCCAATTCATCTCTCATTTCATCTCTCACCGACAAAGGAACATTCCTCACTTTGCAACAAGAGGATTGAGAGTCAGGACGTAGATGTATGTTAAGCTTAAACCCCTTGAGGCACCCAAGTTCATTTCTAAAAACAGTGGGAAAACTTTGTTTGACCTTATTGACAATATCAAGACCAGGTTGTTCAGAAATTGCATTAACACGTTCCTTAAGTTTTATGGGACAACTGCTGCCTGGATCCAACATGACGCCTAAGTCGCCTTGGTGGAATCAGCTAATTATGCTGTCCCCTTTTTCAGAAACATAAATTGTACCAGAGGTGTACCTGTCCTTGTACTTAATGAGCCCATTAAAGTAACTACACAATGGAATAGCTTCCCCACCATATGCTAAGGGGCGTATATCAGGCTTCAGAAGAGAGATCTTATGAGCCAACTTGTCTTGATAGAAAATTCTTGAAACAATGGTGATCTTAGCACCAGAGTCGAACAAAACTCTGGTGGGTTCCCCTTCAACCATGATGTCATCGAGTGGACAAGACTCAAGTTGTAAGCCTGAATCCACCTGAACAACTATTTGACCACAGATAAAGTCCTCCTCCAAAATCTCATCCTGGACGCTTTTAACATTAGCAGAGGGAATCTTGGTTTTACAAACCACAGAAAGATGTCCCTTTTTCTTACACTTAGAACAAATAACATTTAAAGCAGGGCATTTTTTGTCATTAGCTAAATGTCCTAATTTATCACACCTATAACATTTGTATGAAACAGGTTTCTTTTTTATCTTAGAAACAACATCAGGTTTCGACATGGTTTTCACTTCTTCTTTAACTACTTGAACTGAAGTCTGTTTATCAAGTTTATCCTTCTTTATGGTGTCAACACACTTAATAGAATGTTCCACCCTTTTGCCACTTGAACTACTTCTTTCAAAGAGGGTTCATCCCTCAACCAAAGCTCTTCACGAATCTTCTCATTATTACATCCAAACATGAATAGATCTCTGATCCGCTCATCCACCAAACCTGCAAACTTACAAGAAGAAGCAAGCTTTCTTAGTTGAATGATGTATGCCTCAATACTTTCACCTTCGTTTTGTGACCTTTTCGCAAACTGATACCTCTCCAATATAGTGCTAACTTTAGGCAAGTAGTGCTTGTCCAGTTTTTTATGCATATCTCAAACTCGTTTAAATCCCTCGCCTCTGCATCACCGAGTTCAGGGAAATGATCAAAGACATCTTGCCCTTCCGATCCTAAACAGTGAAGCAGAAGGTAAGATCTGCGCTCAGCACTGAGACTAACTCCACAAACCTTGGCATAGCGCTCAAACACCTTTTTCCATTTCTGCCACTTAATTGATGGTTCACCAGGCGCCATGAGAAAGAATGGTGGAGCCGTAACATTCTGCATGGTGAAAGCTAAAACTGATGAGTTCTGAATAAAATGTGTTCGTGTCACAGTAGTGGCACACTATACAAACACACCTGTAAGAAAAGAATGAATAAAAGCAATGTTTCAACAGTGAGTATCACAAATTGTATATTCACGCAGAAGGAGAGAAATTACGTTGTGCAACAGAGAAGTGTGCGTGTCACAGAAGTGGCACGCTGATCAAAACACAATGGGCTAAAAGTAATATGAATCTGCAATGTGTGCGTGTCACAGACGTGAAGTGTGCGTGTCACAGAAGCGGCACGCTGATCAAAACACAATGGGCTATAAGTAATATGAAACTGCAATGTGTGCGTGTCACAGACGTGGCAAGCAGCCTTTCAATTTGTGTGGTTGAAATTAACCAAATCTGGCAAAATGACTGATGGTTGTTCTCTCAATTTTGTGTGCGTGTCACAGAAGTGGCACGCTGAATACAAAAATAGAATGCAACTCAATTAAAACTTCAATATGTGTGTGCGTGTCACAGACGTTGACATGCAGCAATGATCACCAAAACACTAGTGCGCAAAATGAAGCCAATACAGATGTGTGCTTGTCACAGAAGTGGCAAGCTGAGTTACAATTGGTGAAAGAGGTGAATCCAAGATGGCGGTCACGCAGGTCACGCAGGGTCAAAGACGTGACTGCGTGTTTCCCGTGAGGCGCATACGGATTCCGTGGATGTGCACACAATGGAGGCAGAAGGCATGCAGGAGGATGATTCCAACACAAAACAAGGATTCCAGAAGCTTAGGTGAGGAGAGGCGCTCGAGAGAACTGCACGAAGCAAGCCTTATTTAAAAAAATAAGCAGTCGCAGGGAAGTTCGTTATATAAATGCAATGTAGAAGTAGCAATGTCAAATACAAGGTAGGAAGCCTTAAAAATGACGACTCTTCAAAAGAGTCAAGTCAGCAAAGTCAAGGCGCTCTTAACCCCTCAAAGCCTAAGATTAAAGTGAAATCCAATGCAATAAAGTCAATATGACACCTTCAGATAAAAGAAGCCAGCGAGGCACAAAAAACAGGCAGCGCAGCACCCTCACGCACATCCAAAGAAAAAATTTGTTTTTTCCAGTAAAGTCACAGTAAGCCAGACAATAAAAAAAACTGCGATTGAATTTGTTTGGTGGCAGTGAGACCAAGTTACTCGCTTAAGTTGCAGTCCAGTATTAAAACAAATGAGGGAACAGTACCTGAGGTAGACATACTACCATGTGAAGAGAATTTCCAATTGAAGATGAAGTTGGGGGGCTTGTTGGGTTCTGCTTTCCTTCTTTCTTTCTTCTTTCCTTGGAGATATCCTTGGAGAAGTTTGTATCCTGTATCCTGTAGCCGACTACGCCAGTGTAGGATCCTAGATTGGCGAAAGGATCACGCAAAGAGGCAGGTATGCAGGAGAAATTCAGGTTTATTTCTCTAAAGAAGAACCCATCCACAGCTCCACATCCAGTCAAGACAACAGTTCTGGTCATTTGAACTAACTAATACATTCCATCACCAGGGAGACCAGGATGACATCAGCAAAAGAACCAGCTGGATGCTGCAACATGCAGTATACCACACATTCCTTTGCCAGGTACACTATATTGCCACCCCTTTTCACTTGTGACTCACAAGGGTTCACAGTGTTTGTGTTGTTTTTTGTAATAACTATTATGATTCTCAAAGCACTTTTGTGCATTGTGGAGTGTTACTTTGCATTCCCAAATTCAGTTGCACTGGTTTTGAAAATGAAAAGACTTTTGAGGTTCATGTCCCAAGTGTGCACTGGGCTGTGTGGAATTTGGGAGTCTGGCAACAAGTGAACATCTTTGAAAAAATGGAAGGGCAGGGGTGAAGTCAGTCACAAGCCTGGCAATCTGTGAAATGATAGGAGACTTGGGCCCAGATTTCCTAAGGACTTGTGCTGTCCCTGTGTGATGCAAGTCATCACAAAACAATGCAAGCTGTTAACTGGGATTTACTAAGCCACACAAGGAGAGATTTGCGCGTCCTTGCGTCGCTTTGTTAAGAAAAAGTAACACAACGCTGCCCCATTCACTCTGTTGCATTACACTGCATCTGGGACGCATTCCATGGGTGGAGCGTGGGCGTTTCCATGCATCCACCCATGAATGTTGGTGCATTACCTTATTTACTAAAGCTAGTAAACCTGGGAGTGAATCAAAATGCTTCATCTTCTCCAGTCCTGCGCAATGTAAAGAAATATCTTTATTTCTCCTCATTACTTCCTCTTTCTATGTGTGCTGCATTCCACATCACTTGTAGAAAGAGGAAAATGCCTCTGAGGACTTTTTTGTGCAGGAAGGCCTTCCTTCCTTCACAAAAACAATCCTGCCTCTAACGCCGAGATGTTTGCACCACAATGCAAAGGTGCCTGCATTGGTGCTCTGCAGCACACAGTCCGTCAGTGCTAGGAGACAGCAGATATGCTCCATACTTTTGTAAATATATCTTCTGTCTCCCTTTCATGCATTGCAGTGCAGCAAGTTGCCTTGCTGAGTTGTGCCACGTGAATTGTTAGTAAATATGCCCCTCTACATTTTAACTTATAATCTACAGGCTGTGCACAGATATCTGCAGCGAATGCTTAACCCACTAAACTGTCCTGCAGGTATATTAAGCTGAACTGTCTTGTAGTAATAGGAGCGCTGGTTCAGAAGCTCCCCTATTGAAAGGTGCCCTAGTGAGAAGTCTGTGTAACTCTCTCTACTCAGTCAAGCAAATATGGCCTTTGCTGATGGGCCGAAATACTTTGCTGTATAGAGTTTCTAGGGTCACAACCGGAAGTAGGAGATTGACAGCTGCAGAATACATATGCCTTTTTTCTAGGTCGACCAGATTTTCGAAAACTAAAAATGGTAACGTTCAACAAGCATTGAAGTATGACTTCAATTTTGCATGGACAGAGGGACACAGAAGGACTTAAATGACAGTGGTCATCAACATAGATTAGAACATTGGAATTTTGATTGCTCCATTGAAGACAATGGAGTAGCTTCCGACCTGTAATGGGTGGTATAAGCCCGGAGCTCCAACATTCCAATGTTTGTCTTAATGCTTCCCCCTTTTTAATTTAGAACATTCTATCCTTAGTGAGTGGAATGTTCTAATAGCCTTATAGCCCTTCTGCCTCGGGCTATACCGGTTGTTAAAGGCCTTCTCCCTCGTCATAGGCCCTCCCGTACGGTCTGGGCCTTTAACTCGAGTTCAGGGCCTTAAACAACCAGTATAGCCCACAGCAGCAGGCTATAAGGGTATAATACGGTTCACTGATAGAATATCGATATCAAAAATATCGATGATCTAAATATCGGAAAAAATATATAGAATACAAAAATATCGACTCCTATACCTAAACAGGTAAGGACAAAAATATTGAATCAAAAATATCGATGTAAAAAATATAGGGGCCCATTACGATACCCGGCGTAAAAAAATCCGCCAGGCATGGAAGCGGCAAAAATCCGCCCGCACACACCGTCTGAACACCGACCACGCCATTACGATTACACAAACCGAAAACCGCCATCGGCGAAAAAATCACACAAGATACCGCCCGCCATCGTCCGAGTCGGAGTCAAACCGCCCGCCACGGACGGAAACACGCACGACAACACAAAACCGCCCGCCCTCACGCCCGACACACCGCACGTGAGATTACGATCGCACCGCCATGAGCGCGGGAAAACTACAAATATACCGCCCGCCAGCGCAAACAACGCCGATGAGAATCGACACGGCAGAAGCCATGGCGCCCACGTCCCTGCACAGAAACCATCCGCTGACAAAAACAATCGCACACAACATGGCCAACAAGTCCACACAGCAAGGCACGCACAAATACACAAGCACAGTACACATCCCGAAAACACCCCCTGGACAAACAAAAACTACAAAGGCCAGAACCCCAGACACAACACACCTGAAAACAACAGACCATGAGGACACACCCACATAGGTAAGTACAAAAGCAGCACTCCCACAGACCACAACCCCTTGCAACATTGCAAACTAGAGAGGAGAGGAGAGGACACAGTGACACAGCAAGGACAGCAGCACACCACAGAAACGCACACATCACAACCACCACCACCACCACCACCACCAAACACCGGCACCACAAACCCCCTGCACATTACACAACACACACCGCACCAGCACCACAAACACCATGGCACCACAAAGAATGCCCAAGTTCACGCCCATGGAGCTGACGGTCATGGTCGGCGAGATCATCAAGGTGCACCCACAAATCTATGGGAACCTGGTCCAGCACACACCACTAGCCACCAGAAAGAGAATGTGGAACCGGATCGTAGACCAGGTCAATGCAGTCGGGACCTTGCCCAGGAACAGAGTCGAAATAAACAAACGGTGGAATGACGTCAAGAGCCTGGTCAAGAAGAAGGAGAGCAAGAACAGAGAGCTGGCTGCCGTCACTGGCGGAGGGAATCCCGCGCTCTTCAAGACCTTCAAAGCGTGGGAGGAGAAGGTGCGAGTCATCATACATCCCGAGATCCTCGCCGGATTAGCAGGGGGAGTGGAGGCTGGTAAGTACAAACTAATGTATACCAGCACACCGCTATGTACTCACATGCACTACCACCATGCCACAGCTCCCAGGGACAAACACCCCCATGTCCAGCACACAATACACAACACATCACACACACATGCAACAGACACCACCACACACAGCCCAAACCGAACAACTGTAAGATGCGTGGGGACATGTGTACACTCAGCCAGCCACGTAACCACCAACAGGTCCCCAAATATGCCAGAAGCGCCACAACGAGCACCCACCACACCCATGTGTCCGCCATAGCTGCACTAACCGACAAGTAACAGGTAAGTGGCAGGAACACAAAGTGCAGTGGGTGGGAGGGTGGACAGCCCAAGTACAAAACACACCAGGCCCCTAGTCCCACAGCACAGCAAGGAGGAGCATCCCCCACACCCCACAGCCACGTGTCAGCCACCGCAGTGCACAACGACAGCCGAAAGGTAGACATCACGGTCCACAGCAATCGGTGTCAGTGGGTGTCCAGCCACCACCACGACCCACAACACCCCCCACCCCCACAGACCTGCAACATGGAGCACCCCCGCTTAGAACCATGTGGCATCCAGTACAGTGCACGCACAAACAACCTGCAGGTGGGAAACTGGACAGGGCTGGATTACTGGAGGCATGAGGACCGTAACACGACCAACACATGGGACATGTCACGTAGCAGACGAACACGCAGCACCGCCCACCGTCACGAACAAGTGAACAATGTGCACACGGACATGAACCACAGACTCACACCCCACATGACCCATCACAAACACAGCAACACCCAAGGAGCCACGTCTGCATGCACAAGCCACACTGAATATAGTACCACACGGCAGCCACTGTGCAACCCATCACACACAACCGAAACACCATTGAAGTCCTGTCCATGTAGCCCCTACTGCCTGTCAACCACACACCCCACAACTACGCCTATGTAAGACAAACAACACTAGACGCAACAGTGCGGAACAACATAAATGCACACGAACACCACTGAACCCATCAAACAAACAGACACACCATGC